>JANAVB010035617.1:12442149-12939649 GCA_029216955.1 Iris pallida
ATATAATATATATATATATATATATATATATATATATATATATATATATATATATGTGTATGAGCCTATTATGTGATGTATAAGTATAGGTTTATAGAATGTAGGGTATTCCTAATGTGTGTGTATTAGCCTAGGAATATAGTCTATGAATGCTTTGTGAAGTAGTGTAAGGGTTAGAATAGACTAGTATAGACTTGATAGGCTAGCATAGCCTTGTAATGGTATGTGTTAGCTAGTTTAGCCTTGTATAGACTAGTATGGACTAGTTTGACCTACTTTAGACTTGTTAGACCTAGTTTGACCATAGTTGACCTAGGTTTGACTTCTTGGTTGACTAGGGTTGACCAAAAGTTGACTTTGGCCTAGATTGACCTAGATTCAGTAGAATGCATAGTAGAAGTTTATTTTATCATTCTGGACTTGTTGTGACTTGTGCTGTTCTGATTAGGAGCCAGACACCACTCCTCGGACAGTATATTCACTTTGGACATTCAGATACCAGGCGAGTACATTCTCTGATCATTTCATATCCTGCTTAGAATTATTTTCTGCATTAAATTACTTTACTTGTTACTGTCACGTTGGTCACACGGATTGGTACTATATGGATCCCTTCTTGAGATGTTATCCTTAGGGAGCATCGGGTACTACTATATTCTGTGCGTTTCACTTACATGGCATATCACTATGCTTCAATGGTTCTTTGATCACTTGTGACATATACTCTTATGATCACAGAGTCTCCTAGAATCCTTATCCATTTACTGGGTATCCTAGAATCTCCTAGAATCCCCATTTATGGGACATCCATGTATCACCCTTCGGAGGCCTTTGCATGGAATCATAACATAACCTGGTTGGATCCTTGTGTATTGATTGGGGGTACGGGGAGTAGAAATAGACATGTGAATACTATCCAAGTAGTGTAGCATCAGAATCTTTCCTAGTGTAGCATCAGAATCTCTATGCCATTTACATGTCTATATTGTACTCTGACTCACTAGCCACTGTTAGTCTCTATTTATAGTAGATATTTCTATTACAGCTCTCTCTCTCTGCTTACATACTGTATTTCTTTCAGTACCTATATCTTACTTTACTGCATGTATTTTTTCTAACCTGCTATGAACTGTTGAGATGTATTGTGCTCGCTCCTATCCTGACTGGACCTGTTGAAAATATTACAGAGGACGAGGAGGAGGCCTGTGTGGATACCTTCTACGGGGCAGCCCTAGACGACACTTGCGAGCTGGACTCTCAGGAGGACCCAGCTCTAGCTGAGGACATCACCCCCATTGCCTAGACTAGCTTAGTTAGGCCTTATCTTATTTTATGTTGTCTTGAGTATGTTTAGCTAGACTTTACTTCTGTTCAGAGATTTTGAGTTGTATATATTCTTTCATATTCAGTAGCTGAGATTTGTACTCTGGGTATTTGCTGGGATATTATCTTAGAACTATTTTATTATCTGTATTTCCTTGAGACCTATATCATATCGTGCTATCTCTTCCTTAGTTGTGATTGGGTTTATTTACTGCTATGTCACCCCCATTCGGGAAGTATAAACTGTTTAGAGTTATTTGTTAGATTTGTGACCTAGGACAGCGTTCTACCGCCGACACTACGGCGTAGGCTGGACGTACCCATGTCTCGTGCCCTTACTCTAGGGTGCGGGTCGTGACAAATCCAGTAGTCATGAAGAGATTTCCCAGCTACAGGTAATCCCGTTATCTGGACGCCCCACTTGGGATCTGTAGCCTGTCGTCGAGTAGGCACATTTCCAGCATACTGTCATGTGTTGCCCCTTATTGTACTAGTATTCGACCTGGGTAACCTGGATGGTCTGCAGGGCTTGTGGCTGTGGAAGAATCTCGCTGCATCTTGCTAGTAACTAGGCCTGTGATAACCTAGTTAGTTAAAGTATTAAGCCGTACTTATTGCTTGGCCGTGAAATATTGGATGGAGTTTAATCAGTCTAGACTTGTCTTGATCCTGTACGATTATTACATGTCCTATTTTTCTTTATTATTTTGCCGATAAATGGTGAGAGAAACCAAGTTCTGTTCATATGAAGGGTTACAACCCCGGTCCTTGTTTGGTTTACGGATTACCTGGTTATCTGAATAGTCCCATGGTTATCTCATCGTATATCACCGGTCATGCTTTTCCTTAATTATTGTGTTTTATTATGTAATTATATTCTTGTGCTAATTGTGGTTTTAGTTCCTAAGTGAAGCCTCCTTTGTGGCACTTGCTCTTTCTGGGGTCTGACCCAACTGGTTTGTATGGCCAGATTCCGGAGCAGCTCCAGAGGATCTACCGACTTTCCAGCCAGATGGTGACCACTAGACGGAATCCTGACAACGAGTGGGTTTATTTTGGCTCTTCCACTCTATTGTAAAAATATTCTTTTGAGGCGTTTAGACGACGAACACATGTTTAGCTCGTGTACATTTTACTTATTGTCTGCCGACGGGCTGTAACATGATTGACAGATCCTAGGGTTGATCATGTATGACTAAACTCTTGCTAGTCCTCACATTTTGTAACGAATAGCTTCATGATCAGCTGAATATGTAATGTTTGGACGCCTTACTATTGTATATTTGGTGATCTTACATCTTGTAACTAAACTTACTTGCTTGAGATTGAGACACTAGGCTTGTTCATGACCTTATGAGACTGATGGATTGTAGTTAAACCCTCATATATCTAGACAGCCGTGACCGTATGGTGAGATAGATTCCATTTTATTATACGTAGCTGGCTATGTCCGCCCCCGCTCTCCAGTATTCTGGTTCTAGGGCGTGACAGGCTCACCAGCACATTATTATATGTGCTGACCCTATCTCCACAGGTACTGGAGAAGGCTCAGGCGCACGACCGAACTAAGGCTTTCTGAATTGCTACTACTTTCAAGTTGTTTTCCCTAAAGATGCACAAAGTATTGCGGGGCTTTCAAAGATTGCTACTTAGATTTCAAAGTACTAAAGGGACATGATGTATGGAACGAGAAGTTATTTCATGGCAGCCTATCAGTTGTACTTCTTTGCATGAATTAATGTAGCCGAAGAGGCATTTCAAATAATATCGAGAAAAGTTGTATTCTGACTACAATTATCAATAAAAATGAGTATTACTTGTTCCTATACTTTGTCCTTAATATTTATGAAATGTGGCTGGGTTTCAAATGTTTCTAAATGACATAATGTTGCACGTTTTTGCCTTATACAAGTGCAACACCAGACTTGTACGGCATCACGCCTTAGCGAGGACGAACGATTCGGTACGAATCGAAGCGAGGATAAAAGATTCCCCGAATCGAGGCGTGACAAGTTGGTATCAAAGCACGGTTTCAATTCCTCGGATTTCGAAAATGTTTTCAAAAAGGAAGCCTTGATGCAAATTTTCTCGGTTGATGGTGTCGATAGCGCTAACATGAAATAATGTTCCATACAATAAGCCCATAAATATTTTATGAGTGCTAATGGAATTATTGTTTTTGTTGTAGAATGACCACGGGTGATAGCTCGAAGATAAATTCATCGTCTTACTCAATGGAGAAACTGATAAAACTAATGGAGGCTCAGAGGAAGCAGAGCGAAGCTCAACATCGCGCGCTTCAAGAGCAGCTTCAGTATCAGTTTCAAGAGCAGCTGGATGCTCAACAAAAGCAAGTGGATAATCTGTCTCCAATTGTCACCAAGCTGACGATCGATCCCAATATTTCTGCAAAGGCCGCAGCAACCGAGATCGTAGAAGTATCGACAGAGAAACCTGAAACACCGACATGGAAGAGAACGAGCTTCAAGTTCTCATAATTCAAAAGCTGCGACCTGTAGTGCCCGTCCCGCTCAGTCAATCGGCAGAATCAAAACGCAAACGGCGTTCGGACTTAGCCTTACAACGGCTACTTGGAGACATCGCTCGGTCGAGGCGACCGTTCGCTCAGGTAGGTACTTTCGGTAAACTTGCCTCACCTTAGCCTTCACATAATAAATTGTATGTTTTCAACTCGTACAAGTAGGCTTGATAATAAAAGAGATGAATCCACATAGATAAGGAAATAATTCCAATGGGTCGAAATGAGTTAGAATATGGAAAGGTCCAACGGTCGGCTTAGAGTTGGTGCACGGCGTGCTTTGAAAATGACACTCGATCCTTCGTCCCGTGGCTTGGGAGAAGGAAAGTTGGTTGAGTAGGCAAAGTTATGAATGTAGCCTAAGTCATAGGCGTCGCCCGCATAAATGCTTCATAAAGTATGCACGGTCCTATCATCCAAAGGCTTGGCATAGCCTTGGCTTGCCTCATGAGTTAAGTTGCGTTGCACGGCTTATGATATAAGTCTAGGCACCCAAATGACTTAGTCGTTTGGAAGTCGAACGCATGCGCGACACGTTTCCGCAATGCGAGGCTTGACGTAGCCTTTGCTCGTCGAGTCGTTGTGCGTTTAAATTAGACAAGTTATGTTAGGCTATCGGAGTGGTAGCAAGCACGGTCCTACGAGTTCTACGGTTGGGTATAACCACATAGTCTTACGGTCTCAAGGCCCGTCATATAAAGTATGACTTGGGCGATAGCGTAGCGTAGATCAGAAGTTGGTTTGAGGCACGATGCACGGACTTAGTGTTTAAGGCATGAACCACGTTGATTCAATGAGTTTTGGAGAAAGGACCATCGAATAGGTATTGAGTTGAATGAAATGATATGGTAACATGGAAAGAATGCTCACGACAGTGGGTCGTCGAGGGGTCTCAAATGATAGAAGTCTGGATATTGGTTTGAAAGAGATGGTAACATTGGAAGAGGAATGACTGTGTGAGACGTCAGTTTGTGTCGAGTCTTGCATGGTCATTGGACAACTTGTCGACAAGGAGGAGTTTCCACGAGCGACAACCCTGAGCGCCATGGGTCTGCGTCGTTCCGAAGGGAAACACGTATAGCCATAACTAGACGAATCGCTCAGGTTATTCGAGAACTTTCAACGGGGCTAGCTACTTGCGTTGAAAGGGTCGCTGAATAGCAAGGCTATAGTCCAGGATAGCTTGTGATGTTAGTGACCAATTTATATATATGGGTCGGCACGGGCGGCAATCCGAGTGTGTGCCTTTGGATTGAGTCAGTTGAATGTGTGTACAGTTAGAACACAGTGTCTGGGCCCAAGATTTGGCATCAAGTGGGCGACGTGCTTCGGCACGAGATGCGACGTCGGGTCTTAAGTTATTGGCATATAAGTTGCATAAGTTGGTTTGAGTCATCTTGAGTTTAAGTCAAGAAATGCCGCAAGGCGAAGTCGGTCAAGTAATACTTAGTCCAAAAGTCTTGATTGGGTCTGTTGGTTATCGAAGTAGCAAGGGCCACGAGGCGGCGATATGGTTAAGTCACATTAAGTTACGAGGCACGGTGTGATGGATTTGTAGCACGGTCACAAGGAATTGGGTACTACCGCGTAGTTGAGTCTCTAATTTATGCTGAAAGGCAAACACGACTTGATAGGTTAATGTTGTTGGCACGAGAAGGGTCTAGAGGTGAAGTATGAGTTAATGTTGTTGTTGCAAGCACGGAATGGTCTAGAGACACGAAATAGGCCAATGCGTTGGTCCTAAAATAATCATAAGATAAGAGTAGAAAGATAATCAAAAGGGTTATACTGCACAAAGTAAATCAAACGTGTTGGTTTTGTATGGGTGGGCGAGGAGCTCATTCCACCAGTACAGTTGAGTACTAACACCCATATAGTTTTCATGTGCAGGCACAGGTAAAAGCTCGTGGTGCGGAGCTCGCTTGGATGCGACAACTTTGATTGTCTCGACTTGTCGGTTTGATGCGAAGGAAAATTTGAGGATGTTAGGACTTGCGATTGATGAATGAAATAAACTTGAGGATTGAGTAGATCCAATCCGCACATCGATAATGAATTAGTCTAGACTCGAACAAGAGTTACATCTCAATGAGGATGATTATCCCGCGGGATTGTGCAGGGTGATTCATGCCCACCGTGGATAAGCTGACTCGCGTGAGATCGGAGCACAACATATTATTAAGTCAGATGACCTTGTGATCGATTTCGTGAATTGGGATAAATAACTTAGGGAGTATGAAATATGAATTATGGCTTAGCGATAAATTGTGTCGTAGCGTGTTTGACTTGGAAGGATTGATAGACAGATTATGTCGGACGTGTTTAAAGAGATAGACTATGTGAAATGGTTTGTTGAACGAGCGATATTAATATATCGTAGAATTGGTTGAATGAACTTACAATAGGATGGCCTTGCTGAATGACTCAGACCCCGTGCAACAAAATGTTAGGATGTGTGTAGGAAATCGATGCTCGATGTTTAGAAATCAGAGTGATGCGAGCTTGGGTAGAAAACCCTGTACTATCAACTTGGTTTGACCTTAGGATGGGGTCAGTGTTGATATCGTTGTTTCGGAACTGTGATTCCAATACTGACAATTGACTTTAGCCTAAAGAGATTGCCTAGCGGCTAGGCGAGATATCCACGTTGTAAGAGTTAGCATCGGTAGGATTGATTTTTAGGATTGAGTGGATGGATCGATAGGTGGAATTGGATTCACTATCACAAGGCTTAGTTGAAATGCATGTATTTCGGGGACGCCTGGAATGTGTGCACGATCCAAACTAAGTGATACGCTGAATCAAGTGAGACTTGAGGAACGAAAAACTGTCGAGGATTTTAAGATCGTGAGTTTGGAAGAAAAGATTGAGGGTAGCACGAGCGTGGCTCGGATTTGGGAAGCGCATAGGCGTAGTGTGTGTGAGAGTTCTTAAATGTTGAGTAAAGTGATAAGTCGGTAAGTGTACTCAGTTAGTTTCAAGGACGAAACTTTTTCTGAGTGGTGTATGATGTAGTACCCTGCCCTGCTCAGTCAATCGGCAGAATCAAAATGCCAACGGCGTTCGGACTTAGCCTTGCAATGGCTACTTGGAGACATCGCTCGGTCGAGGCGACCGCTCGCTCAGGTGGGGTAGTTTCGGTGAACTTACCTCATCTTAGACTTCACATAATAAATTGCATGTTTTCAACTCGCACAAGTAGGCTTGATAATAAAAGAGATGAATCCACATAGATAAGGGAATAATCCTAATGGGTCGAACTGAGTTAGAATATGGAAAGGTCCAACGGTCGGCTTAGAGTTGGTACACGACGTGCTTTGAAAATGACACTCAATCCTTCGTCCCGTGGCTTGGGAGAAGGAAAGTTGGTTGAGTAGGCAAAGTTATGAATGTAGCCTAAGTCATAGGCATCGCCCGCATAAATGCTTCATAAAGCATGCACGGTCCTATCGTCCAAAGGCTTGGCATAGCCTTGGCTTGCCCCATGAATTAAGTTGCGTTGCACGGCTTATGATATAAGTCTAGGCACCCAAATGACTTGGTCGTTCGGAAGTCGAACGCATGTGCGGCACATTTTCGTAATACGAGGCTTGACGTAGCCTTTACTTATCGAGTCGTTGTGCGTTTAAATCAGACATGTTATGTTAGGCTATCGGAGTGGTAGCAAGCACGGTCCTACGAGTTCTACGGTTGGGTATAACCACATAGTCTTACGGTCTCAAGGCCCATCATATAAAGTATGACTTGGGCGATAGCGACGCGTAGATCAGAAGTTGGTTTGAGGCACGATGCACGGACTTAGTGTTTAAGGCATGAACCACGATTGATTCAATAATTTTTGGAGAAAGGACCATCGAATAGGCATTGAGTTGAATAAAATGATATGGTAACATGGAAAGAATGCTCGCGACCGTGGGTTGTCGAGGGGTCTCAAATGATAGAAGTCTGGATATTGGTTTGAAAGAGATGGTAACATTGGAAGAGGAATGACTATGTGAGACGTCAGTTTGTGTCGAGTCTTGCATGGTCATTGGACAACTTGTCGACAAGGAGGAGTTTCCACGAACGGCAACCCTGGGCACCATGGGACCGCGTCGTTCCGGAAGAAAACAGGTATAGCCGTAGCTGGACGAACCTCTCTGGTTATTTAGGAACTTTCGACGAGGCTAGCTACTTGCGTTGAAAGGGTCGCCGAATAGCAAGGCTATAGTCCAGGATAGCTTATGATAGTAGTGACCAATTCATATAGATGGGTCGGCACGGGCGGCAATCCGCGTGTGTGCCTTTGGATTGAGTCAGTTGAATGTGTGTACAGTTAGAACACAGTGTCTGTCACGCCTCGATTCCATAAAATCGATAGTCGTCCCCCGGACGTGATGCCGTACGAACCTAAGTTGCGATCGTACAAGGCGTAGTCATAAGGTCATCCGAAACACAACATCAAGTTAGAGTACGCAGAGAAATTGATTGACACATTTGAAATAGAAGTGGACTTTTTTATTGATAATAAAACTTCATTTACATTGACTTCATTTACATTCATTGTCGTGCGGGCTACAACATGACTCGACTTACAAAATGAACGACGATGAGATAGTCGTTCCATACATTACATCCCCTTTTTACAAGCAAAAACATAACACTTTCCACCTGCTATCGAGGCGAGTCGAGTCGTCATCTTCTTTTGGACTGAGTGCGGGGTCTTCTTCAAAAGGAATTCAGAAACACAAGCCTTCACACGCGGACGTGGCTTCAAAAGGGTTCACTTCGCCTTGAGCTTTTAGGTGGCACGCCCTTCGTGGTTCGGGGTACCTGTGTGGAGAGCGAGGATCAGTATATTACACTTTGTACTGGTGCGTGGCTATTTAAGTTCCAAGCTCTCATTTGGTTGAAGAGTTTATATGACTTAGAGTATGAATGTTTCTAACATCCTAATGAATTTCAAACAAGCATATGACAAGCATAATGAAATTTACGTTGAAACTTACCCACGGCGGACCGTGCCGCGCCTTATGAAACTTACCATGTTCTTCCCTGTCAATTGTTATCATTTCCATACCAAGTGCAATATTTCGTGTGTTGGTCACTGGCTCCCAGAGCCATCGTGGACTCCTTTTTGCTTTTATTAGATGAGGCCCTTTCAACGCGAGTAGTGAGCCCTGCTGCAAATCCTCGCCTAACATTGTGCCCAGTACAGCTTATGAGAATGTTTCCTTCTTGGCCATAATGGTCCCGTGGCCTCGGGTTGCCGTACGGGAAAACTCTACCTTGTCGACAAGTTGTCCTTGTCACGCCCCAGAACCAGAATACTGGAGAGCGGGGGAATGACTCAGCCAGCTACGTATTACGGGTAGAAGAATACCGTATAATACGATCAATGCTGTCTAACCAGACGAGGGGGTGCATACTACATAAAAGTCTTTCTATGGTCACTTCACATCTATTGTCTCAATCATTCAAGCAAGAAACAGTAATAGAGAACATGTAAGATAAAGCAGTAAGGCGTCCCAAACGCTCAGTCAAAATGTTCTTGATATCTGGCTTTACAAAACATAGCCAGATGATGAAGCAAGGTATACACAATTGTTATCAGCTGCAGTCTGACTTAATTACAATTATGCAAAAGTAAGTACAAGACAATCCGACTAACATGTCGGTGCCAAACGGCTAAGTATAAAGTGAATAGCAAAACGAGCGGTGAAGAAAGGGACCCACTCGAGTCCTCCTGCGATCATTCCTCTAGTATTGACCATCTTGGAGGTAGAAGTAAGCTGGATCCTCGGGGACCGGCTCTAAATCTGGCCATGCAAAACCAGAGAGGTTAGACCTCTAATAGCAAGTACCACAAGGAAGGACGATATGAAGGATTAAACCAGTAAGTAAGAGAATATAATAATAGATCTCTGCTTTCCACTAGGATTCACATAACATCACGATACTTCGAACCAACCTCCCAACCAAACAAGGACAGAAGTTGGTCCGTCATGTCCTGATATTCTGATCATCTCAGTTAGGTGACAGAGTAGGTACAGTGCACAAACAAATTAATTTAAACGGCCAATCAATTACTACGGCTTGCTATTGTGAGTCCCAAGTTATCCTGGAATAATGCAATAAAGATTCCTCAGTTCTTACTATGTACGAGCAAGGCTAGTCTATCCAGTCAATCAATTACGCCATACATGAATTAGACGAGTCCCAGCGGAACGCCCGTCATCAATATACAATATACAATAATAATATAAGCAGATACCGCTTCATGCCCGTGTGGCAGATTTGCCGTATCTGTGGGAACCAGCCGGCCCGTCGGGTACTACTCGTCCCAAGGGGGCTGCCATGTAAGAACTCGAGAATCCATTCTCTCCATGCCATCATTTATTTTATTTAACTTAATAGTCCCTACGTTGAATGAAATCCTATGCCGTGGATCATGGTCATTCAAATGAGTACTTTCGTACGGGATACGATATGCACAACTCTACAACGATGCCTGTGCGGTTAGGTTGTAGGTCTTACATAGCGTAATGCAACAATCCAAACTAACCACGGAATAATCATGCCTTGACCATAGAGTACACATGCTTCTTTTGTAGAAAATAAATAAGTAAGTAAATAAATAAATAGATTGAAGCCTGCATGTGCATGTATGTCAATATTCGGGATCAGCCAGTCGATTTCAATAGTTTATTACATGAACGTGTCTCATTCATTCAATTCAATAAGACGACTAGCTAGTCTCTTAGTTCCAACTAGGAACGCATGATCAATTTTTAGTCAATGTCACAATCATTATCAATGGTGACAAGGCATGAAAGTCAATTAGCATTAAATGGGGTCGAGCCTATAGCTCTCAAGGTTAAGTTCCAGTCTTACTAGGTATCCATCAATCAATCAAGACACATGAAACTAATACACAATCATTAACATGCTAAGATTATCAAGTTCATAAAAAGGCGTAGGGATATAATAGGAGAATTATCGTGTCACTATTAAATGAATAAATTAGAAAACAAAATAGAAACACCAAAGTCAGGAAGTCACGCCAACAAGTCTATGCTAAGGTCAATAAGTCACGTCAAGTCTAGCATGAAGGAGGGAGCGTGAAAAGTGGTTCATGCTGGCACGCACAGCGTGGGCGTGAAGCATGATTCACGCTGGCAAGCATGAGCGTATGAGCGTGAAAAAGCATGATATAGCATGAAGGGTAATAAGTAATTCACGCACGCACAGCGTGGACGTGATAGGAAATTCACGCACGCACAGAGTGAACGTGATAGGAATCCACGCACGCACAGCGTGAGCGTGAAAAGTCACGCACGTAAGTACAGCGTGATCGTGAAAAGTCACGCACGCAAGTACAGCGTGATCGTGAAAAGTCACGTACGCAAGTACAGCGTGATCGTAACTAAAAATCCACGCACGCACGTAAAGACGTGAGCGTGACTCAGAATTCACGCAGACACGTAAAGACGTGTGCGTGACAAGAAATGCACGCACGCATGTAAGAACGTGTGCGTGACTAAAATACACGCACGCACGTAAGAACGTGTGCGTGACTAAAAATACACGCACGCACGTAAGAACGTGTGTGTGACTAAAAATATACGCACGCACGTAAGAACGTGAGCGTGAAGGACTGATGCTTACGCGAGCACGTAAGAACGTATGCGTACAACGTCTCCCAAACTCCAAGTCCTATGGAGCCTTCGCTCTAGTGCCAGAAATATATGCCAAGTTGGGAGATCAAGAACCCATGCACAACCGAAAATGTAACAACTTATATCTAGAGAAAACAAGCCACAGAAATCAAAAATGCCAAGCACTAAACTCTCTCAGGATCATGAGAGGAAGAGTAATGATCCGTAAGAATGGATGATGGAGAAGCAAGATTGCACTTGCCTACTGCTGCTGCTGGTAGGTGGAGAAGTGGTGTGGAAGAAGAAGAAGAAGTAATGGTGAGAATGAGTAATGAAGAGATAGAAGGAGATGTGGCTTTAAATAGCAAAGGGGGTGGTAGGTGGAAGCTATTGGGCCGGGTTTAAGGGGGGCTCATCCAAGGCCAACCCGAAAGCAAGGCAAAGAGGTAAAAAGCAGAAAATTAATTGCAGGAAATTAAATGCAGGAAATTAATTAACATGAAATTAAAGGAATTTAAATACAGGATAATACTTGATAAATACTAAATAAATATATTCAAGCAATATACGTCTTAAAATACGTATTCTGGGAACGGAGAGTGACATCTCTACCCACCTTGAAAAAAATTACGTCCTCGGAATTTCAAATTCAAGCAAGATAGAAACATCGGGGCTAAACCAATCTAAGTACAAGCAATTCAATCAAGCAATCATTTTACAGTGTCCATAGCAAGTAACATATATGTAAATCCATCAATCTACAATATCAAGCAATTCTACCCATAAGGTGACAAGCATGAAGAATCAGGACAATCAAGGTATACAGAAAGAGATATACCTTGTGAGTCAAACAAGTGTGGATACCGTGATCGGATATCATCCTCACGTTTCCACGTTGACTCTCCCAAGGAGTGATGACCCTAAGCAACACGGACAAGACTAATTGTTCGGTTCTTGAGTATCTTCTCTCTTCGGTCCAAAATGGACACAGGCTGTTCCTCGTAAGACAGGTTGGTACCAACAACCAGCTCAGAGGGATCGAGGACATGGCTTGGGTCCGATACATACCTACGTAACTGAGATACATGAAACATGTCATGCACCTCTCGTAACGAAGGTGGAAGGGATAAACGATAAGCAACATCGCCTACCCGATCAAGGATAACAAATGGGCCCAAGTACCACGGACTCAATTTCCCGCGAACGCCAAATCTAATGACCCCACGAGTAGGTAAGATCCGCAAGAATACGTGGTCCCCAACAGAGAACTCTAGCGGCCTACGATGCTGGTCCGCCCAATGACGATGCTGATCCTGCGCAACACGAAGTCGCTCTCTAATTTCCTTAACCACTTCAACCGTCTGAACAATCATTTCTGGGCCTAACATCTTCCTCTCTCTGATATCATCCCATGCAAGCGGTGACCTGCACTTCTTACCATATAATGCTTCGAATGGTGCCATATGGATACTGGCTTGATAACTATTGTTGTACGAAAACTCGACCAAGTGCAGGTGACTCTCCCAAGACCCTCCAAAATCTAGAGTGCAAGCTCGTAACATGTCTTCTAAAGTCTGAATCGTTCTTTCTGATTGCCCATCCGTCTGCGGATGGTAAGCCGTGCTAAATCTTAACTTGGTACCCAGACTATGATGTAAGCTCTTCCAAAAATGTGATGTAAAATGGGTATCTCGATCCGACACAATACTGACAGGGACTCCATACTGTCTGACTATCTGTTGCATATACAACTCTGCCAACTTTTCTGTAGATTGCCCTACTCTGAAAGGAAGAAAGTGTGCTACCTTTGTAAGTCGATCCACTATCACCCAAATAGCATCCTTACCACTTGGTGATCTCGGTAAACCGGTCACAAAGTCCATTGTAATATGCTCCTATTTCTATTCTGGGATAGGAAGCGGTTGTAATAACCCAGCTGGCCTCTGCTGTTCTGCCTTCACTTGCTGACATACCAAGCAACGGGAAACAAATCTAGCTATCTCCCTCTTCATCCCGTTCCACCAGAAATGCTGCTTGATATCTTGGTACATCTTGGTCCCTCCAGGATGAATAGAATACTGAGAACTGTGAGCTTCTGCGATAACCTCCTGTCTGATATCTCCACTAGGCACACATAAACGTGATCCAAACCTAAGTGTACCATCTTCATGAATTCTCATCTCCTTCCTGAGTCCTGACTCACACTCTTCCCTAAGCTTCTGAATCCTTGGGTCTTGTGCCTGAGCTGCCTTGATTCTGCCTACCAAGTCGGATTGAACTTGCAGACTTGTTAGAACTCCTACATCGCTAGGAAGTATAACTTCGATGCCCATCTCCCGAAGGTCTTCTAAGATATGCCTCTGTGTTGTTAACATAAATGCGCCGCCTCTCCTGCTAAGAGCGTCTGCTACTACATTCGCCTTGCCTGGATGATACTGAAGCTCCACGTCATAATCCTTGATCAACTCTAACCATCTTCTCTATCTCATGTTCAGTTCCTTCTGAGTAAAGATGTACTTCAGACTTTTATGGTCCGTGTATATATCCACTCGATCACCATATAAGTAATGCCTCCATAGCTTCAAAGCAAACACTACTGCCGCTAACTCCAAATCATGAGTTAGGTAATTCTTCTCGTGGTCCCGAAGCTGCCTAGATGCATACGCTATCACCTTTCCATATTGCATAAGGACACATCCAAGTCCTTTACCTGACGCATCACAATATACTGTAAAACCTCCGGGTCCAACTGGTAATGTAAGAATTGGTGCTGATATCAACTTCTGCTTCAAAGTCTCAAAGGATGCCTGACATTCTGCCGACCAAACGAATGGTACATCCTTCTGGGTCAAGCGGGTCATGGGTGCTGAAAGCCTTGCAAAGTCTGACACAAACCTTCTGTAATATCCTGTCAATCCCAAGAAACTCCGTACATCTGCCACGGTCTTGGGCACTGGCCAACTTTCTACTGCTTCTATCTTCTTGGGATCTACTGCTACTCCAGCTCCTGATATGATGTGACCCAAAAATAAAATGTGATCCGACCAAAATTCACACTTGCTGAGCTTGGCATACAACTGGTTCTCTCTCAGAACCTGTAACACTTTCCTGAGGTGGTCTTCATGCTCCTCTTTACTAGCAGAGTATACGAGAATGTCGTCGAGAAACACAACGACAAACTGGTCTAAGTATGGCATAAAGATACGATTCATCAAATCCATGAATATTGCTGGAGCATTGGTCAAACCAAACGGCATTACTAAGAATTCATAATGCCCATACTTCGACCTGAACGCTGTCTTGGGAATATCTTCCTTCCGAACCCTCACTTGATGGTACCCTGAACGAAGATCTATCTTGGAGAAAACTCTAGCTTTGCTCAACTGATCAAATAAGTCATCGATCCTGGGTAGTGGGTACTTGTTCTTCACTGTTGCCGCGTTAAGCTTCCTGTAGTCAATGCACAATCTGGATGACCCATCCTTCTTCCCCACAAGTACCACTGGTGCTGCCCATGATGACACGCTAGCTTGGATGAACTTCTTCTCCTTCAGTTCCTCTATGTTCTGATATACCTTGGCCTGCTCTGAATTCGCCATTCTGTAAACTCGATCTGATATCGATTTAGTTCCTGGTGCCAATTCTATACTGAACTCAATATCTCTGACTGGTGGTAGACCTGGAAGTTCTTCGGGAAATACATCTAGAAATTCTTCAACTACCTTCAGAATCTGAACTTCTTCCATTGCCGTTATTACTCCATGCTCTTGCTGAGTTGCCTTTGATCTGACTAAGGTGAACCGCTCTATGCCTGGAATATCAAAAGATACACTCCCTCTACGATAATCTATTGTCACATGACTGTCTTTCAGCCAGTCCATGCCTAAGATAACGTCAAAATTTTCAACAGGAAATTCTATCAACCGGACGGGTAAGGAATGCCCGCAAACTACAACGCTACATGCTAAAATAACTCTACTGACTCCTACGAGCCCATTACTAGTGAGTATATTCAGCCTCCCTGGCAATGCCTCGAACTCCATTCCTAGCCGTATCGTAAATTGTACAGATATAAATGAATGGCATGCTCCCGAATCAAACAATGCTACTGCGGGATATGAGGCGACGAGAATGTTACCTGCCACAACATCTCCCGATGCTAATGCCTCCTCTAAGGACAGAGTGAATGCTTGCCCTCGACCTCCTTGCTGATTCCCATGCTGCGGCCTAGTATGATGTTGCTGCTGGCCCCTTCCTTGATGATGTTGGGGTGGTCTATGCTGGTGTTGCTGCATCGGCGGCCCCTACTGCCGAAACATCTGAGCCTGTGGCATAAACGGATGTTGTGCCAACGGCCTTACTGCCACTGTTGGTCCTCGATACTACCCTGCCCCTGGTGCTGGCATAGCAAGAAACTGCTGCCCTGGTCCTCTTGACCTCGAATTCATGGGACATATGGTAACCCGATGATCTGGATTTCCACATATCAGACACAGTCCGTTCAATGTCCGACACACATCTCTAGTGTGCCCCATCTTCCCACAATAAGTGTAGCCCATCGGGGGTTGCTGGTTCTTCCTCTGTTGCTGTTGCTGCTGCCTGGGTGGTGGTGCTGGTCCTCGTATCGCCACATCGTGGATACGAATACCAGTGGATGGTGCTGTTGTTCGGGGCGCTGCTCTCCTTCCTCCTTCAATCTGACTGTGGGATCTCTTCTGACCCCCAGTCCTTGTCGCAAGCCTCTGAATGGTGATCTCATGCCTTCGAGTTGCCGTCAACACTTCGTCAAAAGTTTGGTAATTGTGCCCCTCTATCAATTGCAAGAGCTCGAGATGGAACCCTTGCTGAAACCTCATAGCCCTCTGGTTCTCTGTTGCTACCATCTCTGGGGCGAATCTACTCAATCTGCAGAACTCCGCTGCATAAGCATCTACAGTCTTGTCGGCCTGCCTGAGGTTGATAAACTTCTGTTGTAGCTCAAACTGCGCCACAACTCCATAGTACTTGGTCTTGAATCTTACAGTAAAATCGTCCCAAGCCACAGGACGTCTGATGCCCACTTCTTCTGATTCCCACCAATCACGTACGAGATCCTGAAGTAACAACTTCACTAGATCCACATGTTCTTCTGCCGGTACCTTAGCTGCTATCAGAATAGCCTCAATATCCTTAAGCCAGGCATCTGCTGAGATGGCATCCTCCGTGCCCTCGAAACGGTGGAGGTTGTACTTACAAAACCTGGCTGATGCTCCTGAATCAGTCCTCACTCCTCTTTCCAAAGCCGTCTGCAGTCCTTGGTTAAGCAACACATTTTGCTTTTATAGCTGAGTGTGCATGCGTTGCTGGGCCAACATCTGATGTTGCTGAGTAGCCATCATTCCTCTCATGATCTCCAGAAGGGCTGGTGTGTCCACTTCCACAGGGGTAGGTGGAACTGTTGGTGGTGGTGGAACGTCCGGATACTGCGATCCAGTCGCTGCTTCCACTATCACTTCTTCCTGGGTAGCCTCCTGAGGTGAGACTGGCCCTTGTTGCTGACCAGCATGGTCAGGTTGTCCATATTGCCCCTGCTGTTGCTGCCCAGATCTGACCAATGCGGACGAAGTGCCCCTAAGAAAAGGGACAAGAGAACAATCAAACAACCGGACATGGAGGATCAATAAAGTCAAAGGATACCGGAATGTCAAGCAAGGGTTGAGAATAACGAATCATGAGATCAAGGGGGAACACGTACGATTGAGACATCCTATAAATCAAAATACCCCACAAGTCTGAAATCAGACCTGCGTGGGCTACCACTAAAACCTTGTCACGCCCCAGAACCAGAATACTGGAGAGCGGAGAATGACTCAGCCAGCTACGTATTACGGGTAGAAGAATACTGTATAATACGATCAATGCTGTCTAACCAGACGAGGGGGTACATACTACATAAAAGTCTTTCTATGGTCACTTCACATCTATTGTCTCAATCATTCAAGCAAGAAACAGTAATAGAGAACATGTAAGATAAAGCAGTAAGGCATCCCAAACGCTCAGTCAAAATGTTCTTGATATCTGGCTTTACAAAATATAGCCAGATGATGAAGCAAGGTATACACAATTGTTATCAGCTGCAGTCTGACTTAATTACAATTATGCAAAAGCAAGTACAAGACAATCCGACTAACATGTCGGTGCCAAATGGCTAAGTATAAAGTGAATAGCAAAATGAGCGGTGAAGAAAGGGACCCACTCGAGTCCTCCTGCGATCATTCCTCTAGTATTGACCATCTTTGAGGTAGAAGTAAGCTGGATCCTCGGGGACCGGCTCTAAATCTGGCCATGCAAAACCAGAGAGGTTAGACCTCTAATAGCAAGTACCACAAGGAAGGACGATATGAAGGATTAAACCAGTAAGTAAGAGAATATAATAATAGATCTCTGCTTTCCACTAGGATTCACATAACATCACGACAATTCGAACAAACCTCCCAACCAAACAAGGACAGAAGTTGGCCCGTCATGTCCTGATATTCTGATCATCTCAGTTAGGCGACAGAGTAGGTACAGTGCACAAACAAATTAATTTAAACGGCCAATCAATTACTACGGCTTGCTATTGTGAGTCCCAAGTTATCCTGGAATAATGTAATAAAGATTCCTCAGTTCTTACTATGTGCGAGCAAGGCTAGTCTATCCAGTCAATCAATTGCGCCATGCATGAATTAGACGAGTCCCAGCAGGACGCCCGTCATCAATATACAATATACAATAATAATATAAGCAGATACCGCTCCCTGTCCGTGTGGAAGATTTGTCGTATCTGTGGGAACCAGCCGGTCCGTCGGGTACTACTCGTCCCAAGGGGGCTGCCATATAAGAACTCGGGAATCCATTCTCTCTATGCCATCATTTATTTTATTTAACTTAATAGTCCCTACGTTGAATGAAATCCCATGCCGTGGATCATGGTCATTCAAATGAGTACTTTCGTACGGGGTACGATATGCACAACTCTACAATGATGCCTGTACGGTTAGGTTGTAGGTCTTACATAGCGTAATGCAACAATCCAAACTAACCACGGAATAATCATGCCTTGACCATAGAGTACACATGCTTCTTTTGTAGAAAATAAATAAGTAAGTAAATAAATAAATAGATTGAAGCCTGCATGTGCATGTATGTCAATATTCGAGATCAGCCAGTCGATTTCAATAGTTCATTACATGAACGTGTCTCATTCATTCAATTCAATAAGACGACTAGCCAGTCTCTTAGTTCCAACTAGGAACGCATGATCAATTTTTAGTCAATATCACAATCATTATCAATGGTGACAAGGCATGAAAGTCAATTAGCATTAAATGGGGTCGAGTCTATAGCTCTCAAGGTTAAGTTCCAGTCTTACTAGGTATCCATCAATCAATTAAGACACAGAACACTAATACACAATCATTAACATGCTAAGATTATCAAGTTCATAAAAAGGCATAGGGATATAATAGGAGAATTATCGTGCCACCATTAAATGAATAAATTAGAAAACAAAATAGAAACACCAAAGTCAGGAAGTCACGCCAACAAGTCTATGCTAAGGTCAATAAGTCACGCCAAGTCTAGCATGAAGGAGGGAGCGTAAAAAGTGGTTCATGCTGGCACGCACAGCGTGGGCGTGAAGCGTGATTCACGCTGGCAACCATGAGCCTATGAGCGTAAAAAAGCGTGATATAGCGTGAAGGGTAATAAGTAATTCACGCACGCACGGCGTGGACGTGATAGGAAATTCACGCACGCACAGAGTGAACGTGATAGGAATCCACGCACGCACAGCGTGAGCGTGAAAAGTCACGCACGTAAGCACAGCGTGATCGTGAAAAGTCACGTACGCAAGTACAGCATGATCGTGAAAAGTCACACACGCAAGTACAGCGTGATCGTAACTAAAAATCCACGCACGCACGTAAAGATGTGAGCGTGACTCAGAATTCACGCAGACACGTAAAGACGTGTGCGTGACAAGAAATACACGTACGCACGTAAGAACGTGTGCGTGACTAAAAATACACGCACGCACGTAAGAACGTGTGCGTGACTAAAAATACACGCACACACGTAAGAACGTGTGCGTGACTAAAAATACACGTACGTACGTAAGAACGTGAGCGTGAAGGGCTGATGCTTACGTGAGCACGTTAGAACGTGTACGTACAACATCTCCCAAACTCCAAGTCCTATGGAGCCTTCGCTCCAGTGCCAGAAATACACGCCAAGTTGGGAGATCAAGAACCCATGCACAATCGAAAATGTAACAACTTAGATCTAGAGAAAACAAGCCACAGAAATAAAAAATGCCAAGCACTAAACTCTCTCAGGATTATGAGAGGAAGAGTAATGATCCATAAGAATGGATGATGGAGAAGCAAGATTGCACTTGCCTACTGCTGCTGCTGGTAGGTAGAGAAGTGGTATGGAAGAAGAAGAAGAAGAAGAAGTAATGGTGAGAATGAGTAATGAAGTGAGAGAATGAGATGTGGCTTTAAATAGCAAAGGGGGTGGTAGGTGGGAGCTATTGGGCCGGGTTTAAGGGGGCTCATCCAAGGCCAACCCGAAAGCAAGGCAAAGAGGTAAAAAGCAGAAAATTAATTGCAGGAAATTAAATACAGAAAATTAATTAACATGAAATTAAAGAAATTTAAATACAGGATAATACATGATAAATACTAAATAAATACATTCAAGCAATATACGTATTAAAATACGCATTCTGGGAACGGGGAGTGATAGTCCATGACCGTGCAAAGACATATTTTTAGTTGTTAAGACATAGCCTACCTTTTCTTTGAAAACGTGCTCATTCATTCGTGTTCGACACTTGCATTTATCTTTTCATTTGCAACAACACTATCAATTTTTGCCTAAGAAGGGGGTCGAGAAAAGAAGGGTCGCCACTCACCTTGAGTTTACTTCGGCGAGAGAACTTGTTGGTCGCGCTAGATGTCGCCTACGCGATTACCTGAAATCGCATAAGCAACCGATTAGAACACTGCATTATTCAAGAAGTTCGATAAGAAATGCGAGTTCGAAATGCAAGCCCTGAAAACCATCGAAAACATTCACGAAAACGCATTAAGAAAATAAAGCCAAAACCAATACAAGCAGTGTGAAAAGCAGAGCAACGGGAGGTCTATCCCGACTCAGCCGCAGAGTCAATCCTCGAGGCACAATCTGCTGAATATGGGACTTGGTTCCGAAGAAGACATTCCATAACGAGGAATGGATCTTAATTCAACCGTTCCCGTTCGATCGACTCTGTCGATCCCGACCTATCGGTCCCGACCGAATCGATAGCGACAGTGTTCCTTTCTCGCGCACCCCGTGGACGGAGTACGGGGCACGATGTAGGGACGGGATACTGCACCATAACCAACTAAGAAAAAGTTTCGTCCTTGAAACTTAAAATAGAACCTACCTCTACGAGAACAATGAAGGGAACTTTTCCTTCATTTCTGACTCAAGCTCCCACGTCGACTCTTCGACCGAATGGTTCCTCCAGAGGACGCGGATGAGGGGAATTGCACGGTTGCAGAGAAGTTTATCCTTGCGCTCTAAGATTTGTACCAGCTCTTCGACATATGACAAGTCCGCCTTCAGGTCCAGCTTACCCAAATCTACCACATGGCTCGGATCATATACGTACTTCCGCAATTGTGATACGTAGAAAATATCATGTACCTCTGACAACGCAGGCGGCAAGGCAATTTGGTAAGCTACCGGGGTGACTCGCTTTAATATTTCGAACGGGCTAACAAATCTTGGGCTCAATTTCCCCTTCGTACCGAACCTGAAAACTCTCCGCATGGGCATGACTTTCAAGAATACATGGTCGCCTTCCGAGAACTCGAGGAGGCGTCGGTGCGTGTCGGCATAGCTTTTTTGCCGACTTTGTGCTATCTTCAATCTCTCTCGTATTAACTTGACATTCTGCACGGTCTGCTCCACCAGCTCCGGACCAAGTATCTGCCGCTCCCCGACTTCATTCCAGCAAATGATCGATCTGCACTTCCGGCCGTACAAAGCTTCATACGGCACCATTTGGATGCTGGACTGATAGCTGTTGTTGTATGCAAACTCGGCCAGCGGTAGATGGACGTTCCAACTTGACTTCAAGTCGATCGTACAGAGTCGTAACATGTCTTCGAGAATTTGGTTCACCCGCTCTGTTTGGCCGTCAGTCTGAGGATGATAAGCTGAGCTAAACTTCAACTTGGTCCCCAGTGCTGAATGAAGACTACTCCAGAAGCGCGCCATGAACCGTCCATCCCGATTCGAGATGATAGATACTGGAACCCCGTGCAGCCGAACTACTTCATCAAGGTATATCTGAGCAAGGCGGTCGACGCTCCAAGTAACTTTGATGGCAATAAAGTGCGCTGACTTGGTTAGTCGATCGACGATGACCCAGATGGCGTCGTTTCCCCGCGGTGTCCTCGGCAAGCCAACAACGAAGTCCATAGTGATGTGATCCCATTTCTATTCTGGAATGGCAAGGTTCTGCATCTCCCCGCCCGGTCGTTGGTGCTCGGCTTTGACTTGCTGACAAGCCATACATTTTGACACAAAGAGCGCTACGTCCCTTTTTATGCCGTGCCACTAAAAGACAATGCGGAGGTCCTTATATATCTTGGTGCTGTCGGGATACAAGGAATATTTTGTATAATGCGCCTCTGACATTATCTCCTTTCTAAGTTCTGCGTCGTCCGGTACGCATAGCCGTCCCTTCACGTGCAACACTTTCGACTTGTCCTCTGCAAAGTCGGACGCTTTTCCTGTCGATATCAGCTTCCGCATCTTCTCCAGGTAGGGGTCGTCCTTCTGAGCAGACTTGATCCTCTCCAGTAGGCTCGGTTCCACCCGCAGTTGTGCCAGTTTCACGTCTCTGAAACGAACTCGGAGTTCGATGCCCATTCCTTCCAAGTCGCACAGCAGTCGATCATTGATGCATAACGAAGCTAAGTATTTTCGGCTCAGCTCATCCGCTACTATATTTCCCTTGCCCGGTGTGTAGTAAATTGATAAGTCATAGTCTTTGATCAGCTCGAGCCATCGCCTCTGCCACAAATTCAATTCTTTCTGGGTGAAGAGATACTTGAGACTTTTGTGGTCCGTATAAATCCTGTACGCCACGCCATAGAGATAGTGACGCCACAGCTTCAACGCAAACACAATCGCCGCTAATTCTAGGTCGTGCGTGGGGTAGTTCTTCTCGTGCGACTTCAACTGCCGGGAAGCAAAAGATATCACCTTATCCCGCTGCATGAGCACACACCCCAAGCTCTGGCCAGAAGCATCACTGAAGATTTGAAGTCCCTCCGTCCCTTCAGGAAGTGCAAGTATCGGGACCAAAACGAGCCGTTGTTTGAGCTCTTGGAAAGAAACTTCACAGTCGTCTGACCACTCGAACGCGACTCCTTTCTGGGTGAGGCGAGTCAACGGCGATGCAATCTTCGCGAAGTCCTTCACGAAGCGTCGATAGTATCCCGCCAAGCCTTGGAAGCTTCGAATTTTGCTAACTGATACGGGCAATCTCCAATCAGCGACTGCCTCAACTTTCTTTGGATCGATTGTAATACCCGCGGCGGAGATGATGTGCCCAAGGAATGAGACGCTGTTCATCCAGAATTTGCACTTGCTCATCTTTACAAACAACTGATTCTCTCGAAGGGTTTGGAGTACCGTCCGCAGATGCTCTGCATGTTGCGTTCGATCCTTTGAGTAGACGAGGATGTCGTCGATGAAGACTACTACGAACTTGTCGACGAACGGACGAAACACCCGATTCATTAGATCCATGAAGACGGCAGGGGCATTTGTCAGACCGAACGGCATTACCAAGAACTCGTAGTGGCCATAACGAGTGCGGAAGACGGACTTCACCACGTCATCTGGCTTGACCTTGAGTTGGTGATAACCCGATCGCAGATCAATCTTCGAAAATACCATTGTACCTTGGAGCTGGTCGAACAAGTCGTCGATGCGGGGTAGGGGATATTTGTTTTGGATGGTGGCTTTGTTCAATTCTCGATAGTCGATGCAGAGTCGCATCGATCCATCCTTCTTCTTCACGAATAGTACGGACACACACCACGGCAAGACACTCGGACGGATAAAGCCTCTGTCAAGTAATTCCTGAAGTTGTGCCTTCAATTCCTTCAATTCTGCAGGGGCCATTCTGTACGGAGCATTCGAGATCGGCCGGGTATCAGGGAATATGTCGATGGTGAACTCTATCTCTCGATCGGGTGGCATGCCGGGTAGCTCGTCCAGGAATACGTCTGGGAATTCTGCTACAACGTCGATCTGACCCGCGTTTGCACCATCCTGTCGCATGTCTCGAACGGAAGCTAGATAGCCTTCGTACCCTGAATGCAGCATCCGTCGAGCAGACATTACGGAGATCACCATGCAGGTCGGCGACGCCTCACCATACGAGTAGCAAAATTCAGGCACTCCAGGTATGTGGAATGTGACCTTCTTTTCTATGCAGTCGATGTTTGCGTTGCAAGGACCGAGCCAATCCATGCCTAGTATGATGTCGAAGTCCTTCATATCTAGAACTATCGCATCAAGACCGATCTTTTGACCCCCAATACATATAGTTCCTCCCCCGCGGGCTAAATTTGTGAGTAGTGGCACGCCCGAAGGCATACTTACGCTAAGATCAAGGTCTAACAACATTACAGGAAATTTGTGCTCGGCGACGAAGTCCGCTGATATGAAAGTATGCAATGTGCCTGAATCAAATAACACACGAGCAGGTACATTATTGAAGTTTAATATACCTGTCATGACAGTATCGGAAGCAAATGCCTCGTCTCGAGTCAGGGCAAAAACGCACCCTTGTGCATTAGGACGTCGGTCTTGGTTGTTGAGTTGAGTGGGCTGAGCAGGTCAGGGCGCCTGTCCTCGATTTTCTTGACGATTTTGTTGTGGCAGGACATTGCGATTCGGTCGAGAATTTTGCCAGTCTCGAGCAAAGTGACCCTTCTACCCGCAAGCGTAGCACTCTGTCATGGCAAAGCAGTGGTCATCAGTATGCCCGAGCTGGTGGCAATTTCTACATCGTGGTAACGGGTTCCGGCCTTTGTAGCCGCTAGTGTGTGGACGCTTTGATGCGTAGTTGTTGCCTCCCGCATAGCTAGGACGTTTGTGATTGGAGTGGTGCACAACGTCGGCAGCAATGGAAGGATGCAGGCTCTCAAGGCGGAGAGCGTGATTCAGAGCCTCGCCCACGGTCTTGTACTCCGGGACCCCGACATGCCCACCGATAGAGTGTCGCAGATCCACTTCAAACCGTCGCACACGGCACTCTTCAGTAGACAGAAACTGACTAGCAAACTTAGACAATTTGTTGAATTCTGCGGCATACTGTTCCACTGTCCGGCTCTCTTGCTTCAACTGCATGAATTCATTTTTCTTCGCTTGACGAACGGCTGATGGAAGGTACTGAACTTCAAAAGCTTTACGAAACATGGCCCAAGAGATCGGCATGGTGGTGTTGTCCGGTCGGATCGCTCGCTTGCGCATGGCCCACCAGTCGTACGCGTTAAAACGTAGTTGAAGTTGTGCGCAAGCGACTTGCTTTGATTCTTCAATGCCGAGAAGCTCGAAGTGATCTTCCAGCTCTTCCAACTAGTCGATTGCCATGGAAGGACCCTCGGTACCGTAGAAGGAAGTACGGCACGCCTTCTTGAATTCGGACACTTCAAAGTTGTACTTTTTCGGTGCCGCTGGTTGACACTCGAGCTCCTCCATGTCGATTTCAATGGGTTGGATCGTCGGCACGGTGGTAGTAGGTGCGATGACGGTAGGCACAGTCGCAGAATTTTCGTTGGCCGCCATTGTCTGGACGATCTGCTGCAGGGTATCTAACTGCTTTTGTTGAAGTTTGGCATGTGCGTCGAAATGAGCTTCGAAGCGAGCTTCGAACTGGGCCTGTCGTTCCTCCATCTGTTGATGTCGGTTCTCGGACTGGTTCCGCTGTGCCTCCATCATGCGCAGCATCCTTTCGATGGTATCATTAGAAGGTCCGGCCCGCGAACGATGCGAACTACTAGAGCCTCTAGAAGCGCTCTATTCTTGCTCGGCCGTGGGTTCCGTCACTTCTGCTATACGAAGGCAAACGCATCAGTCACAAATTATTACGGACTCATTGTGTGGAACAACTTATCTCATCGATGCGAGGTCAAAGGTTTGGAACTCTAGACGCGAGGCTAAAGGATGTAAAGCCGTGCTCTGATACCATTATGTTACGCCCCGATTCCGTAAAATCGATAGTCGTCCCCCGGGCGTGATGTCGTACGAACCTAAGTTGCGATCGTACAAGACGTAGTCATATAGTCATCCGAAACACAACATCAAGTTAGAGTACGCAGAGAAATTGATTGACACATTTGAAATAGAAGTAGATTTTTTTATTGATAATAAAACTTTATTTACATTGACTTCATTTACATTCATTGCCGCACGGGCTACAACATGACTCGACTTACAAAATGAACGCCGATGAGATAGTCGTTCCATACATTACATCCCCTTTTTACAAGCAAAAACATAACACTTTTCACCTGCTATCGAGGCGAGTCGAGTCGTCATCTTCTTTTGGACTGAGTGCGGGTCTTCTTCAAAAGGAATTCAGAAACACAAGCCTTCACACGCGGACGAGGCTTCAAAAGGGTTCACTTCGCCTTGAGCTTTTAGGTGGCACGCCCTTCGTGGTTCGGGGTACCTGCGTGGAGAGCAAGGATCAATACATTACACTTTGTACTGGTGCGTGGCTATTTAAGTTCCAAGCTCTCATTTGGTTGAAGAGTTTATATGACTTAGAGTATGAATGTTTCTAACATCCTAATGAATTTCGAACAAGCATATGACAAGCATAATGAAATTTACGTTGAAACTTACCCACGGCGGCCCGTATCGCGCCTTATGAAACTTACCATGTTCTTCTCTGTCAATTGTTATCATTTCCATACCAAGTGCAATATTTCGTGTGTTGGTCACTGGCTCCCAGAGCCATCGTGGACTCCTTTTTGCTTTTATTAGACGAGGCCCTTTCAGCACGAGTAGCGAGCCCCGCTGCAAGTCCTAGCCTAACATTATGCCCAGCACAGCTTATGAGAATGTTTCCTTCTTGGCCGCAACGGTCCCGTAGCCTCGGGTTGCCGTGCGGGGAAACTCTACCTTGTCGACAAGTTGTCCATGACCGTGCAAAGATATATTTTTAGTTGTTAAGACATAGCCTACCTTTTTCTTTAAAAATGTGCTCATTCATTCGTGTTCGCGCACTTGCATTTATCTTTTCATTCGCAACAACACTATTAATTTTTGCCTAAGAAGGGGGTCGAGAAGATAAGGGTCAGCCACTCACCTTGAGTTTACTTCGGCGAGAGAACTTGTTGGTCGCGCTAGACGTCGCCTACCCGATTACCTGAAATCGCATAAGCAACCGATTAGAACACTACATTTTTTAAGGAGTTCGATAAGAAATGCGAGTTCGAAATACAAGCCATGAAAACCATCGAAAATATTCACAAAAATGCATTCAGAAAACAAAGCCAAAATGCAACGGGAGGTCTCTCCCGACTCAGCCGCAGAGTCAATCCTAGAGGCGCAACCAGCTGAATATAGGACTTGGTTCCGAAGAAGACATTCCATAACGAGGAATGGATCTTAATTCAACCGTTTTCGTCCGATCGACTCGGTCGATCCCGACCGAATCGATAGCGACAGTGTTCCTTTCTCGCACACCCCGTGGATGGAGTATGGGGCACGATGTAGGGACGGGGCACTACAGTGTCTGGGCCTAAGATTTGGCATCAACATAGGCGACGTGCTTCGGCACGAGATACGGCGTCGGGTCTTAAGTTGTTGGCATATAAGTTGCATAAGTTGGTTTGAGTCATCTTGAGTTTAAGTCAGGAAATACCGCAAGGCAAAGTCGGTCGAGTGATACTTAGTCCAGAAGTCTTGATTAGGTCTGTTGGTTATCGAAGTAGCAATGGCCGCGAGGCGGCGATATGGTGAAGTCACATTGAGTTGCGAGGCACGATGTGATGGATTTGTAGCATGGTCATAAGGAATTGGGTACTACCGCGTAGTTGAGTCTCTGATTTTATGTCGAAAGGCAAACACGACTTGATAGGTTAACGTTGTTGGCACGAGAAGGGTCTAGAGGTGAAGTATGAGTTAACGTTGTTGTTGCAAGCCTGGGATGGTCTAGAGACACGAAATAGGCCAAGGCGTCGGTCCTAAAATAATCCTAAGATAAGAGTAGAAAGACAATCAAAAAGGGTTATGCTGCACAAAGTAAATCAAACGTGTTAGTTTTGTATGGGTGGGCGAGGAGCTCATTCCACCAGTACATTTGAGTACTGACACCCACATAGTTTTTATGTGCAGGCACAGGTAGAAGCTCGTGGTGCGGAGCTCGCTTGGATGCGTCGAGGCACGGAGTTCTTTGGCAATTCGAAGGGTACGGTCGTATGGAGTCAAGACTTATACGGGACATAATGTATGGACGTCGCCTTCCGAAGCATCCGCTGGCCCAAGACTTATAATTGAGAGATGAGAGAGAGCTGAGTGACTTGTAATGTGAGATGAGTGAGCTTGAGAGACTTATAATCTTGGCCTTGTGCCCCATTGTAACCTTTGTTTCAATATCAATAAAGAGCATCTTTGAATAACTTGTGTTTATTCTAAATTTCTACTGCATGTTCAATGTCTCTGCATGGGACTTCTGTGCGACGACCCCGTCGCAGCCGCTGAAATCGGCCGTTATGGAACCCGCCTTGCATGAGCGCAATCTAGGATCGTGCGGCATCACGCCTTAGCGAGGACGATCGCTCCTACGGGAGCGGGGCGTGACATGACCCGCTTGAGTTTAATGGGAGAGCGGAGCCAGATGAAGTGATGGACTTCTTGAACACACTTGAGGGCTACTTTCGAATGTTGGATATACAGGAAAGTAAGAGGGTGGAGTGTACCGCTGTACAACTTTGTCTCAAGTTCGAGGAATAGTGGACTTCACAGAGACAGGCACTTTACGGTAATAGTCCGGATATGAAGATATTTTGGAAGACTTTCAAGCAGGCTTTCATTACCCAATTCATTCCACAAGCTGTCCGTCAACAGAAAGAGAAGGAGTTCGTAGCACTCCAACAGGGCAGTATGTCAGTAGACGATTATGAAATCGAATTTCTGAAGAGTGTTGCATTCGCCTAAGTGTATCGCCATGGGAAGCTCCGATGCTGTTTGTAAAGAAGAATGATGGGACGATGCGGCTGTGCATCGATTACAGAGAACTAAATAAAGGCAACCATCCGTAACAAGTATCCCTTGCCAAGGATAGATGATCTGTTAGATCAGCTACAAGGGGCAACCGTGTTTTCTAAAATCGATTTTCGTTCAGGATACCACCAATTGTAGATCAGACCCGACGATGTCCCTAAGTCAACTTTTCGTATGAGATATGGACACTATGAGTTTTTGGTTATGCCATTCGGTTTGACTAATGCTCCAGTAGCCCTTATGGAAATAATGAATAGAGTATTTAGACCGTTCTTAGACAAGTTCGTTGTTGTATTCATCGATGACATCTTGATCTACTCAAATGACAGGGAGACTCATGTCGGACACTTGAGAGAAGTACTTCAGACGCTGCGAGACAATCAGCTGTATGCAAAACTGAGCAAATACGAATTTTAGATGAACAGTGTGTCATTCCTAGGGCACTTTGTCTCGGCAGAAGGCGTTGTCGTTGACCCAAAGAAGATTGAGGCAGTTGTAGACTGGAAACAGCCTGCATCAGCTAGTGAGATACGGAGTTTCCTTAGTTTAGTCGGGTACTACCATAGGTTTGTGAAAGTCTTTTCAAGAATCACTTAACCTTTGACTCGCCTCACTCAGAAGGGAGTCGTATTTAAGTGGACCGACGACTGTGAGAGTAGTTTTCAGGAACTAAAGCAGCGGCTCGTCACGGCTCCAATTTTAGCACTCCAGAAGGCTCTGAGGGATTTCAGATCTACAGTGACGCATCAGGACTTGGTTTGGGATGTATTCTCACGCAACGTAGAAAGACGATATTGATGGAACTGGGGATTCCCAGGACCCTTACTTTGGTGTACGTATTGATCGATAGAAAGTTAAACTGATTTAATACGTGTTCTAACCCTTCATTGGCAGAAACTAGGGTTCACGAATTATACCGGTGGCGGAAAGAAGACAAGTAATTCCTGGAAATCTCAAGCGGACGACCCCAAGATCTTCTGTACGTATTCCTTTCTCAAGTTAGACGTTGTGTGGGCGACGATCTTCCAACCTTTTCTTCTCCTTGGCAGCCCTCTCTTTCTCTCCTTACGTGAATCACGAATTTAGAGAAAGCTTCAGATTTCTGATCAGTAATTTGGCGGCCAGAGAATAGAGGATATATATAGGCTACGGCAGGGACCATGAGGAGAAATTAGGGTTAGGCCTCCTAACGGATCTGGATATCCCGTGTTAAGTCCGAACACACAATCCAGGCCCATTAACAATATCTCGGTCCACTAATGAGCTATGGTTGCACTACCTCCCTAATCCCAAATTATGTTTGTGGGCTCCTTTTATTATATGCTCGTTTGGCTCTCCATGTTAAGATATCGAATGTCCGTCGATCAAATTAAGTTACTGACAACTATATTAATTCGACATCTTTTATCCTTAAGTAGTATCGTTCAACTTTATTTGCCATGTCGGATATAATCTACCTGCAGGATTTACATGACAATCCTTATGAGCTCCTTAAAGGGACATCATCAACCCGATGTATCGGGACATGGATTCCATTTATAATCAACGGCCCATCATACATACAATGTTATTACCCAATTCATAGAGGTTGTTGACCCATAATGAATCTCACTCTTTCATGAGTCAAAGTAATGCACACTTCATATACATGTCTGTTATTATATCCGAATTAAAAAGTACAAGTATCCATAATAACAGAGGTGTTTGTTATCTTATGTAGTCAGTACAAAGAGAACAACCTCAAGTGGTCATGTTCAATACACACAAAGTGTACTAGTATAAACCTATAGTCAAGATAGACTAATACCATATTACACTACAACCTTTCCAATAGATTGTCCAAGTCCATCTAGGTTGTGAACTATTTATATATTCCATAGGGAACTGATAATATGATCTTCTGTGTGACACTATACACCATATTATCTACAATATAGAATATCAGACATTTGCGTAAAAACTTGCAACAAATACAATATGCAAACATTTGCCCATATGATTCTCATTCAAAATTTAAAGAAATAAGGTTACTACAAAAGTGATACTTTTAGTATATAACCCTAACAGATATCATATGCATCAAGACAACTCAAGCAGCATGAGAAAAATTACCCAACTCATGACTTAGAACTGGCGGTGATTGTGTTCGCGTTGAAATTGTGGCGACACTATCTCTATGGTGTGTCCTGCGATATCTTCACGGATCACAAAAGCTAAAGTACATATTCACACAAAAAGAATTGAATTTGAGGCAGTGACGTTGGTTGGAATTGATTAAGGACTATGACTTGACGATTTTCTATACGTCGGGTAAAGGGAACGTGGTAGCTGATGCCTTGAGTCAAAAATTCGGTGGGACATTAGCAGTAGCAAAGGAGGTACTACGAGATCTTAAAGAGATGGACATCGAATTCAGAATTCGTACACAGAATATAAAGTTGGCTCAGTTGCAGCTTGAGCCGAGCCTCCAGGGAAGGATTAAGACTGCTCAGAAGGACGATCCGTTTTTGCAGAAGATATACGAGTTAATTCTTGCAGGAAAGGCGACCGACTTTGCAGTAGAAGATGACACTATTTGTGTCAAAGGAAGATTGTGCGTTCCTAAGGATGAGGAACTCAGAAAGAAAATACTGACCAAAGCTCATTTCGCGAAGTATTTCTTGCATCCGGGAAGCACTAAAATGTACAAGGATCTGCGCCGAACATTTTGGTGGCATGGTATGAAGAAGGATGTAGCTCTATTTGTGTCACAATGCTTAGTTTGTCAGCATGTGAAGGCCGAACACCAACGGTCAAACGTAGAACTACAAAATCTCGCTATCCCGCAGTGGAAATGGGATAATATCTGTATGGACTTTATAGTCGGCTTGCCAAGAACTCAAAAGGAGAATGATGCGATTTGGGTGATCGTGGATAGATTAAGCAAGTCGGCTCATTTCATTCCAATAAAAGTGATATGGAGCGTTGAACGGTTAGCTCAGATCTACATGAATAAAATTGTCCAATTACACGGGGTGCCAGCTTCTATAGTGTCAGATAGAGACGGGCGGTTCTTGTCACGATTTTGGATAAGTCTACACTCAGCATTAGGCACAAAGTTGAATTTCGGTTCGGCATACCATCCGCAGACTGGTGGACAGACGGAAAGAGTAAATCAGATCCTTGAAGATATGCTGAGATTGTGCGTGCTCGATTCGAAGACAAATTGGGACGCACATCTCGCATTGGCAGAATTTGCCTATAACAACAGTTATCTGAAAAGTATCCAGATGGTCCCGTACGAAGCCTTGTATGTCCTGTAGGAAAGTATCCAGTTATCATGCAATAAAATGATCAATTTCCAATATATATATATATATATATATATATATATATATATATATATATATATATATATATATATATATATATATTGTACTCTCACCTTCCAAATTTACTCAAAATGGCAGGGGGGACGTTCTGTTACTGTTTGGGCCTATGGGGTGGGCGCAATCAGGATGGAGAAAAGAAACAAGTTGTCGCTATGAATTGAACCAGGTCTCTACGAACGATAAGACAGCATCTTACTCTTCTTACTCGTGATTTTCATGTTCGTTCGCTACAGAACATGCAGAGCATATATGATTGATCCATGTATATATATTATCACCAAGGACAAACGTAACGTTGCAATTGAGAATCACAGCGAGCCAAATCTGAACAGTGAGCAGTGCGTGCGTGTTGTCATGGCATTGGGGGTTTGAAGCCCAATTACTGTTGGCATGGGATGGGTTTGGCTACTGTGTAGTCTTCTTTCATTCACGCATCTCTGTGTGGTTACAGCCAAACCACGTATTTAGTATCACCATGCATGGCGTTAAATATTTCAGTGACTACGCACACATATGACAAACCACAGAATGTAGATGAAGCTGAAGCTCGAGGACCACACACACAGAGACAAACGAACACAAGGACCTAGTGTTTTTAGTTACTGCCAACAACCAAATAGATACATACAGAAAGAAATAGGAAGGCAGTTTAGCAAGATTGGCAAAATAATTAGTTAACTGCTGAAAATTTGAGGGCCTCAGAAAGTTGTGAGCTGCTGCAGGCAGACTCGTGTACCCTTTATTAGCTATATATAATTGGGGATAAATCAGAGGGGAAAAGAAATGGGAGGTCAGTGAAAGGCTCAGGTGTAGCAGCTAGGTGTCAGTAGTGCTGCTGCTGCTGCTGCTGTTGATTTAGGTTCAGCCTGCTCCTGCTGCTGTTCTAGCTACTCTTTTCCATCTTTCTTTCTCTAGTTCCTCCTCTGGAAGCAGCAAAAAAATAGTTTCAATCCCCAACTTTCTCAAAGGTGCTACTACTTCCAAATTCACTGTTGTTTACAAATAAACCAGGATTGTTTGAATAGATTCCTAACAGAGTTAATTAGATCTATAGTCAGCTTACTTAGCATAAGTTTTATTTTGCCAAATGATCTGATATGGTAAGTAAGATTGCACATCAATCATATATACCACTCTAATATCAATGGAGTTCCTCCTCTTCCTCTAATAAATATCAATGGTGTTCTTCCTCAACTTCAGAAATTCACATTATAATTATCCGAGGAACGCTACGAAAGAAAAGAAAAAAAAAAAAAAAGTTCCCAAGAGAATGTAATGAATACTATGTTCAAATTTAGAATCCTGTTCCTTCACATCATTTCACCTCATGCTAAACACAATCGTAAAACCTGTATATAATCAACTCAAAGTTCGACTGCAAAGGAACTTAGGAATGGAAAAAAAAAAAAAAAAGAATTTAATAGAAATAAAAAATTGTAGAAGCTGCATGCGCCACAATGTCATGTGATGTCTGCTGATATTTTACAAATGTGATTTTTCAGGAGAGCAAAATCAATAATAAGCAGGTCTATATCGTCACAAAGACTTTCAACTGCCAAGTTTGTTGAGTACCTACAATTTGCTGAAATATGATGCCAAGCTCATCAAAATCCGGAAACGAAGGGGAAGAATCCATGGAGAAGTGGATGGCATTTCCAAGTGCAGTCTCCGAAACAAAGCCAATCTGCAATGAGATACAGGACTCACCCAGTGAAGCCACAAGCAACCAATATATCGTCGAAAGGGCAGCAGAATGGGGGTTGAGCCTGAGAGATCCCAATAGCCTCAAAGTGGGATTAAGGTCATCAGAAGAGAGAGGAAAACGTTCTATGGAAAGCTCAGCTGTAGGGTCGACAAGAACATCTGATGATTCGAGCTATGGGGCCGATTCGAGCATGCCACGGGTTTCTCAAGAACTCAAGGATGCACTGTCTACTCTGCGGCAGACGTTTGTGGTGTCGGATGCAACAAGGCCAGATTGTCCTATAATGTACGCAAGTGCAGGGTTCTTCAGCATGACGGGCTACTCGTCAAAGGAAGTCGTCGGAAGGAACTGGTGAGATCCATTTCTAAGTATAACTGCTTTTCTCCAATTATGTATTTCCAGGGCTCCATCTAGTGAGGTCGACATATTCCATTCCTTAAAACTGTCTTGATGAACAAACTGTGAAGTCAAACTACTGTACTGCGTTAACTTGTTGTATTGGTCGCATTGATTCTTTGTTATTTCAGTGCCGGACTTCCATTTAACAAAGCAATACAATTCCTTGCTCTAGGACCAGCAGCTATCCGTCAAACTGATCTTTAGGCATCTCATTTTTGAAGTCAAAGAGTTTCTTATCCTGCAATTCTCCCTAAATCTCTTCAATTAAATTGCTACTATGTGATTAAAATCCGAAAGGCTGTCAGGCTCTCTTACCTAATATTTCTGCACAGAAACTGTGACCATCTTCAATCGTCAAATCTTCAATTGTCTCTCCCTCACATGGGTGTCGCAGTGTAAAGTCTTTGGATGCCCCCTTTCAAACACAATTTGATGCCTTGAACTGTTCTTGTATTGTCTACAGACCTCCTCAATTGAATAGTACCACAACTCCAACTAGCCACACAAGTCGATCAAATTAAGGCAGTGTTCTGCATAAAGTTAACAGAAAAGAAAAGATAAGGATTACTCTTTTTTACCCTTTCCTTGTCGCCACTTTCAAGTAAGGAAAACATTCAGTGACCTGAAAGAAAAATGTATCTCTGAGTTTACTCCCGACATCTTTTCTACTTTCCTTTTGTAACTAATTAAAACAGTCGACAGCAATTACCTCGGGTCAATCTCCACTGGTTTCCTTTATTCACATCAATTTTATCAAGCAATATAATTCAATAAATGTAGGTCTTAGGACAATTTCTATAAGTGCATATGAAACTGTGCCTTCGCATGTCACATAGGCAAAGGTCAGGGTTGTCCATGAGCTTTTTCTTCCTCTCTTTTGTATATAGGTTTGCATTTCAGGAACTTGTAGTTAGACTACAATTTTATTTTATTTTATTTTTTGAACTTTTTGACACTGTTTTAGGTGGAATATTATCATATAAAGGTTTGGACACTCTTAGTTCAAAAGGCAGCAGATCTGTAAATTATAAACTAATATTCTGCCATTGCTAAGTCAAATAGAATGGCATCTTTCCATCACAAAGTTTTGTTCTTGGGCCATAATTTTCTCTGTTTTACAGCCGATTTCTTCAGGGACCTGAAACAGATCAGACAGAAATTGAAAAGATAAGAGAAGCCGTCAGAAGTGGAAAAAGCTATTGCGGACGGCTGTTGAACTACAGGAAGAACGGGACACCATTTTGGAACCTTCTCACCATAACACCCATAAGAGATGAAAGTGGGAAAGTTATTAAATACATAGGGTGAGCATATTGTCTCAAGTATTGTGGCTTTTCTTGCAAGATCTTAATTGCCTGAGGTATCTCATAGCATTCATCTAGTCTTGCAATTTATATATTTCTAGGAACACAAACAATACATAATTTTCAAATTTCTGAATCTTAAAGAAGTATGTTAAAAAACAATATCCTATATTACACGCAGTGCTTAGACTTACAATATCTACTTCTGGAAGATGTCTTAAGTATATATACTGCTACTATCTGATTTACACACTTAATGGAAGTGGTAGGACTATAACAAAAACCTACTACACTTGCAAAATATGATCATGGTATCGTATGAGAAGGGATCAGGTTTGAAGAGTAATTTTCTTTCTCCTCCACAATTACTCTCTCTTTTTTCCTTGTTGAGGTTTACACGCAGCAGTTTTAGCTGGACAATCAAAGTTCCACACAGGCACATACAACTCAAAACTTGAGAGACCTAGTATAGATGAAAAATTATCTAACTAATTGCTCTTTCTGGTAAAAGTTGGGACGAAGCCTCTTCTAAGATGATCTATTTTCTCTGAAACGATTCGATTATGGATAAATTTGTAGAAAGAAAGTAAAGTAGTTGTTTACTTAACATATCAACCTCAAGAGAAACAATATTGACTTGCCCGATCACTAGCTCTCCAGAGTAGTGCTGTCAATGGGTCAAGTTCGGGTCGGATTAATGTAAGATCCAAACAGACCCGATAGTCTTTCAGGTTCTAAATTTGCACCCGAAACCCAACCCAAATTAAATTCGGCCTCAAGTTTTATAATACGAGCCCGGTTAGATTTGAAAGTATAAACAAAGAGAAACATAAAAAAATGTAGAACAGAGGATTTGGACTGTGCACCTATACCAACCAAGGTTCACAATATCGGTATCGGAACATATTTCGGACCCTTCCTATGAGTATCGGTATCAACAGTTTTGCCAGTTTCGGATCTGAGTATCTTGTTCTTCGTCTCGGAAAGCCAAAATTGATAAAACTTACTTTAAAAAAGCTATACAAATATTTGATACATATTTAGACGGTTTTAAATATTATATGTTGTTTCTCATCAGTTTAAAATGAAAGAAATTCAACATTACTAAATTGTTCACCAGCAATAAATATTATTATTTATTTTACTTGTCTTTAAACAAAGGGAATAGTATTAATTTTGTCAATAAGTAATCTTATCGACATTGTAACATTGTGAATTTTTGGCACAACCGAATCATCTTGTTGACACTATTTTTCCATTCTCTCTCATTCAATTTTTCTGTCAATAGAGACCCCCAACACATTGGTATCGGATAGTATCCTGACGATATTAGTAGCGTATCATAACACGCCAAAACCAATACGATACTGCCGACAGGTATAGGTGTCGGGCCATACTGTGAACTATGCTACCAACAACAACCTAACGCTTTACCAACAGGCCACAAGCAACTTTTATATATGTATAAACATAAATTTTATATATTTATAAAACAAGAAACAGAACCGAATTTATTTCAAGCTTCACATGCTGTACCTGAACCCGAGCCGCAAGTCATTCATGTTTAAAATTTTACATCCATACCTGATATTTTAGTCAAAAATCCGGACCAGGTTATCGTGTTATCAGTTACCATTGACAGGCCTACTCCAGAGACTAAGGAGTTCTGCTTGCTAAACCGACTGCTATCTAGTTGTAAATGGCATGTTTGAACCTAGTATCAAGATGTATATGTCTTGAGAGGTACTTTAAGAACATTTCTCTGAGCATGCGAGTGATTTGAAGATGCAAGCAAAGATATTTTGATTTGTACTTGACCAAACTGAATAGGTTCTCAACAACATAAACAATGAAAGATTTATACAGAGTAACATCAATATGCATTCAACAAAAGCTAATAGGTTCCAAACACCATTTAACAATAAAATCACATAACTACAGAAGAGAAAAATACTGAAGGATTCTCTACATGATCAATTTACTTTGTACTTTCCTACTGAAAAGGGAGAAGATAGAAAAAGCTAGTGTCACATAAGAGTAAGTCACTAAAATCATTAATGCTCGATACTAGAGACGAACAGTTCAAAAATAAATAGTTTCAGTTATTTTATCCAAGTGACAGAAGATGTAGCAAGCAATGTATAATGTATTACATAAGCCTAGCCTATATCCTTAGTCATGGAAGTATTGACATTAGTTAATTTGTCAGAAGAGGAAAATATATTTGTTTCAGCTTCCTCATCTATGAATTAGTACTTCGACGACCTCCAAATACCATGAGAAAACATTTTCTTCTGGCAAAAAGACATGAGAATTATAAACTATGAATGAACTACTTCAAAGCTATACAAAGGGGATTATGATTTTCTCTTCCTGTGTCTACTATATTTGTTTTATATTTCAGAATGCAAGTTGAGGTCAGCAAATATACGGAAGGTTTGAATGAGAAAACATTGCGGCCAAATGCATTACCAATGTCTCTGATTCGTTATGATGGTGAGAGAACTTATAATAATACATGCTGAACATTAATCTATGATTTAATTTGTTTTATGTAAGCAACTAACCAGACAGCTTTGTCTATTAGCACGACAGAAGGAAAAAGCCTTGTCTTCCATGTCGGAGGTTCTCCAGACTGTGAAACATCCTCACGCACAAGCTAAAGATCTTGAGGTTGGTGTGAAGCCAGATGAGCATGAAAAGTGTTACATTGAATCTCCTCTTTCAAATTCTGCAGAGACAAAATATTTCAAATCGCCTGGTAGACTGACTCCTCTAGCAGAGGCAAAAACTGAGTCATCAAGATTTAACAGTAGAAAGTCAGGACGTTCTTCCCTGATAGGGTAAGTTGAGCATTTTTTCGATGTCAACATAAGAAAGTAGAATATTCTCCAGTAAACTGCATTTTAGAACTTTGACTAAATATTAAGTTTTCTCATACTAATTCCCACCTATAGTTGGAATTGCTGGTGTATGCCCATCAAGAAAATGATGAATCTGCAAACAATGCTCATGATTCATGAACCATTAAAATTGAAGATCTGCATAAATGATAGATCCAAAATAAAGAAAATATAAAATGTTTTGGAGGACTTTCAACAATATGTATAATTCAGGCTTCAAGTAATAACTTGATTCTTAACAGAGTATACATACTTTTTAACATAGTGAAACATATACAGAAAGAATTCACATCATTGACCAGGACCTACACATCTTGACTAGCAGATGGTTGGATAAATAAATTTGATAACTGTAGAAAATAATGGTTGGATAATTTTATTGATGGACTACTTCACTACTTATAGGGAGTCTAGCTCCTCTACATACTACATATTCCGATGTGGGACTAAAAGTCCCTTATTGATTCTCAACACTCCCCCTCAAGATGGGCGATAGATATTGATCATCCCCATCTTGTTACATAGCTTCGACAGACTTAATGAACTAAGACCCTTAGTCAGACAATCTGCAACTTGTTCTTCTGAGCGGACATGGTCAATCTTCAGTATCCCTTGTTCCAGCTTCTCCTTGATGAAGAATCGATCAATCTCGATGTGCTTCGTTCTGTCGTGCTGAACTGGATTGTTAGCTATACTTATTGCAGCTTGACTATCGCTCAGAATACGCAATGGTGCTCCCTTATCCAGCTTCAACTCTGTCAGCAATGCTTTCACCCACAGCAACTCTGACACTCCCAGAGCCATTGCTCTGTATTCTGCTTCAGCTGTCGGCCGTGCTACCACTGACTGTTTCTTGCTTCTCCATGTGACCAGATTTTCTCCTACAAAAACACAGTATCCCGTGGTAGACCTTCTGTCGTCTATGCAGCTCGCCCAGTCTGCATCACAGTATCCCTCAACTTCTATGCGTCCATTCTTCTTGAACCATAGCCCCTTTCCTGGCGTTCCTTTCAGATATCTCAAGATCTGAAATACTGCTTCCATATGACCCTTTCTTGGATCATGCATGTAGCGACTCACTACACTCACCGCAAATGAGATATCAGGGCGAGTGTGTCCCAGATAAATCAATCTCCCTACAAGTCTTTGATATCTTTCACGATCAACAGGCTCTACTGCTTCTGCTCCAAGCTTACTCTTCTGGTCAATTGGAGTAACGGCTGCTTTGCATCCCAGCATCCCTGTCTCCTTCAGCAGATCTAGTGCGTATTTTCTTTGTGATAGAACAACTCCCTGTTCGCCTTCACACACTTCGATACCTAGAAAGTACCTCATCGCTCCTAAATCCTTCATCTCAAACTCCTTCGCGAGTTTTGACTTCAGCTTAGTGATCTCGACTTGATCATCACCTGTGATCACTATATCATCCACATATACAGCAAGTATAGTGATGTGGCCTCTTGCATGCTGGAGGAAGACCGTATGATCTGCATTTGTTTGACGGTATCTCATGCCTATAACAGCCTTTCTGAATCTGTCAAACCAGGCTCGAGGAGATTGCTTGAGCCCGTATAGCGACTTCTTCAGTTTACACACCTTTCCTAGCGACGTCCCTCCGTCTGATTCCGTCGCGTAGCACCCTGGCGGGAGCTCCATGTATACTTCTTCTTGCAGGTCCCCATGAAGAAAGGCATTCTTCACATCCAGCTGGTACAGCTTCCACCCATAGTTCGTTGTAATGGAGACCAGAGTTCTCACGGTGCTCATTTTTGCTACTGGGACAAACGTCTCATCATAGTCTATGTCATATGACTGTGTGAATCCTTTTGCAACCAACCTCGCCTTGTACCGCTCTACTTTTCCTTCTGGCATCTCTTTCACTGTGTACACCCATTTGCATCCCACAGCATTCTTCCCTTTGGGTAATGGAACCAGCTCCCATGTCTTATTTTTCTCCAGTGCCCCAAGTTCTTCCATCATTGCAGCTTTCCACCTTGGATCTTTCTTTGCTTCCTGCCAACACTTGGGCAACGAAGTAGAGTCTAACGATGCAATGAAGGCTCGATAATTCGAAAAAATGTTAGAATAAGACAAGAAGTTGGCAATGTCATGTTCGTAATCATCAAAACGAGCAGGAGCCTTACCCGCATTGATGCGAGAAGATCTCCTTAAGGGAGCAATAGGTGGTGGAGAGATCATACCATCCGAGTCGGAGAGATCCGTATCAGAATCCGAGTGATTCAGTACGGGGGCAACATCTTCAGGAGTTAGAGCAGGAGTAGACGAGGGACTTGGTACAGTAGGCACAGGGCACGACATAGGCACAGTACTGGACTTCTGTTGTCTCCTTCTGTAGACTTGGAGCTCCTTTTCCCTTGTCTGCTGCTCCCCCTGCGAAACATATGTATCTTCTTCTTCATTTTCTGTATCTGTGTCACTGTGCTCTCCTCCTTTCGTCCAGATTTCTACAACCGGACACGGAACCGATCCGACGACCACATTTGGGCTTATTATCTCCCCCTCACGTTTAACACCATCTGTGTTAGGTGTGTTACCAAATGCTGAACCTTCATCCGAACCATATTATGGTTCGAGTTCTCTAAATGTAACGTCCATGCTTACAAACGTCCTCCGCTCGACTGGACTCCAACAGGCATATCCCTTCTGAGTCACCGTGTAACCGACAAAGACACATTTAACTGCCCTAGGATCCAGTTTGCCAACGCCTGGCCTATTATCTTGGACAAAGCACACACATACAAAAACTTTCGGTAGAACAGTGTATGTAGTTGCCCCAGTAAGCATCTCCAACGGTGTCTTCCAGTCCAATACTTGAGATGGCATTCTATTGATGAGATAAGAGGCCGTCAATATAGCCTGACCCCATAAGTGTTTCGGGACATTCATAGCCAGCATCATCGTCCGTGCGACTTCCAGCAGGTGTCTGTTCTTTCGTTCAGCCACACCATTTTGTGCCGGAGTATAAGCACATGAAGTTTGATGTAGTATTCCATGAGTTGAAAAATACTCAGCAACCCGCTTATTAGTATAGTCCGTCCCATTGTCAGACCGAAAACACTTAATTTTAGCGCCATATTGTGTTTCCACCCGTCGATGAAAGTCCCGAAAGGCCTCAAGGACGTCACTTTTATTCTTCATAAGGTAGACCCATGTCACGCGGGTATAACAATCAATAAAGGTGACGAACCATCGAAAGCCGTTATTCCGGTTGTAGGACAAGGGCCCCATACGTCCGAATGTATCATGTCAAAAGCAGCTGAACTCCTATTCCCCGAGCTCACATACGAGCTTCTTGTATGTTTTCCCAACTCACAAGCATTACAAAATAACTTCTCTTTATTAGCCCTTTGATATAAGGACGGATACATTCGACTAATAACTTTAAAGGAGGAATGACCGACACACTGGTGGTGGAGTAGCAAGTCGGCTTCAACACTTCGACAGGAAGCTTCTGGTGGTGCGTCTGCTACCAAGGATGCCAATGCGTTGCCCAGTCCAGTCTTGTCTAAATACCACAGTCCCTTATGCCATGTGCCAGTCCCAAGTCGTCGTCCTGTCCCTTTCTCCTGAAAAGTCACCGTAGGAATGTCAAAGGAAACAGTACAGCTAAGATCAAGTATAATGGCACTAATTGATAAAAGATTGACAGGAAAAGACGGAGCATGTAAGACATTGGTTAGAGTGATGGAAGGGGTGCATGCGACAGTGCCTTTACCCATTACAGGGCTGGATGTACCATCAGCGGTCTGAATACTCTCCGGCAATGGAAGGTGAGTATAGTCCTAAAACGCACCACGGGATCCCGTGACATGGCGAGATGCCCCAGAGTCCATAATCCATCCTAGCTGATGGACAGATGCAAGAGCACGTACAGAATTATCGGTGCTGGTTTGGGCAAAGCAAGTGATGTGATCTTCCGAGGTAGAAGACGCCCCAGGACTGTCGGCCGAACCCAGCTTTGTGCCTCGCAACTTCTCAAGGAACTCCCGCTCAAGCGGGGTTATTTCAGCTAGTTGATTCTCTCCCCCTTCCTCCGCCAGATTTGCTTTGTGTCCGCCTCTTCTACCAGCATATCCTCCTCTACTACCACGTCGGCCTCCACGACCCCGTCCTCAATCATTAGACTGATTGCGCAAGGGTTTTGGACAAAATCGGATGTAATGTCCGGAGTCACCACAATTGTGGCAAACACCACCCACAGATGGAGGTTGATTAAAGGCAGCAAGGGCAGACTTTTAAACCGCGGCTTGCTCCCCCTGGTAGGAGCCCTTATTGGGCATCAACTTCAGTCGAGCTTCTTCCTGTGTCATGACGACTATAGCTTCTTCCAAGGTCGGAAGCGTGGGTTGGGATAGGAGGATATTCTGTCTCTGCTCAAATACAGGGTGTAGTCCCTTCAGGAATTTCATCATACGCTGCCGCGAAATATAAGCCAGGAACGTCTGAAAGTACTTCGCGAATGCCGGTTCGACTTGTGCATCTTCCATCCCAAGAGGATCATAATGATCCAGATCAGACCAGTACTTCTTCAACAGGGCTGCGTACTCAGAGATGGTACGTTCGTCTTGGGCCACCCTATCGAGTTCATCTTGCAGTTGAAAAACTCGCATAGGGTTGCCTGAGTCGGAGTACATATCTTTTAGAGTTCGTCATATATCAGCAGCAGCCTCCATTACCTCGACATTTTCCGACACCTGGTCGATTAATGAGGCAGTCAACCACCCAGCCACTACGTTGTTGACAATCTCCCAAACAGCAAACTCCTTTGCGGAGTGATCGACTGGCGCCTTGGCTTGGCCAGTGACATAGCCAACCAAGCCACGTCCCTTCAGCGTCCGCATCGCCTGCCGCGACCACTTCAAGTAGTTGGACGTTCCTTCCAACTTCGTCTCCAGCTTCTCCAATTTCTCCATTTTGTAAGGTGACGGATCCACATCAGTATGGATCACACGTGGGGTTGCCTTGGTTAATCTCTTTGATAAGATATCATCAACCAAGGCCTTCATCTCTTCGGCCGTCAGTTTGCCACTGATCGAATCCATGGCTTCTTCAACTGTGAACCCTATTCGTCGTCTTCTTTGGCGTCTTCGACGTCGGAGTCGGCAACTTCCCCAACTTCGTCGTCTTCTTCGTCTTCGTCGTCTTCTTCGACGCCACAGACTTTACGAATGCGCTACTAACTTGGCCAGCACCGGCGCGCGCATGTAAAGTGAACACGTCAGGACACCAGAGAAGACATGATCAGTCTCTGTAGAGATCCCGATGTGAAGAAGGAATAACAAATAAAGCATTTGTTAGTTCCAAACGGAGTAAGCGAGGATCAGACTTGGTGCAAATAAAGCATTTGGCAGCCGTCTGTCTTCGAAATACGCCGTTTTTTTGGGAAAAAAGGAGGACGGCTAGGGTTTGTAGTAGATGGAAAGGCTAGGGCTAGACATGGTGGTGGCTAGGGTTAGGGTTTGGGAAAGGGGGGTGCCGCTGGAGGTCGGAAAGGGGGGGCTGCCGGTGGTCGGGAGGGCTGCTGGTGGTCGGGAGGGGGGGCTGCTGGTGGAGGTCGGTAAGGGGAGGGTCGGGGGGGGGGGGGGGGGGGGGGGGGGGGGGGGGGGGGTCGGCGAGGGGGTGTCGGCGAGGGGGGGGGACGGCGAGGGGGCTGCTGATGGTGGTGGGGCGGCGAGGGGGGGGTCGGCGAGGGGGTGTCGGGGGGGGGGGGGAGGGGTCGGCAAGGGAAGGGGGTCGGCAAAAAAAAAAAAAAAATTTGTGGAGAGAGAGAGAGAGAGTTATGGCTAAAATAATGGTTGGATAATTTTATTGATGGACTACTTCACTACTTATAGGGAGTCTAGCTCCTCTACATACTACATATTCCGATGTGGGACTAAAAGTCCCTTATTGATTCTCAACAATAACTTCTGGTTAAAAAACTGATCATTTGTTGCTTTCCCCATGCATATTGAATAAACCACTAAAGACAATCGTAACTGTGTGTGGATGAGGACTGATGGTTTGGTTTCCTAACTTGAATTGGTCACTGAACAACTTTCTTCATGGTTCTTCGTATATGCATATCAAATTCTTACATCTTTGCAGCAAGTTTTCATATGAGACGACATACCTTAGTAGTTAATAGTAAATATTATTAGATTAACGAGCAAACCCCGTTATGTCCAGTTTCAAATATTATTCACATTGTTCCCATGCATAGCTGCTTCTATTGACAATGTCTATAAATTACTGTCTATTTCAAGCAGAAAATCAAAAAAGAAATCCAGCACAACGCCCTTCATAACAACTTTGATAAGTGAAATTCAAAGAGACTTTTAGTTTATTGATGTAAATAAAACATGAGAAGCCTTGGTACATTTCTAGGAGCAAGTTATGACCATCCTTTGCCCTCAAGCACTGTGCAGGTGCTGAGAACAAACCCGCTGATGCATTGAGTAGGAAATTGTATACATTACGGTCAAAGAATACTCAAGTCATTGGATTTGAACGTATCATTGATGAGTATCCTACTTGTCGAGACTTTAGTGAAATCTATGCTAAATTGTGTAGAGATCCCTCTACTTCCATTGATGGTTTCACTATAGTCGATGCTTTCTTGTTTAGGGGCAACCGGCTATGCATTCCCTCTACTTCTCTTAGAGACTTCTTGACTTGGAAAATGCATGCTGGTGGCGCTGTAGGACATTTCGGACGAAATAAGACCATCCTTTTGGTTGAGGATAGGTTTTATTGGCCGAGTCTTAAGCACGATGCCACTAGAGTAGTTGCACATTGTCGTACTTGTCAGATGGCGAAGGGTAGGAAGAACAACGCGGGCTTGTATACTCCTTTACCTATTCCTTTCACTCCATGGCAGGACATTAGCATGGACTTTGTATTAGGTTTGCCACGTACCTTACGGAAGCATGACTGTATTTTTGTTGTAGTGGACCGTTTTTCTAAAATGGCACATTTTATTTCCTGTAGTAAAACGAGTGATGCGTCACATATAGCGAGCCTATTCTTTAGGGATGTTTGGAGGTTACGTGGGTTGCCTAAGACTATCGTGTCTGATAGGGACGTTATATTCATAAGTTATTTCTGGAAGATACTTTGGAAAAAGCTCAATACGACACTTCAGTTCTCAACTGCTTATCACCCACAGAAGGATGGTCAGACTGAAGTGGTTAATAGGAGTCTAGGCTATTTGTTGAGGGATTTAGTTGGTGACCATCTAGCTACTTGGGACCTTATATTACCTATGGCAGAATTTGCATATAATAGTTTGGTCAATAGATCTACTGGATTGAGTCCATTTGAGGCTGTCAATGGAGTCAAACCTAGAAAACCTATAGATCTTCTACCCGGACCTCTAGGATCCCAGTCTAGCGCGTCTGCTGAGACTTTTGCACAACATATCCATTATCTACATATTGAGATTCGTAGAAGATTAGCTGTGAGCAATAATTTGTATAAATTGGCAGCTGATGGTCACAGGAGATTGCAGGAATTTGCTATTGGCGATGAAGTACTTGTGCGAGTGAGACCGGAGAGGTTCCCTCGTGGAACTGTGAAAGTTGCATGCCAAACGGACAGGTCCTTATCGAGTTCTACGGAGGATCGGTTCGAACGCATATGAGTTGGACATTCCACAAGATATGGAAATCAGCCTCGTGTTCAATGTGGAGAACCTAACGTTGTTTCATGAGCCAATAGCATATTCTTTCTATGATTCTGATTTTGCAGGTTCTTCAGGTTTACTATCGACAGGTGGGCAGCCCGATACCGTGTCTGAACCAGTAGCACCGTCTCTACAACTATCACCACATTGGAGGCACACGAGACTTGGGATTGAGGATGTTATTGATGACGAGATAGTTTCCACTACATACAGAGGCTACCAGCGCTTCTTAGTACGTTGGCACAAACAACTAGAGTCTGATTGTTCGTGGTTGACTATGGATGAGCTTCAGAAGCTAGACCCAGATGTATTGACAGAGTATCTTCAACGTCATTCACCAGGTGGTGAATCTTCTAAGTCGGGGAGAGTTGATGGGGACCAGATTCGACTAAGACGCGAAACGAGACAGAGACGAGCCCGAGTCTTGGACTAGCTAGCTTGAAAATATCTAAAAAAGATATTTTTTGTTGAGAAGTTTGGACTCCATTTATCCCTATTGTTATTCGTTTGTTTTGGGAGGTTAATTTGGATGATATTGTAGTTGAGAAGTTTAGATTCTTTTGTTTGTTAGGAGGTTAGTTTAGATAGGAACTTTATCTTCCTTAGAATTATTTTGTGTTATCTTTTACTTAAATGCATGGCTATAAATAGGGCCAAAAACTTGTAGAAGAAACACAGAATGAATGAGAATAAAATCTACTTTTAAACTTTGGTGAGAAGCCTAAGAGTTAAGTGAGTTTTCTTCTATTCTAAATACATTCATGCTGACGTCTTCGCCGAAGGATCCGATGTCCTGTTTGGAGGAACACTCAAAGACACTCCAAAGACGACGATGACGTCCACGAATCAACTTCTACGAACCCAAGTCAAATCCGGATCGAGTATGCTGTTCGCGAGTGGCGCATACGGTCTTCTTCTTCGACACGGAGTTGAGCACCATATTCAAAGAGGTCCAAGTACGTGCTGAAGACCTCTCCTCGTAGAACGAAGTTTGCGCCTCTCGAAGGCTTGCGACATAATCACACTCTTCCGGGTAAGTCATGCAATTTACTTTCAAAACCAATAATAAATACTAGGTCTCATTCCACAATTTTCTGTTTAATCATTACAAAGAACTTGCTCATTTGTTAAATCTACTACAAATCTTAATTTTCGATTTGGATTAGTTGAACTTAAGTCCCCGTCCCGCGTCAACCTCTTTTAGCCCATGCGATGTGGGACTAAAGTGAGGTATACAATAATAGTTAATTGACACTCCCCTGCAACTTGGACCATAGATATCAATTTCCATCTTGGATAATAGTCCAGCAAATAAAGGTCGAAATAGTGATTTGGAACAAAGGTCGAAAGAGTGATTTGGTGGGCATATAGCCAACTAATATAGGAACCTTTTTTTGTCACTCACTCAAATAAATTGACATTTTATCTCAATGTGCTTAGCCCTCTTATGAAATACTAGATTCTCAACAATATGGATCGCACCTTTGTTGCCACATTAGAGAGCAGCTCGAGAAGAGGGGGTGACTCTAAGATCCGTAAAGAGTGAGTTGAGCTAAATCAACTCAGAGAGAGTATGTGTCATAGCTCTATATTCAACCACAACAAAAGAACAATCAACTATATTCTGCTTCTTGCTCCTCCATGTAACCAAATTGTCCCCTGGGAAGATAAGATAACCATGGATAGAACGACGATCATCCACTGATCCAGCAAAGTCAGCACAAAGGCTATGAGTGACAACGTAGAAGGTTTGTCGAGAAGGTTCTATTTAGGAGTTCCCTTTATGTAGTATAGAATCCTTTTAACACCCTAAAGATGAGAGATCAAAGAATTCTGCATATGTTGTTTCACCTACTGACAACGTAAGCAATGTCTTAGACGAGTGGCAATAAGATAAATTAACTTCCCAACCCGTCATCTAATACATATTAGGTCAGATAGAGGAGGATTTGATGAAGAGCTCAATCATCTGGATAATTTGAATGTGGAATTTATGTGTGTCTGTTGCTCTGCAACCTAGATATCTTGTCCTAGATAGAAGACTTAATGCATATTTGTGAAGAGAAAGTTGCAATTGTTCAAAACTCTGCGATACCTTAATACCAAGAAAGTATCTCAATAACCCAAGGTCCTTTGTACGAAAATGAGAGGCTAAGTGTTCTTTCACCTGAGAAATGCTAGTAGAATCATCTCTGGTGATGATCATGTCATCCACACAAACAAGGTGATTATGTCCTGAGACTTCTGATGTGTAAATAAGGACGTATCTGAGTTGCTATGAACAAATCCAATATGTTGCAAGATCCTGCTGAATTTGTCAAATCATGCATGTAGTGATTGTTTCAGACTAAACAGAGACTTGTCTACAAGATAGACTATAGACTCCCTCGGATCACTCAAAGCTTGGAGATTGCTGCATAAAAATAATCCATAAAAGATCGCCATTAAGGAAGGCATTCCTTACGTCTAAATGATGAAGAGGTTAATTCCTAAAAACTGCAAAAGATGGAATAACTCAAAACATAAATCAACTAAGCAACAGGTGAAAAGGTCTCAACATAATCCAACCTATACTGTTGGGTGTAGCCCTTAGCTACTAAATGGACTTTGAGCCGATCAATCGAGCCATCTATATTTTGTTAACAGTAAATACCCACTTATATCTGACCACCTTTTTATCTGAGGGCAAGGGTACCAAAGTCCAAGTCTGATTAGAGTCTAGTACAAGGTAGTCAAAGGCACAAGACGCATTCTAGGCACAAAGGTTCCATATCGCCCGAGACGCAAGGCACACTTAAGGTGCGCGTCCGAGGACTCTGAGTAAAGTGAGGCGCAAAATAAAAAATACTAAAAATATACATAAATAAATAAATCAGTAATGTGAGAAATAAAATCAAATAACATATTAAAACCAATAAAAATATGTTAACATAACTAAGTGAACTAGCAGAGCAACAACAATAATACTCAACAAAACTAACAAGAATTTGTATTTTTCCTACCACGCTTTTAGTAATTTTTAGTTTTTAAAGTTCAACTGTAGCCAACTTTGACAACCATGGAAAGGGATGCCTCTCTCCCATTTATACGAGGTAAGGACTATTTCCATGCCTTAATTTTTTCTTTGTAAAAAACAAAAAAACACAAGGCGCGCCAAGGCACACCTTTTCTTGGTTGCGCGTTGCTAAAAGGCACACCTAAGGCACGCCTTGGGTGCGCTCGGAGAAAGGTGCTTTGCCTAGTGAAGTGCGAGGCACATATGCTGGTCCTTGCTCAGAGGCGCGCCTTTGACTATCATGATCTAGGGCATCAAGTTCGTCAACCATAGCGGCATCCAACATGGATGCTGAAGTGCTTCCTGAACAAAGGAAGGAAGACAAAGCCGAAACAAATGTACGACTAGATGGAGTCAAACAGTGATAAGAAACAAAGTCAGAAATAGGATGGACAGTAGCATAGCAGAAGAGTGCTCACTCTTATGGGGGAAAAAAAGAAGAGATAGACCATCATCTGAAGTCAACGGAAGTGGATGAGAGGAACAAAAGACTGTATTGTAGTACCTGCAGAGGAATCATCAGTGATAACCAGAGAAATAGCTTGGGGAGGGTGGAGGAATGACCTTGTCCCGATACCTATATACTTAAAAAAACAGAACTAAAGACCCAGACTTAGGAAAGAGATGAGAAATAGATTTATCAAGTTCAGAGGAAGGAATAAGAGGAACATGAATCGTGGACAATAGAGATGTAGTGGTGTATCGAAAGCGAAATATGATTCATCCTTGATAAAAGTAACATAACAAGGGACAACCACCTTCAAAATAGTGGAGATCGAAACAAACATACCATTTCTGCGTCCGAAAATAACCAACAAATATCATGTAGGTAGCTCGATGATCAAATTTATCTAGTTGAGGTCCAAGTTATAAATATAACAAAAACAACCAAAACCTTTGGAGCAACATGAAAGGGTTTACCTTGTGTAAAGTGGATATAAAAAGGTGATTCATTCTCAAGGGCATAAGAGGGCATGTTGTTTATATAAAAACAAGTAGCTATGATCGCAAAATTCCATAATTTTTGGGAACATATATGAATGAGAGAGTGGGCTACTCAAGAAGGTGTATATTCTTACTTTCAGCAATACCATTCTGCTTAGTAGTATACAAACAGGAAGTCGGATGAACTATGTCATAAGTCCGACAGAATGCTTGAAACTCGTTGCTCACATACTCTTTAGCATTATCAGAGCAAAAAACCTTGATACAAACATCAAAATAATTAGAAATTTCAACCACAATGATTTGAAAAACAGACACAAGATCGGAAGTAGAACGAAGAAGATATAATCATATCATGTGTAAGTGAACACCAATAAAAGCAAGGTCTAAACGATGGTAGGCAGGTACGCGGTGGAGAGGGTCTGCCTACCGCCTAGGCACCGGTTAGGTGACGCCTAGACGTTTGATACATTTTGGACATTTTTACTATTTTACCACTATTTTTTGCATAATATGCATATTTTAAGAGTGTTTTATGCATAACTAAGTTGTAGAACAAAAATTTATAAAATTTTAGTCTTGTAAAAGTGAACCATAGGTCTATAATACTTGCAAATATGTTTTGTCAAAATATTTTAGTCAGATATTGCTCTGCCTAGGCGTCCGCCTATGCCATCTCACCTCCGCCTATGCAGTCTTACCTTCACCTACGCCGCCTCACCTCCGCCTATGCCGTCAAACCTCTATTGGCCACTTACTCCACCACCAACAGGAAAAGCGGTACGGAGAGCGGCCGAATAGCGCCTAGTTGCTGCCTCGACCGCTATTTACAATACTAAATAAAAATTACAAAACATTTATTCCCATGCACGCTCAGAAACTTAAAGGGAACCCAAATATCATTGTGAACCAAAGCAAAAGGTGAATCATGTTATTTATGGAAGCGATGATGCTTTCCCAAGAATACATGACTCACAACTAAATTAAGATAATGATAAATTAGTAACATAGTATTTAAGAAAGATAACGGAGGTTGCTCATCTCATATGCAACTGAATATTAGAAGGAGAAGCTACTGACATATGATCCACGTAGTAAAGGTCGTTCTATTTATATCCCTCCCTCGCCAATCTGTTGCTTCATCAAAAGGTCATATATCATAAAATGAGATGGATAAAATGATACAGAACAATTAGAATCATGTGTAAGCTGACGAATAGATAATAAGTTATGATGCAATGATAAAACAATGAGTATTTTTCAAATGTAAAAACGAAGAAATAAATGAATTTGTGAGGGCTAGTAGTACCATCACCTACAGAAATGAGTTTTTGAGGGCTAGAAGCAAGATTTGAGGGCCCGTCATAAGACATGGTTCAAGGCACCGGAATCAGTAAGCCATGAATGAGAATGAAATGAGAAGGATACATAATAGAGTGGAAAGACTGGCATGAGCTACAAAGAAGAAGAGTTGATGCAACTGGCTCCATTCATCATTGAAAAAGGACATCTAGTCACTAGGTAGAGAAGGCGAAGGAGCAGTAATAAGGGCAGACGCATGTCTGGCAATAGGTGTATTATCAGGATAACCATGCTTCTCCCAATACTAGTCCTCGTGATGATTGTCTCCCCTACAATAAGAACAATATAGACCACCACGGCCGTCTTCACTTTCGCCTCAGGTACCGTCACCTCAAGTAGATAAAGGAGGACGCCCACGAGCAACACCCCAGCCTCCCGGAAAAGAATCGAAAATGCATCGTCTAGACTGAAAGTGACAACCACGGTCGTGGACACAAGTAGGAAGGGCGGTTGCTAGGGATTCAACAGAGATGGAATATGGCATAGTCATACGATAAATTGTTGACATGACGGTCTCTCGTTGTTGTGCTAAGAAGAACTAGCGACTAAATGTCCTCAAAAGTAGATGGTAACCGAGCCAAGAGGACGACGATAAGAACATCTCGTTGTTGTCAAATAACAGTAGGCTCGGAGGAGATAGGCTAAAAGACATTCTATTTTCAAGAAAGCCACTGAAGAGGACAGCAAAGTCCTGCAAATCTTCTCCAAGTGTGGTCGTATAAAGGTGTGAAAGATGTTATAAAGTTTATGAAGATTGTCTTAAGACAGGTATAGGGACCAAAGATGTGTCCAAACTTCCTTGGCAAGTTTCATGGACATAATAGAGTAATAGCAATGAGCACCCATTGAGTTAGACAACCAAATTACCTTGTTGTCATTTTGAAACCAAGAGAAATATTGGAGATCCTGGGAGTCCAATGGTAACTCCGTCAAGTGACGATGAATGCTTTTATTGTTTAAAACTGTTTATACAATATTGGACCATTACAAGTAATTCTTTGCACCGAAGAGAGGTCGTGGTAAGTCGTAAATCAATCTTGAAGCCTACTGAAGAGAAAGAAACATCAACATAAACATATTTGTCGTCCTTGGAGGCCATAATCAAGGACACACAAGATCAGCACAACAAAGGTTGTTGTCCAACTCACCAAACGACAAGAGATCAAAGATGTCGGAACACCATGTCAAAGTAGAGAAGCTTCAAAGACAAGAGAACCAAACTGGAGACCTCAAGCAAGCACAAAACTAAGGCATTAATATGAATGGCGTCGAAGAACCATAGAGATCAGAGAGGACTGGAGAGAGAGGTGTCTGGGAGAAGCCATTAAGGACGGCTAGGCTAGGAAGGGTTTACAGAAATTGATGTAGCTTTGCCTTACTGTCGTTTGTAGCCTCGTCGTAGGCTTTGTTAGTAGCATCATTATAAGCGAGCGTCTTAGCCTTGTAGTAGGTTGTACCTTTAGTTCTGCAGGAGCTGTTGTTGGATTTAGCTCCGCCAAAGGAGTTAGCTCTGTCAGATATTATTTTAAACCTAGCATTGTCGTAGGCTGATCACAAAGGGTTAGTTTCGTTGAAGGCTATGTTAGCTTCTCCAAAAGTTGTAGTAGCTGCGCTGGAAGCTAAGGCATGCGCTTGGTGGGGGGGAGAGGGGAGGGTGGGGTTAGAGGGGCCAGCTAGAGTTAGGGTCGGGAGTTTGGTGGAATAGTTAGGAAAAAAATATCCAATTTTTTTACCTTTGATACCATAAGATTCAGAAAAAAACTTTCAGTTTATTGATGTGAATAAAATATGAGAAGTCTTGGTACATTTATAGGAGCAAGTTATGACATCCTCCTTTAGTCCAGGCGATGTAGAACTAAAGTGAGGTGTACAATAATAGTTAATTGACAATCAGAAACTCATAAGCAAAACATATTGGAAGATAGTTACATAAATGATGGAGAAGTTGTTGTGCATTGAGACTAGCCACATCAGCGGGTTCCGCAACTCCGCTCTCTACGATATCTCAAATATCTTGAGATTGGTAGAGGACCTTCATTTGAATACTCCATTGGTTGTAATTCTTGCCGGTGAAGCGAGGTAGTTGGGGTTGCAACATGTTGTTGTTGTTGTTGGAAGCCATGACACACCTCTCTGGCTCTGATACCACTTTGATGGAGATAAACTTCTTCAGGAGATGAGAAAACACAAGAGTGATGTGTTCTCTTGTTTCTAAAACACTAGAAGAGGATACTCAAAATATGGAAGTGGAATAATGTTTATTGATTTTGCTTGATGAAAATGGATACAAGATGATGCTCATATATAGCATATGTATTTGCATAAGTTACATGTTTATTAAAGGTGTAAGTTAAATAGAAAATGAGGAAACCGAAATGAAACTTGTCATGCATATGAACATGACATATAACATAGGATGTTTCTTTATTTAAAACTTGTAACTCTCTAGCTTATATTTCCAACAATAAATAGCTCCCCCTTGTTATTTCTTGAACCAGGGACCTTCCATTCACATGGAAGGCTCTCAAATGCCCTGTTCTGTCCCTTTAGCTACCTATGGATACACATTGTCTTCAAAAGATGGATTTCATACTCACCAATAATTGCAAATTGCAGAAGATTGAACCAAAGTTCATAGTATTAGTATCAGAATCGGTATCAGATCCTTCATATGAGTATCGACGGTATCGGCGGTTTCGGATTGAAGTATCATCATATATTTTTCGTATCCGAAAGTGAATAATTATTAAAAAAATTTATATATATATATATATATATATATATATATATATATATATATATATATATATAATTTTAAGTATTTCATGTGTTGTTTCTTAGTACTTTTGAAATTAAATGAATAGTAGTCACCATTGCCAATTGGTTTACCTGCGATAGATAAATTCTTCTTTTACATGCTTTTACAACATTACTATGCTTTTACACCCTTACTAATTGATCTTTTTCGTTCAATTTTCTTTGCCGAATTGATCGGAAAAGAGATTCCCAATGTCTGTAACGGTATCGGTCGGTATCAAATCGGAACATGTCAAACCGTATCGGAATCAGCTATATCAGATCGGTATCGGCCGATACTGCAAACTATGGTTTGATCACAACAATCAGCTAATAAGAAAATATGTACGATGCAACTCAGGTTTGTAGAGGGGCTTTAGAGGTCCCACAAATTTCCCTAGAGAGAATAATCAGGTTTAACATGCATAAGCTTTTCATTGTTTGACAGTTCTAGACTCATACCAATAACATTCTCATAGCAAGTCCTTCACCCACCAAACACCCACCTACAAAGCAAAAGGCCTTCACACCAAACTACTTGGTATCCTTTAGGTAAATAGTCCTCATTAGAATCTTAAAGATTACTTTATCGGACTTTATCTTTGTTTTACTTGTGTGCTATGATACTGTCTTTCGTGGTACAGATTTTCTTAAAGATTACTTTATCGGACTTTATCTTTGTTTTACTTGTGTGCTATGATACTGTCTTTCGTGGTAACCAGCCACTGAATTTGAGCTTAAATTAGAATCTTAAGATGTACAGGTGGGAAATGATGAAGGATCATTGTGCAAAAGCTCTTAGATGCAATGAATAGTCAAAACAAGCAAGCAAACATAACAGCAAAACACCTTAAAATACTAGGTTAACAACCAGTTTGATCGAAACAAAACCTAACATATGTATATAGCTCAACGAGATTTCAGATACAAAGTAAAATCGTAGACAGAACGATGACTGATATATAAGTGACAAAATAAGCAATGAATAGTCAAAACAAGCAAGCAAAAACAACAGCTATACACCTTAAAATACTAGGTTAACAACCAGTTTGATCAAAATAAAACCAACATATGTATATAATTCAACAAGGTTTTAAAGATTTCACATACAACGAGTAAAATCCTAGACAAAGATGCAACTGATATACAAGTGACAAATCACATCTAGAATTGTGCAAAATAAATGACTTAAACATAAGATGAATGAAAGGAAAATAATGGTGAGATTCAGTCAAAAACGTTACATAAATAGTAATTTATAAATTCAACACTCAAAATTTGTCATAGTACTTAAAATTGCACTGAAATGCAAAAACAATGACCAGTTTAATCCCAAGGAGCAATGTTCATGGATACTCCTCAGAAACTTCTCTTGCATTTATACTATCAGTTTATATCTTCTTGCTTTAGACTTCATTTGGGAAGGGGAATAAAAGGTTTCCAGAGAGAAATTATGATTTAGTAAGCAAAAAAGGTTTACTATTCATGGCAAGCTTCATAGTATCATTTTCTTACTCAGTAAAGATCCCTCCTTAAGAGTATCAATACGGTGGTTTTGGAAGCTTCGGTGGTTTCAAATCAAAGTTTCTAGATAAAAAAATTTAGATAAATGTCATCGTCATCCAAGGCTTCTCCTATCAGAATCGGGTCATATATGCAAAACGTGAGATCCATAAAAGAATTGACAAAGTTTTATGATCGGCTATCAAATTGATGTCAACCTTATATGCTGGAGTCATATTCCTAATGAAGGTAGCTAATAATAAGAGAGAACGTTGCCCATAGAACCTGAAAGGCTACTTAGCAGCTTTGTTAGCAATCACCCGAATAAAACTCGTATTATACGCGAATTTTTCCGTATCTTTCATAAACGTATAATACTTGCGTACTTTTGACAGATCCAAATCAGTACATAAATTTTTAGCATGCGAAGTTTTAAACGTGTTCTGTATAAATTATTAAAAAATTTGGCACAAAAAACGTGTTGGGAACCTGTTTAATTAACCAAATTTGACAACATATTTAAGAATGAGAAGTTTTTAATCTCAATATTTTTATTTTTCGAATACTTGACCGAATTTTTGAACGTATTTTATCTGCACTGAGCCGATTTATACTCGTACTTTTGCCGTCCCGAATTTTTTCCGTTTGCCGAATTGCTAACAAGGCTTAGCAGAAGGTAAGCCTTTTTTTTGGTCATGGAGTTTAAAGTAACTCATGCAACCAAGGAGCACTCTCCAATGTCCCCTGGAATAGAAAAGAGTCTAAATGAAGATGTAAGATAAAATGATTTCCTATTTGTAATTGCATTCATCTCCATAGAACATTAACCAAAGAGCTAAATGGAATGACATGCCAAAGTCCAAATATATCTATAATTAATGTTCAGATATGTATTGATGCAAGCATTTATATTCTATCCTATCTTGGTGAAAGTTTATCACCACGTACTCTCAAAGACATAAGTGCTCCAATTTGTTTGCAGATTCAGTAGAAGAAAGCAAAGTTCTGTCGAAAAGCTAGAACCCACTATTGAGCCCGAGATTTTGATGACCAAAGATGTACAACGTACAGAAAGCTGGGAACGTGTGGAAAGAGAAAAAGACATACGCCAAGGAATTGATTTAGCAACAACACTGGAACGCATTGAAAAGAACTTTGTGATTTCGGATCCTAGACTTCCTGATAATCCTATAGTAAGATGAAGTTCTAGATGGAATTTAGCTGAATTTTAAAACAAACTAGTTTTCTTGTGGAAAGTTGGATCTTTGAGTTGACAACTTAACATCCAGACAAGCAAACAGAGAACTAAAGTATTTCATAGTAAACCCATGATGCAATGGACCATGATAATGGCCCCTTAATAGTACAAAGGAATAAAGTAACATCCATCTTTACATCATGAAAAATGTTTAAAGCAATTGTCATCAACTAGTTAACAGCATGTTCACTTCATTTCTCCTTTGCAAATCAATACACATTTCTTCCATATTCCTGTAAGTTATTGGTCAAAAGAGAATGCTCTTCTGATAACAACATAAAAGCATGTTCTTTCCTTCCATTTCCAACACCATGTGCATGGATGCCAAGGATAAAAATCACTTGGTGTACTTGGCTTTTATTTTAAGTGTTTAACTATGTTTGTTTCAAACTTGCTTACCTAGAAAAGCTAAATTACTTCGGATGTTGTGTCGTGCAGATATACGCATCAGACAGCTTTCTGGAGCTGACGGAGTATTCACGAGAGGAAATTTTAGGAAGAAACTGTAGGTAAGGAGAGGAAATTCTCCTATGCATGTATTTCTTTACCAATGCACTATATCTACTCAGATCTATATGACAATTTCTTAACTTTAGTAAACTTTAGCTGTAAACATACAAATTCTCTTCAAGGTACAGTGCCAAGCAAATTCTGTTAAACAATGGAACTAATATAGGCATTCCAAGACAAACTACAGTAATTAACAGAAATCAAGATGCATGCAGCAAACACCTTAACCAGTTAAGCTTGGGAATCATATTTGTGCAGTTCCTTCATATTTATAACTTTAATACTACAGCAATCTTATTTAGAAAGGCATACTTCTAAAGCATATATTTGTGACTTCGAAGAATACGAGTCATGCTTCACATATCTATTTTATACTTAAGAGAGTATTAAAAAAGGCGTCACAGTGCCATGAGGTACACGAGGCTCTCGTGTAAGCTCCCGCTTATGCAAGATCTGGGGAGGGTCAAGTTGTACATAGCCTTACCCCCATATATATACAGAGGTTGTTCCATGACTCGAACCTACATCCTCGAGGATGCAAGCAGCAAACCTTATCGCCGGCGCCAGGCGACGCCCTCTATCTTATATCTGAGATACTTCCATGTAAAACAAATCATAGCAATAACCTTTCGATGATTGTGTAGATTCCTTCAAGGGCCTGACACAGATCAAGGAACAGTACAAAGAATAAGAGAAGCTATACGAGAACAAAGGGAAATCACTGTCCAGCTCATCAATTATACAAAAAGTGGTACTTGCTCTTCTTTCCTACTGACAGCTTGATGTAAAAATGGGCTAGTCTATTTGAGCATCTTGGATCATAGACAGCCTCTGAGCTAGAACTTGACTTGCCAAATGGGCACAGATCATAACTAAGTCTCGCTAATAACAAATATTTTTTGTAGTTGAGATACTAAGTGTTTTCCTTCATTCTGTTGGGAACAGGAAAAAAGTTTTGGAATTTGTTCCACTTGCAACCTATGCGTGACCATAAGGTAGCTGGCGTTTTTATTTTGTCCTTTCAGTTATATTCATTTTAACCAAGCTGCTAGTATTTTTAAAACTTTTCTATTTGAATACTATTACCAGGGTGAACTTCAATACTTTATTGGAGTGCAACTAGATGGAAGTGATCATCTTGAGCCACTTAAAAATCGCCTCTCGGAGACTACTGAGTTACAAAGTGTTAAATTGGTAACCAGTTAACAGTTATTTTACCCTTATCTCGTAGTATTTGTTTGCAATTTCAGAAGTTTAATCCATCAAATAATTCATTTATGTACATAAGCAAGAGCCTGATCAACTGGAATCTGCATCTTTCAATAGAACTGATACCAATGAACAAACAATCATAACATAGATTGTCAATGAGTTGAGTACTTCTCTGGCATCATATACAAACTAATAACATTATTTTTGGATGCCATTGTAAGTAATGAATGTGTTATAAAACCTGTAAACCAGACACTAGAGTTGATATGAAAAGTATAAGTTACACCTCAATATCATACACAGAAACTCATAGCAATCTAACTATCAAAAGTAAGAATTAAACATTGGACACCGCTTACAGGATAAGAATTATGTAAGTACTCAAGAGACAAGAAAAAGGAAGAATCTAGGTATAAAGATCAATATGATGCATAAGAGGATAAACCATCATACTTTGCTTACATCAATTGAATTATCAATTTCACCATCCACTTTCTCTCTTTATTATTAACTACTCCGTTGCAAAGTAACATATGGTCAGTGTTTTGGTTTTACCAGGTTAAAACAACAGCTGAGAATGTTGATGAAGCTGTCAGAGAGCTTCCTGATGCCAATTCGGTAAGGTACTCCTTTGCACTTATTATATTTTGGATAACCTAGGTGGCATAGAAGGGGACATGGATTTGGATAAGGACACGATAGGGTTTCCGAATATAACATTTTAGAAAAGTTTGAGATATGAGTATGGCATGGACACTTTCATGTATATGTATGAAACATATTTGGTACATATTATACATTAGATCTTAAAATACTTATATTTAAGGTAGTAAGTAGGTTCCAAAAATTCCTCAAAGGGTTCAATTCAAAGAAATGTTACTTTGTCGTATATCAATTATTTTTGGCACGATTATGAACATAATAAAGTCACTTTCAACATGTTTTGGGAACTTGTGGATCCTAGACATGGACGAGCCATATGTGCCAAGAGTGTCAAAGAAGTATCGCATCCAATAGGTGTCGGACATGGGCACAAATAGAGTCCTCGTTCGAAGTATTCGTGCACCTAAGGGGTTAACACACAACATCATATGAAACATTTGACACGTCCCCCGCCTACGGGTCCTCCAGAACATGACCCCTTGATGGGCCATATGTACTTCACTACTTGGCCAACTTTGCCAAAATGGTTAACCCATAAGTATACATGACATCCTAGCACTCAAATACAAAACAATCAGACTCTCATCCGATATCTGATAAACAACTTGCCCAGTCTCACCTTAGGGGGACACAAATCCACTTGATAGTTGTAATACCATGTCACAGGCCCGCCAAGACATCACCAATGTGTAGGCCTCATGTATCTCTTTCAATTAAGTCTCTACTAGTCCCACATCTAATAATGTAATATGAGGACCTCTCTGCACCTCATAAATATGGGCTCATATTACCTCAATAAAGCATCCCATTAACTTGAGTTATTCTCTCAACAATACAAAAGAAACTCAATATGCATATAGGATGTGACGGTAAACTAACTATTTAACAAGAATTTCACCATCTTTCTCTATATACTTTTACATGTTAGTAGTAGCTAACACACCATCCTAACTTGTTGCTGAAGTCATTTTTCTCGGTAAGATATATCTTTGGGCTCCATTTTGCGATCAAACTGAGTATATGCATCCTGGATTCTAGCATTGCGCAGTCCATTAATGATAAGCCAATTTCTATTATGTTGCTGCTTTCACTCATATTATATAAATATATATATATAGGGTCCGGATCGGGAGCCCCGTCGCCCTCAACCGTTGGATCGAGTGGATGCGCGCTGGCCACACGCGGGTCCCCCCGATCCGATGGTGGGGGGGGGGGGGGGGTTGCTTTGGCGGGGGCTTACCCCCGTGGGACTTTTCATCCGCATCCATATATATATATATATATATATATATATATATATATATATATTTTTTGGAAAAGGGTAAATTTTATTCCAAAGAAACACAGTAATCGTACAACATACAATCAAAGTGGGGACTTCCACTCATCAAGACCTCATAACATTTACATCAAATTCGATGTTATAAAGCAAGCCCACAAGAGGTGTAACCAGTCCCTCGAATATCCGACGGTTTCGTTCCCGCCAGACATGCCAAAACGAAGCGGCCAGACGAACCCTGGTAGTCCGGAACCAGTCCTCCCCACGTATATATATATATATATATATATATATATATATATATATATATATATATATATATATATATATATGTCTCATGTTGCCGTCTGCGACCATTAGCAAAATTGAAATACTCTGTGCCAACCTTATCTGGAGAGGAGGCCTACACTCTATAGGATGGACGACTCTATGCAGACCTCGGGAGGAGGGTGGTATCGGCCTGCAGTCTTTGCGGACCCTAAGCGATACTGCGGGAGTAAGACAAGCTTGGAGATTTCTCGCCCATGACTCCTTGTGGGCGGTATGGATGAAGGAGAGGTTATAAAGGACCAGTCCTTTTGGGAGATCCGAGCCAATAGCAACGACTCCGTTACTTGGAAGAACTTGCTCTCCCATCGGACTACTTTGAAGGGGCTAATCTCCAGATCAATTTCAAATGGAGAGACCACTGACATATGGTGTCACGTCCCGATTCCGTAGAATCGATAGTCGTCCCCCGGACGTGATGTCGTGCGAACCTAAGCTGCGATCGCACAAGGCAGAGTCATAAGGTTATCCGAAACACAACATCAAGTAGAGTACATAGAGAAATTGAACAAACACATTGAAAACAGAAGGAACTTTTATTTCATTTATAATAAACATCATTTACATGACTGTTACATTCATTTGCCTCGCGGCTACAACATGACTCGATTACAAAATGAACGCCGATGAGATAGTCGTTCCATACATTACATCCCCATTTACAACAAAACATTTCCAAAGACCTGAAATCATAGGGAGTCGAGACGTCGTTTCTTCTGGACTGAATTTGGAGTCTTCAAAAGAATGAAAAACAAGCCTTCAACATACGGACGAGGCTTCAATGTACTTGCGTCGCCTTGAGCTTAAGTAGTACGTCCTTCTTGATTCGGGGTACCTGTGTGGAGAGCGAGGATCAGTACATTACACTTTGTACTGGTGCGTAGCAAATTAAGTTTCGTGCTCTCATTTGGTTGAAGAGTTTATATGACTTAGTTGGTGAATCTTTCTAACCATCCTAATGAATTTCAGACAAGCATATGACAAGCATAATGTAAACTACGATAGAACTTACCCACGGCAGAGTGTGCCGTGCAATGTGAGACTTACCATTTTCTTCCCTGTCAATTGTTATCGCTAGCATAGCGTGTGCAATTTATGTGTGATTGGTCACTGACACTGTAATGCTCCGCTCCGCACAAGGCATTTCGTTGGCTTTTTGGATGGGATCAGAATATTAAACCGTGACATATGTTGGAGATCAGAAGAATTGAGACTGATGCAATCTTTCTTAGCTGGCTAGACGGAAGGAGTTTTGGAACGTGGCTCGCTGGTGGAGCTACGCTTAGTGGGATTGGAGCAGGAAGACCGTTATGCAAGGCAAGTAGAACTGTCCTCCTTCCTCCTTATTTCTGCATGCTTAATAAATGGAATAACGTGATGCTATGAGTTGTCCCTAAATGTCTCACGTTTTAGTTGCTGAATAATCGAGATGCTTATGCTGAGAATTATTGAAATGAATAAGACATGAATATTGAACTGCTGAACGAATAACACTCGAACTGCTAATGTAACTTGATGCCTGAGAATGAATTGAGAATGTCCCTTATGCTTAATGTTGATAAAATGAATGAATCACTTGAATAATGAGATGCTGCGTGAATGTTACATGAGAAATGAATTGAATATGCTATTGTTCCTATAAATGAATGAAATGCTACAGGCCCCTTTGAAATAAATGAATGTTGTTGTTCCTCCTTAGAAGGAACATAATGAGAAATGTTGCAATGTAGCAATGAATGAAAAATGTTGCAATGAGACAATGAATGAGAAATGATGAGGCTTGGGATCGTCGAGATCACCAAGTGAAAGGACGGAAATATTGGAAATGATGAGTCGTTGAAAACGACATGGATGAGTTGAATAATGTACCCTTGCCTTTACTTATTTTAATATTTCACCATGTGTTTTATGATCACGATCGAGTCGGACACGCATTCGCATGGTCAGCGACAACTTGTATACAAGGGGGTGACTGCTTCCTCGGACGGTACCTCGGGACGTTAGGGAGACCGGTCCGACCATGGGGAAAGTGTAAACGTACTTTAAGGGTACATGGTATCGGGACATTCCATTCGGGCTCGCAACCTGGTGGAATGGCACGTCGATTACCTTTCGAAGTCCTATATGGCAACGTCTGAAAATGGTGCACTAACACCAATGATCATGTTGTAAGGATGCATGTTAATGAATGTTTTGTGCAGGCAGAATAAGTGTAAGAATTAACCTGTATTTGATGCAGGTACGAGGGAGTTGGCTATCGGTAAGAAATCACTTAAATGTGATATACTCAATATATATATGTTGGTTGAATTGCCTGCTTAATTATGCTAAACAAGACGATGTTATGATGTTACCTTTAAAAGAGAACTCTATGACATACTCAACATGTTAAATTCAGCATGCTAGAAAGATGTCTTGCTATAAACATTGCTCAAATATAACATACATGTTAAGTGATGCTTGAAGTGAGAACTGTCATAATATGTTTAAGATGATAATGTTAACGATGCCTCAATGATGCCTTTGCATGATAACACCAAGAATGCTATAATGTTATGTCCACATGAATATTGCTAAGAATATGTTTACATGCTTCACTATGATGATTGCCCATGAACTATAAACTGATGCTAGGTCCCAAAGTAGAAAGATCATTCTATTAAAATGCTTGCTAAAATCGATCAGTTAGTGTTGGTTTAGGCGAGTGGGTTGGATTCTGCTCGCCAATACATAGATGATGTGCTGACCCACGTTTTGTGGGCAGGTGCTCGTGCTTGGGATATTCTACACACGAATATTGGCTTGATTGGTCCCGCGGCATCGAAGATTTGTTGAGCATACAGAAGCTCTCCTTGTTCAAGATGATGTCTTCTATTTATAAAGGGCATAATATATGGAACATTGTAATCAGTGGTACCAGTGAGTTGTAAGCCAAGTTGGTATATCGAGTTGTAATCCAATGTATCCAAGTATCAAATGTAAGTTGTATAGCATTGTTCAGTTGGCTTTCAATGTAAAATGAGATGTGTTGTAAGCACTGTACTTCAATACAAGTCTTGTACTCTTCTTCAATTATCAATAAAGACAATAAAGTTCTGTATATCTCTGTGAGACTTCAAGTTATCCTTTTATCTCCGCTAGTATAAAGAAACCGATGTGTTTCTATTCAATAAGAAAGATTATCCTTATTAACTTCAATTTGTCTGCTTCTGTCGCTGCGATGTGTTCCTATTCGAAGATAATTGATTATGTACCATCTTTGCCTTGTACAAGTGCAATACCAGACTTGTACGGCATCACGCCTAAGCGAGGACGATCGATTCCAAGGAATAAAATATGTGAATAAATGACTCTACGAATCGGGGCGTGACAGACACTACAAGCCATCCTAGACTTATAGCTTTGTTAGTCGGGACCCTTTCAACGCAAGTAGTGAGCCCCGCTGAAAGTCCCCGCCTAACTCGTGTTATTATCCAGCACAGCTATACCGTGTTTCCTCCTAGCTGAAACGGTCCCGTGACCCCGGAATACCGCTCGAGGAAACTTTTACCTTGTCGACAAGTTGTCCATAACCGTGTTAGAACAATTTAGTTACTAAGACATGGTCAACATTTTTGAGAACTTAATCCTTTCATCGTATCCCGCCTTGTCGTGGCTTCTATTTGTTCGATGAGTCAATCTTTTGTTCAACACAGTTTTATAAGTTAAGTAGACGTGTCCGTGCCCTTACATCTGTCATTTCATTCGTATTAATGTTATCGATTGAACTAAGAAGGGGTCGAGAAGAGAAGGGTCAGCCATTCACCTTAATTTTTTGTTCGAGGTGCGAGACTTGTTGGTCGCGCTAGTCGTGTAGTTCCCCGCTTTCGATAGGCGACGGACTTCATAATATGCTTGCGCCGAGTCAGGTCAGTCGGAAACTTAGATGGCCATCTGACTCGATCGTTGAGCTTAGTAAACGATAACACCTTACGGCATCGATCAAATCGATTTGGACGAATGTTACGAGAATCGATCCAACTAATGGAACGACTTCTGTTGGAATAAGTCCTAGATGCAGCGGGCTGCGTCTCAGCGAGTGAGCTCTATATAAGAGTCCCTTCGACGGGACCGGACTGCTGTATGGTTTTCTTGGAGCTTTTGCCGCTTGGTTTTGATGAAAGTGCTTTCGCGTAGTTTTCTGAATGCAATCTACGAATTTCGAAGCGAAGGAATAAAGAAGGAACTCTAACTAAGTGTTGGTGTCATTGCAGGAGCTCGCGTAACTAAAGCTTGAATGTTGCGAAGCACTTCGACGGTCGGCACGATCAAAGTACTTGGTGGGTGGTTCGGCCCCTTCTTTTCTACTATGTCCCGCAAACGAAATTCCTTTGCCTCGAACTTATTCAAATCGATGATGCCAAGTTAAATGCATGCCAATCTACTAAGATCAAGAACTCGGAAAAAACGTATCGTTTTAGAGAAATCTACTTTCGCACCAAAATCGGAAAGTTTAAGGTTCTAGTAAAAAGATAAACTATTTCACGTGCTGTAAAATAATATGAAACGTCGATGGTGGCTTATGATGCCTTTGGCAATTTGGTGCCTACGGGACGCTAAATCAGAACGTACGGCTTTTGAGGAAATGAACTCTCGCATGAGTCCAAATGATAATGCTACTTAATAGTGTCCGCGCTATATAATCGATCTCATATATTCATTCATTGGCATGGTCTTGGACAACTTGTGCACAAGTTCGTTTTCCTCGAAACGTTATCCGGGGCATCGGAACAGAATCGTCCTTAGGGGGAATAATTTATCGTGCTTTGGCGCGAAGCATGCGGGACCTTCAGTAAGGCTTGCAACCTAGGCTGAAAGGGTAACGTCGCATGCCAAATTCGATTAAGTCCCAAGTGGTGTGTAATGACCACATGTAAGATAGTAGCATGCTCACCTATTGCATTATGCAGATAAAATTACTATCTCTGTTTTATGCAGGGACGAGCACGGCCGTGATAAGAATTGTGATAAAATCATTATGTTTTACTGTATGCTTTATTACTTCAAAGATGGCTATCGATATGAACTGAATTCATTTAGTTCCAATAGAAAGAAAACTCTAAAGCATGTCTACCTTAACAATCAGAGTCGGTTTAGACGAGTGGGTTTGTCTCGTCCACTTAGCAAGTGTGCTAACCCCCTCCCCAACTCCCCAGGTGCGGCGGGAGCTCTAAACTGAAGCTGAAGTGCGGAGAGTAGCTCTTCCTATTCTGAAGTATTTTGAAGCCAATTCATCGAAGGCTTATGTATAAAGGGGCGAATGTATGGAACGACAAATATTAGTTCAGGCAGCTTGTCGAGTATATTTCTTTTGTTTCAATCAATGTAGCCACACCGGCATCCAATGTAATTACGACTTACACTTCGTTGCAAGCTATGAATGAAAAGCATATTTCTATCTTCCTAAACTGTGTGTTCAATTCTGATGTGATTTGTGAAGTTTCAACTTGGTGTTCCATTATAATGATCAAACGTAACGTTCTTGCCTTGTACGAGTGCAATTTTAGACTCGTACGGCATCACACCTTAACGAGGATGGTCGATTCGGCATAATACTTCCGGGGTTTGTCGACTCGGGATGTGACAAATTGGTATCAGAGCACAGTTATGTTTCTCGAATTTTCGAAAGATGTTTCATTGTTAGAATGTTCGTTGCGATTGCTCGATTGAATGCTTGTCGACATGATGCGTAAAATAAAAGTTCCATACATGTAAGCCCGTAGATATTTTGAAAAATACTAACGGGTTTACTTTGTTTTGTAGGAATGACTAAGAAAAATAAGAATAATCCCGGCACAACAACCCAAACCGTGGATAGTATGTCGAGTTCGAAGAGTACTGGCCCTAGCGAGACGACGATGGAGAAAATGCTACAGTTGATGGAGCTGCAGCAGCAACAGCTTCAGATGCAAATCAAAGCCCAATTTGGTGCGCAGCAGAAGCAAATGGACGACCTAACGCAGATCATAAGCAAGATGGTGGGCAATACCAAACCAATGGTCGTGGTATCCGAAGAGAGGCAAGATGTTCAAGATGAAGTCGAGAAAGAAGTTCAACCGCAAATGATAAACTCTTCTTCCTTGTTCAAAGCAAAGGAGTTCCGCAAGATGAACCCACCTAAATTCAATGGCCGAGCAGAGCCTGATGTGATAGTGGGGTGACTCGCAGAGATTGAGGACTTATTTAATCTGCTTAGCATTGAAGGGCCCCAGAGGGTAACATGTGCGACGTTACAGCTACAACTGAGGGCTTACGACTGGTGGGCAGCTAAGAAGCAGGAAATCTACGAAGCCGATACCGACACCACAATTTTCTAGAAAATGTTGAAGGAAGCATTTCTTGAGCAGTACGTTCCTCGCGTCGTCCGTCTTCAAAAAGAAGACGAGTTCATGATGTTACGACAGGAGAATATGAATGTTGATGATTATGACTCGAACTTCTCAAAACTCGCGAAGTTTGCCGGTGCCTTTCTACCCAACAAGGAAGCCTGGTGCGAACGTTTTCAACAAGGCTTAAATGATGAACTGCGAAGGGACGTCATGAATCAAAGGTGTCGAACCTACCGCGAATCCTACGATGCCTCTCTCAATAGTGAGCGTATCTTTGGCCGTATGTCGCAAAGAGCCGTGCCTGTCGTCCGTAAGGACCGTAACAACTTCAACAAGCGTCCTAACGACGTCGGAGGATCGGAAGTATCAAAACGTCCGAGCATATTTGATAACAGGGGCCATGGCGGACAACATTGTAACAGATGCGGTAGGCGTGGGCACCGAGCAACCGATTGCGTCACAAGATCTTGCTACAAGTGTGGCGAGGTAGGCCATATAGCTACACATTGTCCGAGAAATGTTCCGAATCAACACAACCCACCAAGGAACATTCTGAATCAATATAAAGCGCCTACACTACAAGGCGCAAATGCGATGCACGTGAACCCGCAGAATCAACGCCATGGAGCTCAAGGCCGAGTTTATGCATTAACTCGGAATGAGGCGTTCGCGTCCGATACTGTTGTAACAGGTATATTACTCTACAAAATATACCTGCTCGGGTTCTATTCGATTCGGGTGCAACGTATAGTTTTATATCTGCTGATTATGCGAAAGAAAATAAAATAACCATGCAATCACTAGATATAAACAATAGCGTTAGCACTCCATCGAGAGTCGATATGCCTGCAAACTTTATTTGTAGAAATGGCCACATTTGCATCAGGGAAAGAAATCTATCCTTGGAAGCCGTCGTACTAGACCTCAAAGAGTACGACATAATCCTGGGCATGGATTAGTTGGGCGCTTGTCATACAACAATCGAGTGCGCGGAGAAGAGAGTGATGTTTCGTCTTCCTAGCGAGATAGAGTTCTCATATTCGTGCGGTACGGTCTTGAAGACGGCAATGATGGTATCGGCAATCTCTACGAGGCGTATGTTGCGTTCCGGTTGTGCGGAATACTTGGCATCAGTTCGAGATACGAGAAAGGATATTGCAGACACGATGCAGACTGATGTTGTGGAAAATTTCTCCAACGTTTTCCCTGACGAGATGCCCGGGATTCCGCCGGATCGAGAAATAGAATTCAACATCGACACCTTCCCGGATACACGGTCGAGATCAAAAGCGCCTTACCAAATGGCTCCAGCCGAACTGAAGGTACAATTACAAGAGTTGCTAGACCGCAGATTTGTTCACCCTAGCATCTCTCCGTGGGGAGCTCCCGTACTATTCGTGAAAAAGAAGGATAGATCGATGCGGCTATGCATCGACTATCGTGAAACTCAATAAGGCGACCGTGCGGAACAAGTATCCCTTGCCACGAATCGATGATTGTTTGACCAACTGCAAGGCACGTCAATATTTTCAAAAATCGATCTTCGTTCAGGCTATCATCAGTTGAAGATCAAGTCCGATAACGTATCGAAGTCTGTCTTCCGTACTCGATATAGTCATTATGAATTCCTAGTCATGTCGTTCGGTTTGACGAATGCCCTAACCGCTTTTATGGATCTGATGAACCGAGTCTTCCGACCCCAAATCGATAAATTTGTAGTCGTGTTCATCGACGATATCCTTATCTACTCAAAGAATCGAGAAGAGCACGTAGAGCACTTAAAGATGGTATTGCAGACTCTACGTAAAAACAAATTATATGCCAAACAGAGTAAATGCGAGTTCTGCATGAATAGTATGACGTTCCTCGGACATGTAATCTCTGCCGAAGGCGTCGCGGTGGACCCAAAGAAGATTGAAGCAGTGGTAGATTGGAAACGACCTAACTCGGCTAGCGACATTCGGAGTTTCCTGGGCTTAACAGGCTACTACCGAAGATTCGGGCGAAGCATTTCAAAACTAGCGTCGCCTCTGACTCGCCTCACCCAGAAGGGAGTCGTATTTGAATGGAGTGACGACTGTGAATCCAGCTTTCAAGAGTTGAAGTAACGGCTCGTCTCGGCTCCAATCCTTGCACTTCCAGATGGTCCAAAAGGCTTTCAGATATTCAGCGACGCATCGGGAACTAGCCTCGAGTGCGTACTCATGTAGAAAGATAATGTCATCTCCTACGCTTCACGGCAGTTGAAGCAGCACGAGAAAAACTATCCGACGCATAACCTAGAATTGGCGGCGATCGTATTTGCATTGAAACTCTGGCGGCACTACCTCTATGGTGCGGCTTGCAGAATCTACACAGATCATAAAAGCCTAAAATACTTGTTTACGCAACGAGAACTCAACTTATAGCAGCGACGTTGGCACGAACTCATAAAAGATTACGAGCTAACGATCAATTATACGCGGGGCAAGGAAAATGTCGTAGCCGACGCACTGAGCAGAATGTTTATGGGATCACTGGCCCTAAATAATGAGATATGGCAAAGACCTTGAAGCCATGAGTATCGAACTCGGAATTGAGTATCGACACCTGCACCTAGCTCAATTGAAGCTAGGGTTGAGCCTGCTTAGCAAAATAAAGACCGCACAGAAAGACGATTCATTCCTGAAGAAAATGCGCGAGCTGATTTCAACAGGAAGGACGACTGACTTTGTGGAAGATGGAGACGGGATAATGCGACTAAAAGGAAGGCTCTGCATTCCTGAAACTGCCGAACTCAGAAAAGAAATTATGACGGAGGCACATTATGCGAAGTACTCGTTACATCCTGGAAGCACCAAGATGTACAAGGACTTGCGTACAAACTTTTGGTGGCACGACATAAAGAAAGACGTGGCTACTTTCGTGTCGCAGTGCATGACGTGTCAGCAAGTGAAGGCAGAATACCAAATGCCAGACGAAGAGCTGCAAAACCTCGCCATTCCCGAGTGGAAGTGGAACAACATCTCGATAGATTTCATTGTAGGATTTCCGAAGACGCCGCCGGGGAATGATGCGATTTGGGTCATTGTTGATAGATTGACCAAGTCGGCTCACTTCATCGCAATTAAAGTAGGATGGAGCGTCGATCGGTTAGTGCAAATCTATATCGACAAGATTGTTCGACTGCACGGGGTACCGGCCATAATAATTTCGGACAGAGATGGGTGATTCCAATCGCATTTCTGGACGCGTCTACAAGCAGCGATGGAGACCAAACTAAATTTTAGTTCTGCATACCACCCCCAGACAAATGGTCAGACGGAGAGGGTGAATCAAATCTTAGGAGATATATTGCGTCTGTGTGCGATCGATCTAAAGACTAGTTGGGATATGCATTTGCCGCTTGCGAAGTTTGCGTATAATAACAGTTATTAGTCGAGCATTCAGATGGCTCCATATGAAGCGCTCTACGGGAGGAAGTGTCGTTCTCCAATATGCTGGGACGAAGTCAGAGAGCGACAAGTGCTTGGACCGGAACTGGTGGAGCAGGCCGTCGAAAAGGTCCGCTTGATCCGAGATAGACTATGTATCGCGCAACGTCGACAAAAGAGCTACGCAGATCTTCGTCGACGACCGCTAGAATTTTTGGTCGGGGACCATGTGTTTTTGAAAGTAACGCCCATGCGTGGCGTGATGCGTTTCGGCGTTAAACGCATATTGAGCCCGAGATTTGTAGGTCCCTTCGAGATCATCGAGCGATTTGCAACGGTTGCTTATCGGATCGCACTACCTCCTGCCTTGGCTGATGTGCAAGATATTTTCCATGTTTCACAACTTCGAAAATACGTACACGATCCAAGTCACGTGGTTAGCTTCGATCAGTTGGAGCTACATACTGACTTGTCTTACTCGGAGGAGCCTATTCAAATTTTGGACCGTAAGGAGAAGGTATTACGAAATCGGTCGATGTCCTTGGTTCGCGTGCTTTGGCGGAACCATTCAGTTGAAGAGTCGACGTGGGAAATGGAGACGGAGATGAAGGAGAAGTACCCTTCGTTGTTTGCCTAATTTAAGGTCAGACCCTTGTTCTTAAGTTTCGGGACGAAATTTTTTCTTAGTGGTATATTATGTAGTGCCCAGCTTTCGATAGGCGGCGGACTTCATAATATGCTTGCGCCGAGTCAGATCGGTCGGGAACATAGATGGCCATCTGACTCGATCGCTGAGCTTGGTAAACGATAACACCATGCGGCATCGATTAAAATCGATTTGGACGAATGTTACGAGAATCAATCAACTAATGGAACGACTTCTGTTGGAATAAGTCCAAGATGCAGCGGGCTGCGTCTCGGCGAGTGAGCTCTATATAAGAGTCCCTTCGACGGGACCGGACTGCTGTACGATTTTCTTGGAGCTTTTGCCGCTTGGTTTTGATGAAAGTGCTTTCGCGTCGTTTTTTGAATGCAATCTACGAATTTCGAAGCGAAGGAATAAAGAAGGAATTCTAACTAAGTGTTAGTGCCATTGCAGGAGCTCGCGTAACTAAAGCTTGAACGTTGCGAAGCGCTTCGACGGTCGGCACGATCAAAGTACTTGGTGGATGGTTTGGCCCCTTCTTTTCTACTCTGTCCCGCAAACGAAATTCCTTTGTCTCGAACTTATTCAAATCGACGATGCCAAGTTAAATGCATGCCAATCCACTAAGATCAAGAACTCGGGAAAAACGTATCGATTTCGAGAAATCTACTCAAAAAATATAAGTTTCGCACGAAAATCGAAAAGTTTTTAAGGTTCTAGTAAAAAGATAGACTATTTCACGTGCTGCAAAATAATATAAAACATCGATGGTGGCTTATGATGCCTCGGGCAATTTGGTGCCTACGGGACGCTAAATCAGAACGTACGACTTTGAGGAAACGAACTCTCGCATGAGTCCAAATGATAATGGTACTTAATACTGTCCGCGCTATACAATCGGTCTCATATATTCATTCATTGGCATGGTCATGGACAACTTGTACACAAGTTCGTTTTCCTCGAAACGGTATCCGGGACATCGGAACCGAATCGTCCTAGGGAGAATAATTTATCGTGCTTTGGCGCGAGGCATGCGGGACCTTTAGTAAGGCTTGCAACCTAGGCTGAAAGGGTAGCATCGCATGTCAAATTCCCAAGTAGTGTGTAACATCAATGACCACATGTAAGATAGTAACATGCTCACCTATTGTCTTATGCAGGTATAATTACCATCTCTGTTTTATGCAGGGACGAGCACGGCCGTGGTAAGAATTGTGATAAATCGTTATGTTTCACTGTATAATTTATTACTTCAAAGATGGCTATCGATATGAACTGAATTCATTTAGTTCTAATAGATAGAAAACTCTAAAGCATGCCTACCTTAACAATCATAGTCAGTTTAGACGAGTGGGTTCGTCTCGTCCACTTAGCAAGTGTGCTAACTCCCTCCCCAACTCCCCAGGTGCGACAGGAGCTCTAAACTGAAGCTAAAGTGCGGAGATGCGTTTTGAAGCTCTTCCTATTCTGAAGTATTTTGAAGCCAATTCATTGAAGGCTTATGTATAAAGGGACGAATGTATGGAACGACAAGTATTAGTTCAGGCAGCTTGTCGAGTATATTTCTTTTGTTTCAATCAATATAGCCGCAACGACATCCAATGTAATTACGACATGCACTTCGTTGCAAGCTATGAATAAAAAGCATATTTCTATCTTCCTAAACTGCGTGTTCAATTCTGATGTGATTTGTGAAGTTTCAACTTAGTGTTTCAATATAATGATCAAACGTAACGTTCTTGCCTTGTGCGAGTGCAATTCCAGACTCATACGACATCACGCCTTAGCGATGACGATCGATTCGGCATAATACTACGGGGACGAACGGTTTGTCGACTCGGGGCGTGACAAGTCGTCGCCTAAGCAATTACCTGAAATCGCACAAGCAACCGATTAGAACACTGTATTATTCAAGAAGTTCGATATGTAAATGCAGGTTCGAAAACGCAAGCCATGAAAACCATCGAAAACATCCACGAAAACGCATTCAGAAAACCAAAGCCAAAGAAACAAGTGTTGCATGAAAAGCAGGGCAACGGGAGGTCTCTCCCGACTCAACCGAAGAGTCTATCCTCGAGGCACAATCCGCTGAATATAGGACTTGATTCCGAAGAAGCCTTTTCATAACGAGAAAATGATCTTAATTCAATCGTTCCCGTTCGACCGATTCGATTGATCCCGACCTATCGGTCCTAACCGAATCGATGCGACAGTGTTCCTTTCTCGCGCACCCCGTAGATGGAGAACGGGACACGATGTAGGCACGGGGCACTACACCATAACCAAATAAGAAAAAGTTTTGTCCTCGAAACTTAAGAAAAGAACCTACCGCTAGGAAAAAATAGAGAAGAAAACTTTTTCCTCATCTCCGACTCCAGTTCCCAGGTCGACTCCTCGACCGCATGGTTCTTCTAGAGCACGCGAACGAGAGGGATGGAACGATTTCGAAGCAGTTTATCCTTGCGCTCCACGATTTGCACAGGCTCTTCAACATAAGATAAGTTTGCCTGCAGATTTAGCTGACCAAAGTCTACCATATGGCTCTGATCGTTCACGTACTTCCGCAACTGAGAGACGTGGAAGACATTATGCACATCCGACAATGCTGGCGACAATGCAATCTAGTAAGCTACTGGGGTGACTCGCTTTAATATCTCGAAAGGACCGACAAATCTTGGACTCAACTTTTCCTTAGCTCCAAATCTCATGACTCCAAGCATAGGTGTGACTTTCAGAAACACGTGATCGTCCTCCAGGAATTCAAGGGGTCGTCAGTGGGTGTCGGCGTAGCACTTATGCCGACTGTGCAATCTTCAGTCTTTCCCGGATGAGCTTGACCTTCTCTACGGTCTGTTCCACTAGCTCCGGGCCGAGTATCTGCCGTTCTCGACTTCATCCCAACAAATGGGCGATCTACACTTCCGGCCGTACAAGGCTTCATACAGCGCCATTTGGATGCTGGACTGATAGCTATTGTTATATGCGAATTCGACCAATGGTAGATGAACGTCCCAGCTTGACTTCAAGTAGATTGCACAGAGGCGTAACATGTCTTCGAGAATCTAGTTCATCCGTTCTGTTTGGCCATCGGTCTGAGGATGGTAAGCCGAGCTAAACTTCAACTTGGTCCCCATTGCTGACTGAAGACTACACCAGAAGCGTGACACGAAACGCCCATCCCGATCTGAGACGATGGATAACGATATCCCGTACAGCCGAACTATTTCATCAAGATAGATCTGAGCAAGGCGATCGACGCTCCGATTGACTTTAATGGCAATGAAGTGCGCTGACTTGATTAACCGATCGACGATAACCCAGGCGGTATCGTTCCCCCACGGCGTCTTTGGCAGGCCAACAATAAAGTCCATAGTGATGTGATCCCATTTCCATTCTGGAATGGCAAGGTTCTGCATCTCCCCGTCCGGTCTCTGATGCTCATCTTTCACCTGCTGACAGGCCATGCATTGCGACACGAAGAGCGCCACATCTCTCTTTATTCCGTACCACCAGAAGGTCGTGCGGAGGTCCTTGTACATCTTAGTGCTGCCGGGATGCAAGGTATATTTTGTATAATGCGCCTCCGTCAATATCTCCTTTCTAAGTTCTAAGTCGTCCGGAACGCATAGTCGGCCTTTCAATCGTAGCACGCCGGTGTCATCTTCCGCAAAGTAGGTCGCCTTCCCTATTGAAATCAGCTCTCGCATCTTCTTCAGATACGGATCGTCCTTCTGAGCGGTCTTGATCTTTTCTCGCAAGCTCGGCTCTAACTGTAATTGTGCCAACTGCACATCTCTGAATCGAACTCGAAGGTCGATGCCCAACTCTTCAAGGTCCCGTATTAGTCTGCTGTCACAATGAGGCAAGATATTTACGACTCAGAGCGTCTGCCACAACATTTCCCTTGTCCGACGTATAGTCGATCGTCAAGTTATAGTTTTTTATCAGTTCTAGCCAACGCTGCTGTCGTAGGTTCAGCTCCTTCTGAGTGAAGAGATACTTGAGGCTCTTGTGATCGGTATAGATCGCGCACGCCATGCCATGCCATAAAGATAGTGGTGCCACAATTTTAACGCGAACACAATCGTCGCTAACTCCAAGTCATGCGTAGGATAGTTCTTCTCGTGCGACTTTAACTGTCTGGAGGCGAAAGAGATCACCTTGTCTCGCTGCATGAGCACACATCCCAAGCCCTGGTCTGAAGCATCGCTGAATATTTGAAAACCCTCTATCCCATCCGAAAGTGCGAGTATAGGGGCCGAAATGAGCCGCTGCTTCAGCTCCTGAAAGGAAGCTTCACAGTCATCCGACCACTCATATACGACTCCCTTTTGAGTAAGGTGAGTCAATGGCGATACAATCTTCGCAAAATCTTTCACGAAGCGTCTGTAGTATCCCGTCAAACCAAGGAAACTTCGAATCTCACTAGCCGACGCAGGCCACCTCCAATCAGCAACGGCTTCAACTTTCTTCGGATCGAATGTGATACCTTCCGATGAAATGATATGTCCAAGAAAAGATACGATGCTCAGCCAAAATTCACACTTGCTCCTCTTCGCAAACAACTGATTATCTCGGAGGGTCTGGAGTACGGTTCGCAGATGTTCTGCGTGTTGCGCTCGATCCTTCGAGTAGACGAGGATATCGTTTATGAAGACTACCACGAACCTGTCGAGGAACGGATGAAACACCTGATTCTTTATATCCATGAAGGCGGCAGGAGCATTAGTTAGGCCGAATGGTGTGGACCAAAGGGGTGGCCTCCAAAATACAATTTTGCTTGTACAAACTCTGCCTTGGGAAGTTGCTTACTGGGGACCGCCTAGTGAGATTTGGTGTGCAGATTCCGTCACCTTTGTGCAAGTTATGCAAGTAAGATCATGAATCTATGGAGCACTTATTCTTTAGATGTTCCTTCTCATCATCCGTTTGGCAACATCAATGTTCTCAGCTCAGCTTACAGACTCATGGCTCTCGAAACTGGAGAGAGGAGGTGGCAGATATCATAGCCGAAAGGAATCAGGGTTCCCAGTGGTACAAAACAGCAAGGATTCGACTGGCGGCTGTGGTCAGACATATATGGAAGGAAAAAAATAATAGAATTTTTGAGTTTGTGACTACGTCCACTATTGCGGTGATGCACAATATAGATTTTGATGTAAAAGTGATGGAGAAATTTAAGTCTCCACCAAGATCTGCCTTGTGGACTCCTTAAATTTTTATATATAACAAGTACCTTTTTCCATATATATATATATATATATATATATATATATTGGAAGAAGGTAATTGTATTAATTAAATAAAAATATTACAAATACAAGAGATAATTCAAGGATGCGCTCAATATTATGGATAATCCCAATGGTGAAAATCACCGGCCCTTCAAAGATACGATTGTTCCGCTCCTTCAAAACATGCCAGACCGCTGCAGCAAATCTGATCCAGGCCTCGTTGTACTAAGCAAAACCTCTCCGCTTGTCTCTTGGAAAAACAAAATTCGAGATGGTCTATAGTGCATTATGTATTGTTAATGTGGATATAAGTTAATATTTTCTTTCTGTACTGGAGTATTATACAATCTAGTTGTTTGTACATGACATTAAGTAAACTTGTCTTTCTCCATCTTTATAACTGGAGGATTTATCTTACTTTCAGAGACCAGAGGATCTGTGGGCAATTCATTCGCAAACGGTTTTCCCAAAACCACACAAGAAGAATAATTCCTCTTGGCTAGCAATTGAGAAGGTACTTCCTTTGAGTTATGATATATAAAAAATACTAGGTTTGGACACAACATTTAATCTTCCATAAACATAGTAATGTATCAAGGTACTTACTTCCATTTGCATTTTAGCAGCATGATTAATGCACTTCCTGAATGCTTTTTACTTTAATTCTGTCCACCACAAAAGTATCCTTTAAGATTATGTTGTTGTAAACATCATTTAATCTTCCAACCTCATTCTGATTTCAATATATGCTCTCATATATGCTCTTTTGCTTTAATGGATTTGCAGATTATAAGAAAAGGTGAACAAATAGGTCTGAAACATTTCAAGCCTGTAAGGCCATTGGGTTGCGGTGACACCGGAAGGTATTATGATAATTCAATACAAGTTCGCTAAGTTCAATCTTTATTAACTAGGGTGGAGAAATCTTCTTGCAACATTTCGATATTTAAAATACCTTGGGTTCTGGTAGATCTAGGTATATAGTTATTATTAAACTGAAAATAAAACAACAAACAACATAAACAAGGATAACAACAACAGTAACAATAACTTTATTCTAACTCTTTGGGCACGACTTGAATCCTCTCTCATTCATCTCTACTAAAGGCCATTTCCTCTGTCCAGTTAGCACTTTCTGAAAAGAATGTCAAGAATATTCAGGAACCAAGCTTCATATCTATGCACAATCAATAGCATAGGCTCTCCGATGTTAGAAAAACTTTTAATACTATTGCATGTCAATGCATTGTTTTTTAACATGGTTTCTATCATAAGTAGAAGCTGGATAAGAAGCAGCTACAAGAATGAAGCGTAGAAACAGAAATATCGAAATAGAAATATCGGAAAATGAGTGATTACAGAAATGACCTAATAAAACCAAGGGCTATCTATCATTTTCTATAGAGAAGAATACAAAACTTTCAAGGACTACATGTTGTTTTGAGATTATATTAGATGTCATAATTAGCTTTGTTCTGCCGAACAACACATCGATCTTCAGTATTGTAACAGAGTCTTGCATCTCCTTTCACGTACCATATTTATCTTCAGGTCGGTTAAATCTTACCTGATTCAAGTAGTCTTTATCATCCAAGCTTCTCCCATCTGAATGGGGTTGACCATGGGGCATAAGAAAGGTCAATAGAGGATTTCACAAACAAAAAAAACCATGATCTTTGCCCCCCTCAGATTCACATTTAAGGTCTATTTTCATTCAATTTCATATTGCACAAAAGAGATGACTTATAGTCATGCACAATAATATCATGCTAACTCATAATAATGGAGAGAGTAATAGAATTCCATGCAAGCTATGGAGATGTTTCACATACGATAGGAAAATGGAGTTATTTTCAATGTCATATGGGCCTATGATATGGGTGTAGATATCCAGTGTCAATGATAACATGAATCTAAAGACTCCATAAATTGCTAGCTGCAGATATTATTTCCTAATACAACAACTGTAGGAAACTTAATCCATCTATACTTGCTAAAATATTCTTGACAATTTCTCTTTTGGTGCTTCAGATAATACCATAATATCAACATTTACCCCATTGTTGATCAAATGCTAAAACATACATCAGCTTTCACTTCAATGTGGAGATTTAAGTTTTTGTTTTCCATGTTTATGTGACATCTGATAGGCAGTTGGTTCTTTGTTACAGTGTACATTTGGTGGAACTGCAAGGCACGGGAGAATTATTCGCGATGAAGGCGATGGACAAATCTGTAATGTTGAACCGTAATAAGGTATTTACATTCGAGCACAAAAAATATATGTCAATGTATAATATTGCATTCAGTAGTCAAACAAAATGAACTTTGAGCATAAAAGGAGTGAGGGTTTCACTATAATATTTTGTTAAAAATTTATTTTCTAAGATATGCATGATTTCATTGTAGTAGACGATTTATTTTGATTATTACAAGTAATTCTTGAGTCATCTGCAACATGGCAATTATTTTTCCTTTTTGTTCCTAGCTTCCTCAATCTTAAACATTGAAGGCAACACATTTTGCATATTTAAATTGTATGTTCTTGACAATAGTCATTTACAATTGGGGCATATTAGTAGTTTTGTGTGACCATTATTAGTTGTTCTCCTTGTTGTCAGGATCTTATGATCCAATCCGATTTTGACTCTTCACGATGCGGACCCGTCAGGATCTTACAATCAGGATCGTGGATCTTACTACCCGAACCAATTTTGAGGATCAAGCTATGATTTGGGTCGTATAATCGGGATTCGACGGATCGAAAGATCCCGACCTAAATGGATCCGATTTGTGATTGTGACCATATTTTGACTTTTTTTTTAAATTGAGGGATTTTTGCAATTTTAATTTGTTATATAGTTTCTTATGTTGTTCTTCATATTGTCACGTCCCGATTCCGTAGAATCGATAGTCGTCCCCCGGGTGTGATGCCGTGCGAACCTAAGTTGCGATCGCACAAGGCATAGTCATAAGGTTATCCGAAACACAACATCAAGTTAGAGTACGCAGAGAAATTGATTGACACATTTGAAATAGAAGTAGACTTTTCATTGATAATACAACTTCATTTACATTGACTCCATTACATTCATTGCCGCGCGGGCTACAACATGACTCGATTACAAAACGAACGCTGATAAGATAGTCGTTCCATACATTACATCCCTTTTTACAAGCAAAACATAACACTATTCACCTGCTATCGAGGGGAGTCGAGTCGTCATCTTCTTTTGGACTGAGTGCGGGGACTTCAAAAGGAATTCAGAAACAAGCCTTTAACACACGGACGAGGCTTCAAAAGTGTTTGTGCCGCCTTGAGCTTTAAGCGGCACGCCCTTCGTGGTTCGGGGTACCTGCGTGGAGAGCGAGGATCAGTACATTACACTTTGTACTGGTGCGTGGCTATTTAAGTTCCAAGCTCTCATTTGGTTGAAGAGTTTACATGACTTGTTTATGAATGTTTCTAACCATCCTAATGGATTTCAAACAAGCATATGACAAGCATAATGTAAAATACGTTGGAACTTACCCACGACAGACCGCGCCGCGCCTTATGAGACTTATCATGTTCTTCCCTATCAATTGTTATCATTTACATACTAAGTGCAATATCGTGTGATTTGTCATTGACATCACAAGCCATCCTGGACTTATAGCTTTGTTAGTCGGGGCCCTTTCAACGCAAGTAGCGAGCCCCGTTACAAGTTTTCGCCTAACCCGTGCTATCATCCAGCACAGCTATACCCTGTTTTCTCCTAGGCCAAAACGGTCCCGTGGCCCCGGGTTGCCGCTCGAGGAAACTATTCGCCTTGTCGACAAGTTGTCCATGACCGTACAAAGACATATTTTTAGTTATTAAGACATAACCTACATTTCCTTTGAAAACTTGATCATTTTACCGTGTCCGTACCCTTGCATCTATTCTTCCATTCGCAACAACATTATCGATTTACCTAAGAAAGGGTCGAGAAGAGAAGGGTCAGCCACTCACCTTGAGTTTGCTTTGAGACGAGAGAACTTGTTGGTCGTGCTAGACGTCGCCTACGCGATTACCTGAAATCGCACAAGCAACCAATTAGAACACTGTATTATTTAAGAAGTTCGATAGAAAATACGAGTTCGAAATACAAGCCAAGAAAACCATCAAAAACATTCACGAAAACGCATTCAGAAAACCAAGGCCAAAACCAACGCAAGCGGCGTGAAAGGCAGAGCAACGAGAGGTCTCTCCCAACTCAGCCGCATAGTCAATCCTTGAGGCACAACCCGCTAAATATGGGACTTGGTTTCGAAGAAGCCATTCCATAACGGGGAATGGATCTTAATTCAACCATTCCCGTTCAACCGATTCGATCGATCCCGACCTATCGGTCCCGACCGAATCGATAGCGACAGTGTTCCTTTCTCGCGCACCCCGTAGACGGAGAACGGGGCACGATGTAGGGACGGGACAGTACACATATTATATTATATCAAATCTCTCTATTGTGCTCTCTCTCCTCCCAAAACTATGATTTAAGAAGAAATACGAGTCAATTCTTCCGGTCCATTTTCTTTTGTTGCAATGGATGTCTACGGCTTAGAAAAGATAGAAGCATTACTCATGGAATTTCGTTTGAGGTGACTTTTAAGTTTACTCATTTTCTCTTTGGGTTTGGAACATGGAAAAGAAAAAGGATGTGACATGGGAGCATTGCACGGTTGTGGACAAGGATCGGAAACATCTGCGATGCAGATATTGTGACTTTTGTGTTTTTAACATTTTGGAATCCTCCTAACTACAGTTTTTGAGTCGGTTGAATTGTCTTTTACATGATATATGCAGAAACCTACTTGTTTTATGGATCTATTTATTAATTATGCATAATACCTCCTCTACTTAAATTGTCCATATTTTTTTATATTTATTTGAATTTTTTTATAGATTTAATCAAGAATCTTACGATTCACGTTCCCGATCCAATTTTGACAACATTGCTTGTTCTTGTTCCTCGGGTAAATTATGAAAATGAGAATATGAAATTAAGACAATATTACTACAGCATTGGTCTAGTAGAGAGTGTCCTAAAATCTACATAGTTAACGATAACAATCATCAGAAAGACAAATGAGTTGGCATGTATACTAAGGCAATTTTTCTTTTGGTCCGAATCTCCATGATGGATACAAATTAACTTGATGAAAATAAATAGTTGTCACTTAAAGATAAAACAATAGTTAAATATCATCGCTTCCCTAATGTTGTTTCAGTGCTTTTTGAACTGTACAGGTGCATCGAGCATGCGTTGAAAGGGAGATATATTCCATGCTGGATCATCCCTTTCTTCCAACATTGTACACTTCATTTCAAGTTAGCCCTTCCCTGAAAACTATAAATTTATCAACACCTTAGGGTGTAACTACATATATCCAAATAGTTTTGAAAATTTTGAGATGACCACAAATAATACTTAATGGACTAATTTTCCAGCTTTAAGAGTTACAGCTAGCTGTTGTACATGCAAATCCAAAAGTTTACTTATAGTTTGATGTTTCTACTTCGTTCTTCCAATTTGGCGTAGCATGCTCGTAGATATGTTTTAACCAAGTATAGTTGACAAATAGGAATATAAGTTTGGTACTTCGATTTGTTGGCTTTATCCTTGGAATATATTCTTATGGTGATAACTTTATCCTTAGAATACATTCTCATGGTGATAACTGGATTGTTATTCTTATGAATTTTCTGGTTATCCAAATATTTTGGCTCCAACATTTTTATGAATTTTCTGGAGTTATTTGACCTATCATAGTTGGTTCAGTATAAGCATAATGTAATAATTTACATATTGAAGACAAGTAAGCTCTAGAGATTATAGTTTTTCTCAATTTCAAGAAACTATGCAAACATGATTGGATATCTAAACTGCCCAAGCTGCTAAGGTGAAAATACATAGTAACAATTGGATACTTCTCAATAAAAACACGAGCATATTATCGTCATTCTCAGAAAAGATTAAGTACAGCACTTCCAGATATTACTGTTATTCTTAAAGATATATCATTGATTATCTTCCCATTTAGTCTTATCATGACATGCTTATAACTTTGACCTAGGCAACGTGTCCAAAACTTTTAATATATCAAAGAAGATGATATTGCCACCATATCCAATTCATCAGATGTTATAACTCTCAATGATGAATGCGAACTTCGTTGTTACCATGTTCAGAACTTCATATTAGCATAGTTTGATACTAGATCTCACATTGTGTGATTGACCTTTATATTTTGTACAAAGAACATATTTACCATAATACCTAAGGTTCTTTGATCTAATAATATCTAGGTACTAAAATAAAATTTTCTACATTCTAATGTTCAAAATAGCATGCTTCTATCTTGCTATAAACATCTGACAAAATATATTGATTGCTACTCTTTTCTTCAGACCACAACACATGTTTGTTTAATAACAGACTTTTGTTCTGGAGGTGAGCTATTTGCATTGTTAGAGAGGCAACCTATGAAGATTTTCAAAGAGGAAGCTGCAAGGTAAAAAAAAACAAGTACATAGATTACATCCCTTTTGGATGACTGTGTTTATTAAATTATTTTACTTGGGTAAGGCATCAACGTCCTACCCAATGACAACTTTTAAGATACTTATTGGTTTGAATTTTTTTCGACATTTTCATAGATGAAAAGCCTAACATTTCCTACTGGTAAAATCCTAGTCGTCAACAAACAAAGTTATATAGAACTCAACATCTTCGAACACATTCTTCCATTTAACTAAACAAATTGCTAAAAAGCAATTAGGAACATTTAAACCTAATTAAAATACCAATAAATGTAGTCATGAAGCACAAATGGACTTGGCAGAATCTATATATTAATATATAAATGCAAGGTGTATTCTGTCATCATGCCAGTTGAGTTAAATTACTCCATCACAGATGTTCACTAATTATATATGATTCTCTCGATGGGTCTTAGTTTATAAAGAAAAAAGACAAACACATGGATATATATAAACTCCATCATGTATATATAAACATGCTAGAGAAACTTATTTTTAAGAATTTAACAGCATAATGAAGTGCTAATTTTCTAACTGTAAATTGGAATTATGTATAAGTGGTATGGTACTGTGATTGAGTATGAACTTTAAGCCCAACTTTAACGTCTCAGACATATCAATAAGCTAGACTTGATTCCTATAGATATTAAGTTCTGGAGCACCTATTTGGTAACTAGTAAGTGCTTAGTTCCAATCTCAATGAAAGCCTTATGTTCATTCACATTTTATAAAGAAAATTCTGGAGGGGCTGGAGCCCACCCCAGCCATAAGGTGGCTCCGCCCCTGAATGAAAGCCTTATGTTCATTCACATTTTATTTAATTAACAAACATGAAAATTTGGTTATATATTTCGAAATATAAATTTGAAAACATAAATGGTGCAGTATATTCATCATCAAATGGTGTTTATAAATTAGCATTCAGTCAAATTTGCATAACACATCAACATATGTATATTGTATAATGTTGTTCCTCACATTCTTTATTTTTAACTTTGTTTTCAGATTTTATGCTGCGGAAGTTGTAATTGCTCTAGAATATCTTCATTGTCTAGGTAAATTCATTAAGTTATAATCTACTTCAATATATAGTTCAATTCATTCATTAAGTTGTAATTGATCAGCACGTAAGACATAAAACTGACCGAAAAAATGGTCAGAGGTTTGATTTGACCCCCCACCCCCCACAAACCCCACCTCCCAACCCTACTGTGGATCAAATTACCTTTTGGCACTATATATATATATATATATATATATATATATATATATATATATTTTTTTTGATGCCTTGTATTTGGTATGGGAAATTGTCACGATCCGATCCCAATATAATGGGTCCAGTCGGATCATGCCCAGCCTGCACCTTTGTGAGAGGCGGCAGTAAGCTGTATCAAGCAGTGAATACAGGCAGACAATATCTAAAACAGAAAGAAATAACATTTTTATTGAATCTGGAGAATTACTAAAAGTCTGAAATGAAAAACACAAGCAAAAGATCATTCAATTATTTCATTGGTTTTATTACAACTGGAAGGGAAAATAAAACTAAACCAATGGCACAGCTAATATTCTGGGGCTCCCTGGTCAGGTTCAGCTACCTCGTCAGGGTTCGGACCAGGTCCGTACAAAAAACTAAAGGCGAGATCCTCGTCGTCGCAGTCACCTAAAAATGTTGGTCTCCAGTCAGGAGGGGAGCAAGAACATATTTTCACATCTAACATTCTAAGATAATAATAAATGAATGCAAGACAGTTTAAAAAGCATATATATTTTTGCTAAATAATAATAAAAGATAGCAGACAATATTCCAGAAGCTACAATGATGTAATCTACAATAGTGCTTTTGAGTATATAACAGAATCTGTGACCGGCTGGATAGAGCCAATATGTATACTAGCATTCTGGCCAAAACGATAGGTGGCTCAACCCCCTGTGCGGTAGGGGTTAGCGCGAGAGAGGCAATCGGTAAACAATGACTTTGGTCACAAATGTTATACTACTCCCCCAATCAATCCCCAAGTCAATGAGTCAATGAGGCAATCAATCAATCCATCCATCGATGTGGAGTCCAAGAGGGATCGATCCACTGTGAATCAGTGTCACTACAATATATGATTCTACTGATGCAGTACATTTAATTATTAATTAAAACGCAGACATGAAAGATATGAAACTTGCCTTGGTTGTCTCCTCGGTGTGGAAAGCAACGACTAAACAGGTGTCGGCTAGGGTTAAGGAATCCGAACCTACATTAACATAAATCTGTCCTTAGAACTTATTCCAAGATTGGCTAATAAAGCCACTAACGTAAATATATTCTAATTATAAACATTTGTCGTTTTTATTAGAAAGAAAATAATAATTTAAATATGTAATATTTTGGTAAAACTATTTTACTAGTATTTTGTAAATAGGGCGGAGAATAATGTATTTTTGGAATATTATCAAAGTAGTAGCGGTTTTTATCATACATTATTTTAATAGGAAAATATCGCGTAAAACTCAGAATTATTTGAAATCTATTTTAATTATTTTCTAAATAAACATTTACGAATATTTTACTAATACTATTTCTTTAGTAAAGAATAATCATTTTTAACAATAAAATACGTAAAACCACATTTTAGTAAAATTATGATTTATTAGAAAAATACGTTATTATTTCTAGTTTTCATTTCCATAAACTTATTAACAGAATAACGATTAAATTACGAAAATAACCTAAAACATAAATATATATATAGTTTTGCCTATAAAAATTATTTCTATATTAAAATATGTTTTTTCTATATAATTAATTATTTTGAAGGTAAATTTATTAAAATATGATAATAGTGAAATTATGGCAATAATGAAATTATAATTGAAATAACTTAATATGACATTATTCTTAATTAACGTAGTCGATAATTCAAAATCTATTAATCTATCAATTAACGCTAAACATCTAATTAAAATGCTAACAATTATTACCGAATCTAAATAGGAAACTAACTAAACTAGCTATTCTGTAACAAGAATGGTTCTGTGAATTTAACAGAAGGTTGTGGGGTTACCGAAGGCTGTGACGGAGCACCGAGGGGATGCCTCGGACTCGGAACGCGCGCGGGCACGAAACGGGTCGCGGGATACGGACACACGGGACGGCGCGGAGACACGCACGCATGCGGAAACGTGCTGATGCGCCCGAGAAACGGCACAAGGGGGCTGCCGTGCGGGTGGGGAGCCGCTGGTGCGCGCGGGAGCGGCGCACAAGCGCTTGTGCGGCCTGGACGGCACGCGGAGGGGGGCCAGAAAGCGGCGCGCGGCCGGGGGACGGCCGACGGGGCTGTCGCGCGGGCGGGAAGCCGCGCGAGACGCGGCAGCGCAGCAGCGCGCTGGTTGGCGCAGGCAGCGGCTGCTGCCGGCACGCGGGCGGCGTCGTCGTCGGGGTGATCGTTGGTCGGCACAGGGCGGTCGGCCGGCGGTCACAAGGACGGTCAGCCGGGGCACGGGGGCTGGAGTTGGGAAGGAAGAGGAGAGGTAAAGAGAGATGGGGAGATGCTGGTGAGTGATGGGAAAGAAAAGGAAAGTGAGGGTGTTGGTGGGTTTGGAGGGGGTAGTTGATGAGTATTTTAGTAGGGAAGGAAGATGGGAGTGGTTGTGAGAAAATTAAGGGGTTAAGAAATCGTGAGAGAGAGAAAAGGGGAGGGGTGTTGAAGGTGTGGGGTTTCCAATTGTTTTTGTTTTTTTAATATATTATAAGAGGGTTTTACAACCTTCCCTCCTTTGAAAAATTTTGTCCTCAAAATTTCAAAGATAACGGCCGAGGTACAATCATGCCTCAAACCAATAAGGGTATTCTTCCTCAACAGCATCATGCGTCTAACTAGGCTAATTGTCCCATAACAAATATATGTAATGCAATATCTTCATCCATCTATCCATTATTCTCAAATAACATTCTTTCCTCCTTAGAAACACAGTCACTATCCACAATTATGGATTTTTTGCTTTCATCCATGAATTGTCAATTACCGTCATAATCTTAAAAATTTTGTCTTCCCACATTTTCTTACTAAACACATATAATATTTTCCGCAATATGTTTTGTACTTCATTCAGCTTGCTAATTAACTAGATATATGTCCAAAATTGACTAAATCCAATTTCCATCAAGCCATCGCATGCAGTTCATTTGCCAATGTCACTTTATTTCTAGTTTCAAGTATTTCCCTCGAATCAGACTATTTCTAAGACATCAAGTTCAATTCTCAACCAACATCCAAACTTGACTACATAAATGTCATCATCACCTTTGTGATCAACATCCAATTTAGTACCCTCAAAATTTTCTATCAAGTCGATCCATGATCGATATTTCAAGAATGTCTCAATCCCAGGAATTAACCGATCAAATTTGAATCACTTAATCCAACTTGACTCTCTCACTATGTACCTATCAATATCATTAAAATCTTATTTTGGTATAAAATCCTTCTCATCAACATGAAGCTATTTCACTGATTAAAATTTAAACTCCCAACGTTTGATAATCTTTCAACAAAATTTCAATCCAATTGCTCTTCTACCTTAACCATTATCCAGGTAGCTTTCTTTCGCATTCTAACAGTTGCATGTTAATGCTCTTGTCTTAGCTTCTCCTACTAATTCGATACAACCATCCATTTTTGCTCATGTAATAATCCTTCTATGGGTTATTCCGTCCTTTCTGTATATCATAATCATCTAATCTCAAAAATATGAATCCCTTGGGTGTTCCTTAACTTGATCCTCATATTCTCATGTTTATAGTTCCAAATCCGCCTCACTTGTGGGAGAACCTATCAAATCCTAGACGTCCCTTTCTGATGGTTTCCTCCATCTTCCCAAATAAATTTTGTCCTTGCTTTTAAACATAGAAATTCAAAATCGTCATGTTCTTTTATCTGTTCGAATCTGATACCTAGCACTAGTAAGTACCACTAAGGGTTCTATCATCTTTTTTCTGAAAAAGTCACAAGCTTCAAAGTCTATAACTCTTTCGAAACTTATTACCAAAACCTGCCTACCCATGGTCTTATTCTACTATCTTTCTATCTTTAGCTATCTAACATTCTTGAAAATATTTATCCCAATGCTCTTACTATAAATGAGATAGGTAACAATCTTTATTTCCCCCGCATATAGCCATCAACTACGTATTTATATATAGTCATCCACAAGATGTATATCAACTATTTAATATATAACACTATCCACTCCATCTATAGCTTCCAAGATATGTAACTATCAACAAAATATAAGAGTTTTATCATCTTTTTTTTCTGAAAAAGTCACAAGCTTCAAAGTATATAACTCTTTTGAAACTTATTACCAAAACCTGCCTACCCATGGTCTTATTCTACTATCTTTCTATCTTTAGCTATCTAACATTCTTGAAAATATTGATCCCAATGCCCTTACTATAAATGAGATAGGTAACAATCTTTATTTCCCCCGCATATAGCCATCAACTACATATTTATATATAGTCATCCACAAGATTTATATCAACTATTTAATATATAACACTATCCACACCATCTATAGCTTTCAAGATATGTAACTATCAACAAAATATATGCAACATACAAAAGTTGAACTATGAAAGAAATTGAGCCAATGGAGATTGATATGGTCCTAATAAGTTCTAGGAAAATCAAGTATAATTTCATAGAAAATCTATTCTTTCTGGCTGTGATAAGAGATTTCTAAAAATGGAGACAACCGCTAGAATTGCAAATCCTCTAATCGGACAAAAGTCAGAATAACTTAATGGTGTTAAAAAGACAACCATGGTATGGATATAGTCTTAATAATATTCGGAACCAAATATATCCGAAGTCACTTTACCTCAAATTCATGCCTCGCCAGAGTGCACCTGACTGCAGTGAATTTTTGGCTGCATAACTTGAATAATGATAGGTTACCGAGTAGTCTATCAACTTTATCCATTTTCTGGCTGAACAACATAGGAGACAAACATGATGCATTTAGGACATAGTCTCAATAATATCCGAAAACCTATGAATACCTGAAATAACTTCAACTTAGAGTCTATGCCTCGCCAGTGCGCATCTGGCTGCAGTAAACTCGCAGTTTCCATAATTCAGATAAATGGTTGCAATGCATATATGCGAAGCCATATTAGGTCACTAAATATTTTATCAACTTTGTCCATGGAAATTTCAAAGGGATAGCTCAACAATTCAAAAGTTTTCCAATGACTAAAGGAAATTCAATAATAGAATGGAATCAATTCTCTGACCGTTCTGCTTCATGATACTCAAGGATTGAGTTTAGAAGCTTTATAGGCCTTGAATTGATAAAGAAGTTGCATAGAGAGAATAATATTTCAAGTTGAGTGGAGGAAGTCAACAAATGAAAATATTCTCGATCTTGAGAATAACTTAGGAAATAACAATCAATAATGAAATTATTTTTTGGAAAATAATTCCTTTGGTAGATTCATGAACTAGCTAAGTTGAACCAATTCATTTGGTAATAATTAACCTTGGGGCTTTATGGTTCCAGAAGAATTTGGTTCGGGATTAGTTCCGAGAAAGTCAATTGGGAATAAGGTCAAGACAAATGGTTGGATACACTAGTCGTAGAAATACTTTGGGTAGATAAGAGTTTATTAGGTTTGCTAAAGGATAATTTGAAACTCTAAATAGTGAATGGATCTATATTCTAAATAAAGATAGAGAAGTAAGATTTGATCAAACTAATAGAGAAATTGGAAATAGGTTTGCTGAATAAGGAGATTGAAAAATCTAATATTAATCCATAAATAGCGAAAAAGTATAGATCCTAAGGGATGCTATAATCTGATAAAGATATGGAGGAAAATAACCCCCGAAAGTCATGGGACACTAAAAGATACATAAAATCTATAAAATAATATAGGCAGTAGAATATATCATCATACAATCGGCCTAATCTGGGTCGGCCTAATCTGGGTAAGGTTTAGGTACAACATAAGCAAGATAACCTACGAAACTATAAGCAAGCAAAAATAGATTTTATATAAGTACGATAAATTTGATCCTATGTTGTGACATGGTGAAAATAATCTAAGTTCCTAATTTATTTCAAGAGTCTGTTTTCCTAGAGTCATTCGTAGACCTAGGTCAGATTGCAGGACTGCATGCTGGTCTAGACTAAGTTGACTAGACCAATTTACAGAACTGGACCTGCATGGGCCACCACTAAAAACATGTCATTACCTGATCCCAATATAATGGGTCCAGTCAGATCATGTCCAGCCTGCACCGTTGTGAGACGGCGGCAGTAAGCTGTATCAAGCAGTGAATACAAGCAGACAATATCTAAAACGGAAAGAAATAACATTTTTATTAAATCTGGAGAATTACTAAAAGTCTGAAATGAAAAACACAAGCAAAAGATCATTCAATTATTTCATTGGTTTTTATTACAACTGGAAGGGAAAATAAAACTAAACCAATGGCACAGCTAATATTCTGGGGCTCCCTGGTCAGGTTCAGCTACCTCGTCAGGGTTCAGACCAGGTCCGTAGAAAGAACTAGAGGCGAGATCCTCGTCGTCGCAGTCACCTAAAAATGTTGGTCTCCAGTCAAGAGGGGAGCAAGAACATATTTTCACATCTAAAACTCTAAGATAATAATAAATGAATGCAAGACAGTTTAAAAAGCATATATATTTTTGCTAAATAATAATAAAAGACAGCAGAAAATATTCCAGAAGCTACAATGATGCAATCTACAATAGTGCTTTTGAGTATATAACAGAATCTGTGACCGGCTGGATAGAGGCAATATGTATACTAGCATTCTGGCCAAACGATAGTATACTGTACGGCTCAACCATCTATGCGGTAGAGATTTAGTGCGAAAGAGGCAATCGATAAACAATGACTTTGATCACAAATGTTATACTACTCCCCCAATCAATCCCCGAGTCAATGAGGCAATCAATAAATTCATCCATCGATATGGAGTCCAAGAGGGATCTACTGTGAATCAGTGTCACTACAATACATGATTTACTGATGCAGTACATTTAATTATTAAATAAAACACAAACATGAAATATATGAAACTTGCCTTGGTTGTATCCTCGGTGTAGAAAGCAACGGCTAAAAATGTGTCGGCTAGGGTTCAGGGATCCGAACCTACATTAACATAAATCTGTCCTTAGAACTTATTTCAAGATTGGCTAATGTCACGTCCCAGAACCAGAATACTGGCAAGTAGTGTCACGCCCCGAACCGGGAAATCGCTCGTCCTCGCTAGATTTTACCCGAATCACCGTCCTCGTTGGGGCGTGATGCCGCACGAGCCTGAAGTTGCGCTCGTGCAAGGCAAGATAACGGTTCACATAGTGATTATCTCAAAGTCGTAACATAAGCAGCGGAAGGAAACAAAGAATACATAAGAATCTCTTTTATTGATAACAACTGAAGATTACAAAGGCTCTGAATAGCCCAACATATATGCCAATTGGCTACAACGCTCAAGATCTCTCTAGCTCACAAAGGATTACATTGTTCCATACATTATGCCTCTTTATAGCCACCAAGTAGTCTTCGGCCAAACACGTCCATGTTGCAAGTCCGAACGCCTATGCGGTAGCTCCTCTTGAATGCTAAGGACCCATGCCTCGGTGCATCCAAGCCAAGCCCCGTCCCGAGCCGAACATACCTGAACCTGCACATAAGCTAGTGGGGGATTAGTGCTTTCGTCCTCGCTTCGCACTGAACAAGACCCGCTCGCACCCAAACCAAACACTAAATATATTTAGTAAAACATGCATCTTCATTTGTGATCTTTCTATTTAGCCTTAGGATCAGTTTCATGGCAATACTTAAACATAGCACCTTTTCATAAATGTGGTCAATACCGTGTCCCTGCGGCAGATACAGTTAGACATAATATGAACATAAACATAGTGATCGTGCTCATCTTCGTCCTATTTTCCTTAGCCTGCACTGGTTAGAACTTATGCAAGAAACCATATAATTCACGCAACATTCCAATCATAAACTTAGACAATGCATAAGGGTCGCAGGCCCTGCACCTGCACCCAACTCTCATCTCAGCCCACTGGCCCTATCTATATGAAGGTCACGGTGTTTCGCACCGTAATGGACTTGGCATCTCTTATGTCTAAGCCTATGATCACTTCGATACGGGTTGCTAGCCCAGTATCTGAAGGACCCCAAACTTACTGATATCATAGCTTATCACAGCACTGGACGGTCGCAATCCGTCCGAATGTTGTGCACCATAAATACTAAACATAATTTTTGCTTAGGTTGAACGGTCCCAGTGCCCCGGCGTAACCGTCCGAGGGAAGCCGCACCCGTGCACGGGCCATCCGAGTCCATTGATCATGCAATACGCGCCATAGCATACAAGTCATACATTCCAATCCATCTCATGTTCCATAAACATAGTCCCGTTCCATAAGCATATTCGTATCTCATAAACATAATCCACCATCCCTATCTCAAGCTCCGTCGGCGTTATGCCCCAACACATCCATATTGATGCACGACGCCCAACGGCTTAGACATCTCGTACTTGTATTCAACGCGTTCCATTCATAAGTTATTCACATAGCCTAATTCCGTAGTTACTCAGTTATTTCCTAGCTTCCGTGCACGAAGGCACGCTCCGCGCCGTAATCAATGTTCTACGCCTAGTGTTCAATGTTCTCGGAGACGTGCACGTGATGCACATCTCGATATTGTCCTTCAATGTTCTACCATCACCGTACTACCGCGACTCGTACACTCGATGCACGTTGCTTCAATTGTTCGATTGTTCAATGTTCTATCTTAGTGTTCGATGCATACTTGGACCTTTCGTCGCCGGGCCACGCTCGCTAACTCGATAACATCTTACGCATACCATGATATCTTTTATTAGACGTGAAGGAATAGTGAGAGAGAGTCAAAAACTCGCCCACCTTAAGTCGATACGCCTTGCCGTTTCGCAGATTGAAGCGGCTCGCTTCCATAACTCGGTCGCATTGCTAACTCTCGGACTTAGCCATTCCTTTGGACTACTCGACTGATTCAGCCTACCGCGCCCATGATACGATCCATAATCCAACATAAAGGCATAGCCTGTACACCAGATCAACTAACATCAGCACTTTCTCAAACGGGACTTATCCTTTGCATCGATTCGATTCATAGATTCCAACCGACTCAAAGCTTACCTTTGGCCAACGTAACTCTTGTATCGATTCGCACCGATACCTCCTCGGGTTAACGCAACTCTTCGAGTCAACGACTCATCGTAATGCACCATGCGGAGCGGGGCATTACATAATATACCACTCAAAACAAGGTTCGTCCTCGAACCGAAACCAACACTTAATCCAAGTGTCTCGTTAGATCGTTTCACGATCTCGTGCTACTATCATTAGAATCGTACAACTTAGTTTGGATCATACACATATTTTAGACATCCCACCAATATATGCATTTCAGCCAAGCTCAGTTGTAGGATATCAGGACAAACTAACACGCTCAGCTTAAATCCTCAAGCACCAACTATTCCGTACTCGACTTAGTCAAATCTTAGCGCCTATTCCCAAAATACTCCTCGTATGTTTATTCCATAACATGCGATCATCTTCCAACATCTTGCACATAACTTAACTCGAAATTATTAGTTCGATCTCATAAGTTTCTCGACGGCCATCTAACGCATGCATTGCATTAAGTCGTTGCGCATCCGATCGCAACAATTCTCCGCAATGCCTACTCGCCCAATCATTTCCTATCTCTCATATAACTCAAGTCTTTCATCCAATCATTCATAACATTTAGCCTTAACGACATAGACTACGTCCAACATGTCACAAATTCCTTTGCCTACAATCCGTACTAAGTCTCGCACACAACTATCCCAATACGACCCACATTCTCGAACTGCCTACGCATCGCGTCTGGGGCTACCCCCGCTAGGTAACTTATCCAGACATTATGCTTAATCTCTCCCGACATAAGAGGTCCACTTGAGTCTACGATGCTCAAAGGCAATAATCTTTCTGACCCAAGATCTCTTACGATACGTCCGTCTCCTATTCTCGACCGAGTACGAATCCTTTACTCAATTCTCGAATCAATCCCGACTAGTTCGTTTCGCAACATAGATAGCACGCTCGACATACATAGCCTAACCGTTACTCAGACCGATCTACGACACAACTCTTAGGGTCGTTCTACTATCCGTCGCTCTCGCGCATTGCAGAATTCTTGCAATCGCCTCACCGCATCACTATACTAGGCACGTTCCTCGACATCTATTCGATCTTCGACCAACCAAGTCTACTTACGTACTTATTCGATCGATTATAAATTTCCTTTCCTGACCGTATCGTTCTAGTCGAAGACTACTCGCTAACTTACGAAACACGATACTCACTCGCTTAGACTTATCCTCAACATACACTATATCATCCTCATCCTCGACGAAATTTCTCATACGAATTCCTTAGGGTTGTCCTACGGTCCTCAACATTCACTTGATTTGGCGGTCAAGTCTTCTAGGATCATCTGTCCCGAAACTACGCTTGATAATTGAAGATCATTAACGAGGGACAGTTACAACGAACCATGCTATATCCTATTGCAGAGCCAAATCAATTCCCGACAATTCCTATGGGACTTTATCCAATCCGACGTAATTTACTCATCCACCATCCTTCTTAGCCCCGCGCAACTGATGCGCCATCACTACTCGAATCGCTTATTCATTACCGTCGACTATCTTTGCTAGTCGTATGACATCTACTCGCCTCAAGCCCGAGATTACCTATTCGTGATCATAGCTCAACACATCCCATACTCATCAAAACCATCCTCGAACAACTTTCGCATCAAACCACAAGTCAAATCCGATTTGCCATGCCTTGTGAGTTTGATCATCCCCGCTGTATGAATCACCATACCAGCGCTCACGCGGAATGATCGCCCCAATTTGGCGTGACGAATGTGCGATGCTGGAGTTGCACTCGCATAAGACAAGAATATCAACATTGTGGTTATCCTCGAAACAACTAGATGCTCTCATTTGCATCCAAGTAATATCCATCCACTTTCAAATTCTCGAAGCATTCCTATCGTCATCATCCAAATTGCCATAACTTAACTTGCATCCTATTCATCCAACAACAATGCTCAACATAATTTTTGTTCATTCGATCAGAGTATCCCCGAGTTATTGCATATCGTCTTTGATACGCCTCAATACGATCGTCGACATGCATAACTTGAACATCTTCCTCTCTCATAAGCTCAAACTCGTTGCAATCATTGCCATTATCCGAACTCGAATACGAATCAAGTCTTGCGCACATCAAGATTCATTCAGCTGTAACTATCATCATTGTGATACAATTTCTAATTCATATATCCATTCTCATATCCCTAACTCGCACTTCCAATCGTGCTACCGACTTATCGCACTAACTCGATTTCACTCGAACGATTCCTTCGTACTTACTCAACACGTTCCTGAATAAGTCTTCGTACCAACTCAACGTAATTTCGACCGGCCCAACTATTTCCTCAACGCATCATTCCTTCATTATGCTCAGCCTATCGTTAGACTTACACTTAATGAATCCTCGTCCGACGTATTACCTATGCATACGAATCGCATATAATCGTTCAACTCAATTCATCAAGGCATACTTGCATCGACTTTTATCGAGTCATTCCTATTCGAGTCTCGGCACTACTTCGTCCGTTGAGGACAAACATATCGTAACAACATAATCGTCTCGACGAAATCTATCGCAAGTCACCAAACGGCTTAACATATCTTATCGTTAAGTGGTATTCCATATACCACTCAGGATCGAGCCTATCGTTATCGATACAATACTTCGCTACACTGATCGCACAAGTGGTATTGCATATACCACTCGAAATCGAGTCATTACTCGGCATCACCGCATAGGTCCGACATCTATTTCTCAATCAACTATCCCGTATGGCGATCTTTCGATCCCAGCTCTAGCGTTCTTCTTACTCGAGTTGGCACAACAACTGGACCAACATGATAGTCGTTCGCTCAAGTTTGACATACATTCGATCTAACCGTACCATGACGATCATACCGATCACACCCGCAATATTCGCTTATTCAAAGCTCAATGCGATATTCGGCCAACATAAACGTTCGCCTACTCAACTTAGCGACCAACTCGACTCGTTACTATCACATCCGCGATCTTCCAATCTCACTCGTTGCAACTCGTGCAACGATTCATTCTCGATACTTAAGGTCATTACTCAATCTCGCTTAACATATCGCTATCCATCCGCATAGCCATACAACACGCATCATACCATATCGACTCGTTGCACCGATGCAACGAACGATTTACGACTTGCTGCACTCCGTGCAAACAACAACACATAACCATTTGCATAGCAACATAACACGCATCGCCTCGTATATCGACCCGTTGTACTTCGTGCAACCAACAACACATATCTCTTCGCACCTTGTGCGACCGACAACACATAACTCCTCGCACTTCGTACGATCAACAATACGTATATCATTGCACTTCGTGCAACCAGCATCACCATATTAGTTGCACTTCGTGCGACCAACATTCTATAACTCGTTGCACTTCATGCAACCAACATCACCATATTCGTTGCACTTCATGCAATCAACGACTCGCAACTTTGTTGCACTTTGGAAAACCAACATCATATAACTCATTACACTTCGTGCAATCAACATTCTCCGATAGCACTCGGAGATAACGTGATAGTCACGACATACTTGTGGCAGACATACACACTTAATATAGACTTATTGTATGGAACATCCAATGTAGTGTCGAGCAGATCCATGAGCCACGCGATTGCGGAAACAACTTAGAGTCAACTGAATTCGATAGCGAAGCAACTGAGGGTCAAAGAGATTCATGCACGGTCCAGAGGATGGAACCGCTCTGATACCAACTTGTCACTCCCCGATTCGGGAAATCGCTCGTCCTCGCTAGATTTTATCCGAATCACCGTCCTCGCTGGGGCGTGATGTCGCACGAGCCTGGAGTTGCGCTTGTGCAAGACAAGATAACGGTTCACATAGTGATTATCTCAAAGTCGTAACATAAGCAGCGGAAGGAAACAAAGAATACATAAGAATCTCTTTTATTGATAACAACTGAATATTACAAAGGCTCTGAATAGCCCAACATATATGCCAATTGGCTACAACGCTCAAGATCTCTCTAGCTCACAAAGGATTACATTGTTCCATACATTATGCCTTTTTATAGCCACCAAGTAGTCTTCGGCCGAACACATCCATGTTGCAAGTCCGAACGCCTATGCGGTAGCTCCTCTTGAATGCTAAGGACCCATGCCTCGGCGCATCCAAGCCAAGCCCCGTCCCGAACCGAACATACCTGAACCTGCACATAAGCTAGTGGAGGATTAGTGCTTTCGTCCTCGCTTTGCACTGATCAAGACCTGCTCGCACCCAAACCAAATACTAAATATATTTAGTAAAACATGCATCTTCATTTGTGATCTTTCTATTTAGCCTTAGGATCAGTTTCATGGCAATACTTAAACATAGCACATTTTCATAAATGTGTTCAATACCGTGTCCCTGCAGCAGATACAGTTAGACATAATATGAACATAAACATAGTGATCGTGCTCATCTTCGTCCCATTTTCCTTAGCCTGTACTGGTTAGAACTTATGCAAGAAACCATATAATTCACGCAACATTCCAATCATAAACTTAGACAATGCATAAGGGTCGCAGGCCCTGCGCCTGCACCCAACTCTCATCTCAGCTACTGGCCCTATCTATATGAAGGTCACGGTGTTTCGCACCGTAATGGACTTGGCATCTCTTATGTGTAAGCCTATGATCACTTCGATACGGGTTGCTAGCCCAGTATCCGAAGGACCCCAAACTTACTGATATCATAGCTTATCACAGCACTGGACGGTCGCAAGTCGTCCGAATGTTGTGCACCATAAATACCAAACATAATTTCCTCCTAGGCCGAACGGTCCCGGTGCCCCGGCGTAACCGTCCGAGGGAAGCCGCACCCGTGCACGGGCCATCCGAGTCCATTAACCATGCAATACGCGCCATAGCATACAAGTCATACATTCCAATCCATCTCGTGTTCCATAAACATAGTCCCGTTCCATAAGCATATTCGTATCTCATAAACATAATCCACCATCCCTATCTCAAGCTCCGTCTGTCACGCCCCGATTCCGTAGAATCGATAGTCGTCCCCCGGGCGTGATGCCGTGTAAGCCTAAGTTGCGCTTGCACAAGGCATAGTCATAATTGTTATCCGAAACACGACAGCAGCAGAATGCGCAGAGTAAATTGAACACACATTATAGAGAAGGAAACATAAGCTTTATTGATAATGAAACATGATTTTACAGACTCGATACAAAGGCGCCGCGCGGGCTTTTTACAAACTGACTCCATTACAAAATGAACGTCGACGAGATAGCCATTCCATACATTCATCCCTTGACTTTACAACCAAAATTACAAACCACCTGGGATGGTGGGAAGGCGCTCCATCTGTCTTCGATGCTTCAACAGCGGAGTCTTCAAAAGGGTTGATCCAAGCTTCAATGCACGGACGAAGCTTCAAAACACGAGCGTTGCCTCCCTTTACGTAGCACGCCCTTCCAGATCTATCGCACCTGTATAGAGAGCGAGGATCAGCACAATCAACATGTACTGGCGAGTGGCTAATTAATTTCCAGGCTCTCATTTGGTTCAAGAATTTGATAAAATCATACAACTTGCTCATTCAGTGGTCTTTCTAACCATCCTAGATGTTTTCAGAAGAAGCATTAGGTTACACCAAGGTTTCTTCCGGCGGAGCGCGCCGTGCGACATAAAAACTTACCATGTTAGTTTATAACAATTTATATCAAGTGTTGATATGGAGGTCAATTGGCCTAACCAGCCATCTTGGACGTAGCCTGGTATTACGGGACCCTTGCAACGCAAGTAGCGAGCCCCGATGCAAGTCCCCGTCTTATCGATCGCCTTTCCAGCGTTGCCTATTACCCAGCTCGGCTACAACCAGTTTCTTCCTAGGCCGAGTCGGTCCCGTGGCCCCGGGGTGCCGCTCGAAGAAACCACCCCTTGTCGACAAGTTGTCCAAGTCCATGATAGGTTAACATGGTGTATTTTAGGATACGTTGGGGCTTATTATGTGTTCGATTCATTTACTTGGTCGTTTGCAGGCATGAATTAATTATATCTCTTTTCAACACAACACATTTCTTCTTTTCCTTCTAACATACAAGACTTGTGTTCTGCAAGCGAATCATTCAATTCTAGTAACATTACTCGAGTTCTCATTTGAAATAGAGGGTCGAGACGAAGGGGGTCAGCCACTCACCTTGAGTTTTGCTTGAGGCGAGGGACTTGTTGGCTGCGCTAGACGTCGCCTACGCGATCACCTGAAATCGCACAAGCAACCGATTAGAACACTGTATTATGCAAGAGTTCGATAGGAAATGCGAGCTCGAAATGTAAACCATGAAAACCATCGAAAACATTCACGAAAACGCATTCGGAAAACCAAAGCCAAAACCAACGCAAGCGGCGTGAAAAGCAGAGCAACGGGAGGTCTCTCCCGACTCAGCCGCAAAGTCAATCCTCGAGACGCAACCCGCTGAATATGGGACTTGGTTCCGAAGAATCCATCCCATAACGTGGAATGGATCTTAATTCAACCGTTCCCGTTCGATCGATTCGATCGATCCCGACCTATCGGTCCCGACCGAGTCGATAGCAACAGTGTTCCTTTCTCGCGCACCCCGTGGACGAATCAACGGGGCACGATGTAGGGACGGGGCACTACACCGTCGGCGTTATGCCCCAACACATCCATATTGATGCACGACGCCCAACGGCTTAGACATCTCGTACTTGTATTCAACGCGTTCCATTCATAAGTTATTCACATAGCCTAATTCCGTAGTTACTCAGTTATTTCCTAGCTTCCGTGCACAAAGGCACGCTCAGCGCCGTAATCAATGTTCTACGCCTAGTGTTCAATGTTCTCGGAGGCGTGCACGTGATGCACATCTCGATATTGTCCTTCAATTTTCTACCATCACCGTCCTACCGCGACTCGTATACGCGATGCACGTCGCTTCAATTGTTCGATTGTTCAATGTTCTATCTTAGTGTTCGACGCATACTTAGACCTTTCGTCGCCGGGCCACGCTCGCTAAATCGATAACATCTTACGCATACCATGATATCTTTTATTAGACGTGAAGGAATAGGGAGAGAGAGTCAAGAACCCGCCCACCTTAAGTCGATACGCCTTGCCGTTTCACAGATTGAAGCGACTCGCTTCCATAACTCGGTCGCATTGCTAACTCTCGGACTTAGCCATTCCTTTGGACTACTCGACTGATTCAGCCTACCACGCCGATGCCACGATCCATAATCCAGCATAAAGGTATAGCCTGCACACCAGATCAACTAACATCAGCACTTGCTCAAACGGGACTTATCATTTGCATCGATTCGATTCATAGATTCCAACCGATTCAAAGCTTACCTTTGGCCAACGTAACTCTTGTATCGATTCGCATCGATACCTCCTCGGGTCAACACAACTCTTCGAGTCAACGACTCGTCGTAATGCACCGTGCGGAGCGGGGCATTACAAGTAGGGACGGACCAGGCCAGCTACGTATACCAAAGTACTCCAGTACTCCGAAATAACGTATAAACTGTATAGATGGGGGTTACTACTACAAGCCAACAGTCGATCCTAAGTCAAGCAATCCTAGGTATCTCAATCACAGGCAGTAAACAATGTACAAGAAGTAAGATCAACTGGAATATAAAATAGTAAAGCGTCCTAAACTATCATATATCAATGATCATGAAGCTAGTAATACAGAGTGAAGACTAGCAAAAGTAATAGTCATACATGATAAGCTCTAACTATAGTCTAGAATAATGCAAATCATGTTCTGGCACGTAGGCTAAATGTCAAGTCCAAAACACGAGCTAAACACGTGCTCGGAGGCTAAACGCCACAAAAGAATAATGTACATAACTAGTGGGAGAATGAAATAGAAAATCCACTAAGGTACTCTGGTGCTCCGGATAATCACCAACGAGTAGATGGTACGGAAGATCCTTCGGACTCCTCTATCAGATCTGGCCAAACAAAACCAGTGGGGTCAGACCCCCAATAGCAAGTACCACAAAGGAAGCCAAACTATGAACTAAAACCAACATGCAAATCATAGCAACGGATAGAGACAGAAATAAGAAAAGCAAATCGAGACTCGTGCGCTACCAATGCACTTATCCCGAGAATAGAAAAGACAATAAGTAAAGCAACATGTAGCATAAAGTAATGGACATGTGACATAATGTAAACTGTGGACATGTGAATTAAACTGAACATGTGAGCATGTAAGATAACTGGAACATGTAAGATAACTAGAACGTGTGAGCATGTAGGGTAACTGGAACATGTGAGCATGTTAGGTAACTGGAGCATGTGAGCATGTTAGATAACTTGGACATGTGAGCATGTTAAGTAACTGGAGCATGTGAGCATATGGTGAAGCCGAGCATGTAGTAGGAAGAATAGCATGTAAGGAATGACAGGAAAGCTAAGTACTGCAATAAGATAAACTGGAGCAAGACTAGACTAGACAGGAATGGACTCCATCCATCAATCACGGCCAAGCAATGAGTACGACTTGATACTTTAGCTAACTAGGGTTGCCACAATCCTAATTACTAACACATACAAGTTTGAGAAATCCAAGTCCAGTTACCTGCCTCCTACTACCTGAACGATCCAAGCCAAAAAGAAAACAAGTATAGCAGACACACTGCAGTAAGATACATGTGTCCTAAGGAGGTGTCCCACTCGACGGTGTGCTAGAAGAGTGCTCATCATGACAGATAGCTCCAAATCCCATGTATATATATATAAGACCAAGACCAAGACCAAAAGGGCAGCAGGTAACCGGGAAAATCTCCAATGATCTAGGTAATCAAGCTAGTTGTTTAGTCCTTAACATTTTCTTGTTGGACTCTAGGTGTGGCATTCCGCAGAATCCATCCTAGACATGAGACATGTGAGACTGGACAAAAGCGAGAATATGCACCATAACAAGCCACAACAAGAAAATATAATAAATAAGAAGCTAGGAGTGCGCTACGACGAGCCACTATCAAGGAGCTAGACATGTACTGGAATCAAGAGTGCGCCATGACAGGCCACTATCATGTAAGCAAAAAAGACATGTACAAGAGTGCACCATGACGGATCACTATCTAGTAAGCAAAGAAGACATGTATCATGAGTGCGCCACGACGGACCACTATCTAGTAAGCAAAGAAGGCATGGCAACAATTATCATAGCTTGTAAGAAAGAATCTATCAAAAAGACATATCATGGCATGTGGGAAAGAATAATTAAAGCTAAGTACATTTCATAGAAAAATGATTGAACATATACTAGTGTCAAGTGTATATAGGGTGTACAATCATTCTCTAACTATGCAAGATCATCTTATCATGTTAAGAAATCATTATAGTCGAAGAACATATCAAAAACGAACAAAACGGACAAAAACGGGCAAAAACAGACTAAAACGACATAAAACGGCATACCGGCGGTATACCGCGGCATACCGGCCTAAAGACAGGAAGTTTCTGGTGCAAAAATCGGCATACCGTCGGTATACACCGGCATACCGGCGGTATACCGTTTTTTCAAACAGCAACAAAATCCAGATTTTTGCCAAAACTTGTTTCGGCCATAAAAACTTCGTTTTAAATCGAAATTCGGATTTTCAAAAGTAAAAAATTGCATAGAATTGAATTTTCTACAACATGGAAGTATTAGTTTTCACAAATCAAAACATCTGATAGATCAATACCTCAAAATACTCCCAAAAATAGGTCCTCGGGATACCGAAACGGATTCCGATATCCACCAAACTCAAAATCCATGGTATACAAACTAGGTGAGGACCTCATATATGTATATGTGACCAAGATCTATAATAGTAACACAAGTGTCACTCTTGATACCAAGTTTTCTACTAAGTCAATATTGGGTTTTATCAGAAAATCAAAACCTAGTTAAAACCAATTTTAGAAATATACATATAGACGAGAATCACAAGGAAAACATTTTTAACAAAATGAGTTTAGGACAATTCTAAGCATTTAACTCCAAGGAAAACAAAAATAACAAACAAATATTATGGTTCAAGAATTTGGCAAGATGTACTTGCCTAGGTTAAGCTCCAAGCCTAATCTTCTACTCCTTCTCCTAGGGGGGTTAGACACCACACCCAAGGCCAAGCTCTTAGCAAGCTCCAAGGGGGAGAGAAGGGAAGAAGAAATGAAGAGAGAGTGAGGAGAATGAAAAGAGAGAGGAGAAAGAAAGTGAAATGGTATATATAGAAGAGGGAATTAATCTTAGCCGTCGGATGGTGATCCATGTGAAGATCTAAGTCAATCCTAGCCATCCAAAGAAAACCAAGTATCCAATGGGTAATAGGGTGCATCTACACTATTCATGAAAATATCTAAACACTACTCACGAAAATATCTAAAACACTATTCACGAAAATATCGAAAACACTATTCATGAAAATGTCTGAAATCGAAAATATCTAAAATGTGGAAAATCTGCCCGGACAGTATGTCGTCGGTATACACCGGTATACTGGCGATATGCCGGCCAAGAAAAAAAATCTATAAGTTAGGAAATTTTTTAAAGCATTACGAAAACCAAGAAAATACGAAATACACTACAAAATACGTATTTGTATATAAATACTGATACTGTGAGACGAGTCTCACAGCTAATAAAGCCACTAACGTAAATCTACGCTAATTATAAACATTTGCTGTTTTTATTAGAGAAAATAATAATTTAAATATGTAATATTTTGGTAAAACTATTTTACTAGTATTTTGTAAATAGAGCGGAGAATAATGTATTTTTGGAATATTATCAAAGTAGCAGCGGTTTTTATCATACATTATTTTAATAGGAAAATATCGCGTAAAACTCAGAATTATTTGAAATCAAATTTAATTATTTTCTAAATAAACATTTACGAATATTTTACTAATACTATTTCTTTAGTAAAGAATAATCATTTTTAACAATAAAATACGTAAAACCTCATTTTAGTAAAATTACGGCTTTATTAGAAAAATATGTTATTATTTTTAGTTTTCATTTCCATAAACTTATTAACAGAATAACGGTTAAATTACAAAAATAACCTAAAACATATATATATATATATATATATATATATATATATATATATATATATATATATATAGTTTTGCGTATAAAAGTCTTTTTGCTATATAATTAATTATTTTGAAGCTAAATTTATTAATTAATGATAATAGTGAAATTATGGAAATAGTGAAATTATAATTGAAATAACTTAATACGACATTATTCTTAATTAACGTAGTCAATAATTCTAAATCTATAAACCTATCAATTAACGCTAAACATCTAATTAAAATGCTAACAATTATTACCGAATCTAAATAGGAAACTAACTAAACTAGCTACTCCGGAACAGGAATGGTTCTGTAAATTTAACAGAAGGTTGCGGGGTTACCAACGGAGCACCGAGGGGATACCTCGGACTCGGAACGCACGCGGGCACGAAACAGGTCGTGGGACACGGACACGGACACGTGGGACTGTGCGGGGACACGCGGACGCACGCGGAAACGTGCTGACGTGCCCGAGAAATGGCACAAGGGGGCTGCCGCGCGGGCAGGAGAGGCACTGGTGCACGCGGGGAGCGGCGCACAAGCGCTCGTGCGGCCTGGAAGCGGCCTGGACGGCGCGCTGGCACACAGGGGGGGCGGAAGGCGGCGCGCGGCCGGGGGACACCGACGGGGTTGTTGTGCAGGCGGGAAGCCACGAGGGACGAGGCAGCGTAGAAGCGCGCTGCTTGGCGCGGGCGGGCGGCGGTGTCGTCGGGGTGGTCGCCGGTCGGCGCGGGGCGGGCGGCCGGGGCGCGGGGGCTGGAGTTGGGAAGGAAGAGGAGTGGTAATGAGAGAGGGGGAGATGCTGGTGAGTGATGGGAAAGAAAAGGGAAGTGAGGGTGCTGGTGGGTTTGGAGGGTGTTGTTGATGAGTATTTTAGTAGGGAAGGAAGATGGGAGTGGTGGTGAGAAAATTAAGGGGCGAAGGAATCGTGAGAGAGAAAATGGGAGGGGTGTTGAACAGGTGTGGGTTTCCAATTGTTTTTATTTTATTTTTTAATATATTATAAGAAGAGGGTTTTACAGAAATACTGCACACTTAGCCCTAATATTTGTGTAATTTAGAGGAGTGATAATTTTGTAATTCCAAAAAGCTTTGGGAAGGGGTGCATTTGGGAAAATTTATGAAATGTCCAAAAAACAAAAAAAATTTATGAAAAAGCAACCGCGCAATAATATTTGATCGCGTGTCCAAAATTAGGAAAAAATATATAAAGAGGGTTCTGAATGACCTTTTTGTTCTTTCTTCTAATTTATTGAAAACACCCACGAAACTACTCTTAAAAAAATGTTTTGATACTTCATCTTCTTCCATACGCTGCTCACTTTTGAATCTAAGTTTTCTCCTAAAAAATCTTCAAAAACTCGTCGAAAAATTTCGGAAAGACCGAGACAAACGACAAAAGTGCTGAAACGGAGGTCCAAATATCATTTTTTTGCGATTCTAAAATTTTGGAAGGCCAACAAACGATGAAGCAGTTTATCTCAGGCTCCTCGAAGATACGCTCATTTTGCGACAAACCGGACCTCGTTTCGACCTCTCAGTCAAAAGTTATGATCCTCCAAAGTTTCAACTGACCATAAAATGCAGGAAAATGACCATTCTCCGTGTTAGAACACGAAGAATATTAATTTCGCATGAGGGTGGGTCATTCTCCGTGTTAGTAATATGGAGAATGATATTCTCCATCTTAATTTACACAGAGAATGGTCATTCTCTGTGTTAATAACATGGAGAATTGCATTATCCGTCTTAATTTACACGGAGAATGGCCATTTTCCGTGCTAAATTACACGGAGAATGGCCATTCTCCGTCTAAATTTACACAGAGAATGGTCATTCTCCGTGTAAATTAAGACGGATAATGGTCATTCTCCGTGTAATTTAGCACGGAGAATGGTCATTCTAGTGTTAATAACACGAAGAATGACCATTCTCCGTGTAAAATAAGACGGAGAATGGCCATTCTCCGTGTTAGAAACATGAAGAATGTCATTCTCCGTGTAAAATAACACGGAGAACGCCATTCTCCGTATTATTTTACACGGAGAATGCCATTCTCCTTGTTATTTTACACGGAGAATGGCCATTTCCAGTGTTAAAACGTAGGAGAATGACCATTCTCCATGTAATTTAGTACGGAGAATGGCATTCTTCGTGTTAAATGATACGGAGAATGGTTATTCTCCGTGGTAAATGACACGGAGAATGGTCATTCAAATGTTAAATCACAAGAGAATGTCCATTCTCTGTGTTAGAAACACGGAGAATGTCATTCTCCGTTTTAGTAACACGGAGAATGCCTAATTTACACGGAGAATGACATTCTCCTTGTTAAAATGCAGAAGAATGACTATTCTTCGTGTTATATCGACGGAGAACAGTTGACAGAAACCTAATTTTTTATATTTTTGTTTTGTTGAAAGAAATTTGACATAAATAAAGATTCAAGAGTTTTCATTCATCTTTCAAAACGATGCTAACTCTTATGGAAAAAGAAGAAGAAGATATTTTCTCCATAATTGACCTAATTGTCGGAAAAGAAGAAGAAAAAGAAGAAGAAGAAGAAGAAGATGAGATAAGCGATGATCGGAGTTCGACTGGAAAAAAATACGGTAAACTACGAACGATCTTTGCGATTTCTGCTGAAGATGAGAGCAATGGAATTCAGATCTCTCGTGAAGAAGAAGACGAGAATCGCAATCCAAATCCGAATTTGTGCGGAGGGGTAGTTATGGTATTAATTTGTAAATACAGAGTATCTAAAGAAAATCTTGGAATACTTAACGTGGAAATATATAATTCTGAACATTTCATAAACCAATCACGCGGGTGGGTTTTTTATAAAAACCAACCCCGAAATTGAGTTTCTCAGCAATTTCCAGTTCATTAATTGTATCACATAAATAAATTAGGTGTGGATACATTGTTAAGAAGTTTCAGCCCTAAGGTTCAAAGATTCTCAAAAGAGGCTTGCCTTATAAGTTGTAACCCTAATTTGATAAAGTAAAAGAAAAAATCTTTTGCCTAAGGCTGTGGACGTAGTATAAGCAGGAGTCAGGACCATGTAAGTTTCTGTTTTCTATTTATTATTGGCAGTTTTAGTATTTTTCTGTTACATACACACACCCAAATCGACGATCCATGATCGTTGATCCATACATCCTAAAACTACTATCGATCAAGGATCAAGAGATTTGAAAGAAAACCACTAAGCCCAGACAACACCTAGGCAATCAGGAAAAGCATTTTTACCTAGGGGGTCCCTGTTGCAAAATCTTTTTTTTTTTAAGGGTCTACTTGGCAATTATAGGGGTAACGGTTATGAGGTATTTTTAGAGTACCGGTTATGAGCGGTTACGAGGGGTCCGGTTTTGGATGGTTTTTAAGTAGCGGCTTTTAAACTAGTCCAATTTATGTTTGGTAATTCATTAACGAACGGTTCTGAAATTTTTTTTACACAAATAAATTAAATAGGGAAGGGTATCAGTAGTTATAATTATATATATTTTTGTGAGGATATAAATGGAATAAAAAAATAGAGCCGCTCAAAACACTCCGATTTGGGGTGTTTATAAAGCCACCAAAAAATACATTACACCGGTTTTGGGGGGTTTTTGAGCCGACCAAAACTGGTGCCTCAAAAAAATTAACAAGCAGAGGTTTTTATAAACGGTCGATTCAAAAACACCCCAAAACCGGTGAAAACACCGTTACCAAGCAGCCCTAAATGGATTCTTATTCATTCTTATTATTGTTGCACAAGCTTAAGTTGCATGACAAAGATATTGTTCTATCTACCCGCCAACTAGTACATGTCGTATGGTAAAAACCTCTCTTGCTCATACCTTAGCTTGAAATTTGGCACCGGAAAAAGAGGGATGACATCAGGTTGATAGTCAGCAATATGAGATTCTTCAATTCTTTTATGGAGCTCATGCTCCATAGCCACCCCAATCAGGTTGATATTCTTTCTTTTCTTTCAACATCTGTCAAAGACAATTACCAGATCTCTTGTTTATTCTACATGTATAGTACATGCATCAACAAATTATATTATGTTACTAGCATAACTCGTCAGGATGTGAAATTAATAACCTTTGCGTTATTTTCATTTGAAGTTCTATCTCCAATTTCAAGATTTTACCCTGCTTTTCCTTTCCATAAGTTGGAAATAGCATCACAGAGTATACAACATAGCAATAATTTTATTTATTATTTGCAATTTCAACCTATTCCTTGCGGCTCAAAAGTAACTTATTCACCAATTATCAACATGTTATTATACTATTTGAAGTTCTCAAGTTTTTTTTTCTTCATACAGGTATTATATATCGTGATTTGAAGCCTGAAAATATTTTACTTCGGAAGGATGGGCATGTTGTATTGACTGACTTTGATCTATCTTTCTTGACATCTTCTAAACCTCAAGTAAGCATCTAAATTCAATTCAAAATTTAGTTTAATGATTTCTACCTCATAGTATTACTTAAAATGGCAGGTGTGATATCAATAGATATTACATTAATTACTTCTTCACTGGTTGATGAACCTAAAACCTAAAAATTATAATATCCACTTAACATGGGAGTTATAATATTTTCTAACGATTTCTATTAAGTAGGTTATTACAGAAATTTAGAACAAACATATGAGATATATACAGTCCTCATAGATATAGAGAGAAAAAAAAGGTCCTGCAACCATAATGTGATGGTTTTCAGAAAAGAAACATGTCTAATAGCTATGCATGTGCTTAAAGACATGTATGAATGTTAATGACTAATGCTGACTCGTTACCTATCAGGCTACCGTTAAGGATTGCATCAGGTGTCAGCTTTTAAGTCCATGACTTTGCTTTCTTATAAATGAACTTAGTACTACGTTTTTTGCCAATTATATTGTCCATATCAAGGATGAGATTCTACCATATACACCAGCTGACAAACTTAATTGACAAATCTAGGGAAACAGATGTTAATCCTAAGGTAGAAATGTAGAGAGGATATATGAAAAATGGACTGTAAAGAATTAGTCGGACAAAGAGTTGAAGTGTTACTTGAAGGTCTCTACGAGAAGGGATAATGGAATTATGAAATTGATGGTCAAGAAATACCAATAAACGGCCATTTTCTCTATTTAGGATTGACCATTCATTTATCATGAAGTAGAGGGAGAGGAGAACGTTGTTGGAAGTTGATAGAATCCAAGCATGATGGTTGAAATGTAGAGTACTTCCGGAGTAACAGGACAATAGGATAACATTGAATTAAGAAGATTTAACGGAAGCCTACACGACGAGCTGCACTTCATGGAATGCAAACTTCAGCAGTGAACAAAAAATTGCTTAGCTTAAATGAGAACATTGATCTGGATGAGCCACAGTACAATAAAGGAAGATTAGGAAACGAGAAAAAGAAATCCTTCTTCAAGATGGTACTGACACGTGCAACAGACAGACTATTGGATGCACTGGTTAAAGAATGGAGATGAATTGAAGCTGTCGAGCAAGCTCAGGGTTGCTTACATAACTTGAGGAATAAACCCTCAGGGAAGCAGAATGGAAAAATAGGATTATTGCAACTGGTCCTAAAATTTTGGGCAAACGACTTTATTGTTGTCATATAAAGACAACATAGATATGTAGTTGAATTTCAATATAACCCTTGGAGATTGGTCTAAAAAGCAAATAAGCTCCTTAGAAACCAATCATAAGCACCCCCTATGTTTTCCTATATACATCCCTACTCAGTGGCGTAGCCAGAATTTTCGTCTACGGGGCGCGGCAATTACTATTAAAAAATTTATAATAAATACATTTATAGTTTCAAAAATATCATATATTTGTTGTATTCTTCTCATTAAAAAAAATCAAGTTCTCCTTTTTAGTCTCACGTTGACTAGGAGTTCTCATATTCTTCTTTATATTAGTTTCTATCACTTACTCACTTGTGAGTTGTTGTGGACTAATCATGTGGGCCACACGTGCGTGTCGTCGCCGCCGCCCTGTCCGGTTCGGCGCGCGTAATGTGTACGCCCCCACATTCCCGTCCATGTCCCCATTTTAAAATACCAAACGCGTCCCCGAAAAAAAAGGCCTCCATCGGACAATTTCAAAAAAATTGTCATTCTAAAGGACATCTTTTTCTTTGTAAGTGAGTTAGGAGGCATTCACATTATATATATAAAAGTGTGATTATATATATAAAAGATGGTGATAAATTATTGAGTGTTGTCAATATAGAAATATATCTTATGAACATCAATTTTTTAGTGATGTATATATTGCTTTACTAATTTTCCTTTTGTTCTATGTGCTACTAAGGTAAATCTTAAAAAAATTACTTAAAAGCTTCCATAGACTTTAGCATTTTGTTCATAGACATGTTCTTGAAAGTATACTGCTATGATTAGTTGATGTTCTGTTGTTCCCTAAATATATTATTTCACCGATATGACATTGCAATATTGTTGTAACATCATGATAGTTTTTTCTATGCCCATAATAAAATTATATATATAATACTTCACAAAAAAAAATATAAACGAAAAACTCAAAATTTGAGGGGGCACAGCCGCGCCCCTCGGCTCGATGTGGCTACGCCATTGTCCCTACTGTGTCAATTACATTTGCCACGTCACCCTATTTTGGAAAAACTATACTTCAATATGTAGTCCTTGAAGACATCAGGAGTCTATTAGTAAAGAATCAGGTTGAGGTAGGCCATAGTGCATTTTAAGAGTCCTGCAAGTTAGACTGGTATTAGGTAAGGTTAGAAGGTCAGGGAAGCAGTAAATAAGAGAAGTAGGAGATATTTATGCTATTTAAACATACACACCCACCACCGCCCCTGCCCCCCCCCCCCCCCCCCCCCCCCCCCCCCCCCCAAGGGGCCTCTTTATTGCTTCCGAAAATGAGGGAGATTTTCGTCTTTAGGGCAAAACTCATGGGGTTACTAATTTTCACAAACTGTAACTTACATGGTTTTGGCTCAAACATGGAATAATGTTCATTACTTTATAATTAACATCTGGCTAGTAATAATTTTTGTATTGAGTACTTTTTTTGAGTATTTACAGGTGACATATCCTGAATTACCAACGAGGAGAAAAAAATCTGGACATCGACCTCCTCCAATTTTTCTTGCAGAACCAAGTACACAATCAAATTCATTTGTAGGGACAGAAGAGTACATTGCTCCTGTATGATCTTCTCTTCTTCTATGCAATTTCAAATGTTTTTTTATAAGAGTTACATCAGTTAAAAGTGACTTCAGATAGCATGCCAATAGGAAAAAGCTTTATTGTAGGAAAACAACTACGAGTAGTAGTAACTATATTCTGTGTGGCATGGGAGAGTTTCCTTTCTTCCACTGGCTAAATAGTTTTTATTGCCTAATTTCAGTATATTCTATTTCCACCATAGGCTTTGTATAAATAAGTCTTTACACAATCATCTTCACTCGTATAACTTCCTCTTGCTACAGCATCATATGTTTAACTCTAAGGTGAACTTTGATTTAACTAATACAAGACACAAAGCTTTTACAACAACTGTATGGGATCCACTACATGAATTTTTTTTCTTGCAGTCAGCTATATTAAGGATTACATCTAACATTAATATGTTAGCAAATACAAACATGAAAGTTATTTATCTTGCCAGTTCGAGTTTGATTGGTTACTAGTTTTCTATTTGAGTCTGAGTTTATTTAGTTTAGTTATGTTTTAATTAGGACTGCAATTTTACTCTATTTAGGAAATGTTTATTTTAGTAAGTTGAGTCATGTTTAGGAGTAGCTTTATTTAGAAATTTGGCTACTTGCTTCCCAAGTTTGGATTCTACAAATTTTTAGTTGTAACAGAACTTGTTTTATTAGTTCATGAATGAGATTTCAATTGAGGGTATGTGATGTGCAAATAGGCGTGATGCCCAAACCCTAAATTTATTTTTCTCTTCTCCTTTCCATCTATTACAGCTACGATCTCTTTCTCTTATTGTATTTGCTGCTGCCCCACAGGGAATCAGACTCCAATCCCTTCCTCTTCACATTACTGCTGCTCTGCAGAACACAAGGACAGTCACCTCCCCTTCGTGGATGCACTAAACAACCCCCTTTCTCCTGCACCCCTGACAGACCCCTCCCTGTCTCTCCTCTTTCCCGCAGCCACACCTGTAGCGCTCCCTTCTTCTCCTGATGTAACCTGACAGCACCCCAGACCTCCCCATAAACTCCTGTGTAACCAATAATCTGACACCGTCATAACCCCATTTTCATCTTCCTTTTCACTTCAACCATCAAATCATTTCTTATTGGTGTTGAACAACTTCCAAGAACAAAATTTGGACAAATCCGATTTTTTGGATCAATTTCACAATAGTCAAGTATAATACTCATCTTATTCTTGATTCAATTGCAAATTTTGAAAATTTTCTAGGATTATTTACCGTTAGATTTGCAACTATCATCGATAGATTGGTTATATTTAAGTGGATTTCATTGCATGTCGTATCATCATCATAGGATTTCATATACAGGTTATTGTTTGTCACACTTCAATATTGCATCCATCTAGTATCTTGTCTACGATTTCACATCTGCGTGAGTCTATGATCCTCTGCATTGAAAACATCTAAGGTGTCCCTTTAGCACTTGTCCTGCATCACATAGTATTCCAGAGAATATAACTTGTAAGATATTTGTAGCCTTGACCAAGAAAAGCTTGATATATAGCGAACAATTGTCACTAATAGGAGTCTCAGAATGACATGCCACATGCCCTCTCTCACTAATTGACACATTGCTATCATCATTGAGGATGTTTGAGTCAAAGAATGATGATATAAATATGACTCTTAGTTGGGCTTCATGCAAGGGTTGACCACATTCTGTGACAGGCTACCAACATGAATTGGGTTATTAGTTAGCTCCAAACTACTACCTAGAAAATCTTTGTTACGAGCCTATCATGAAGCCTAAAAGTCTAGTGTGAATAATGCAAACAACCATTTAACTATTTTTTCATTATATTAATGGGTACAATCTAGGTTCTGGCCTCCTTTTGCCGTTGAAAGAGTCGATTGACACCAGTATCTCACAATCACATTGGATAGAATTTTGATAGACATCATCAAGCATGCAGTATATACAGGTTAAATGCTTTTGAAACCACTCAGACAGTCATAGTACTAATTGATCTCTATATACTGCAAAATCATACTTTACAATAAGTAGACAGTTCATTTAGTTCTTTCATGATTCACTTTTTCTCCTAACATAAACATGTTCTTTTTATAGATAAAAGGAAATTATTTGGGTATTCTTTCAGTTATTAATTCATTGAACGATTTGTATGATTCTTTCTCACGTATATAGCCTTATCATATCTTTGTTTACGTGTGTCCCAAGTCTTAGGAAACTTCAGAAGCTTAAGAAAAAACTAAGGAATTTAACACGGCAGATAGTTACCATTAACTAGTCTACAAGAGTAGGCACCATGGCCAGATGTCTTTACCCTATAGTTGCTTTTGTGTATAGTGATAATTTACTAAATGCTTTGCTTTGCTGTTTCAGAGGTAGTTCTAGGAGTTTTAAAAGCATTTGTGCAGGAATCGTATGGACTAATAGTTGCATTTATGTTGCACGGATAGTTAATACTTCTCAAGAGTACCATATCTGGATTCAGATCACTATCCGACACGTATCAGATACGACATTTTCTCAAACTCATGTCTGATATGTCTCGCCCATGTCTAGCTCCAAAGAGATCCAATACATGGTTGAAAGTGATTTCGCATGCTTGTGATCGTGCCAAACATATTGGGATATGAGAAAGAAACATTTCTTTGTATCAAATCCCTTTCTAGAACTTTCTGTAACCTGGTTACTACACACAAAAATGAATAAATATAGATATTATAATTTATTAAGATCTCGTTAGAATTATTATTCTTGTCTGTCCGTACCTAGTATCTCCTAGTATCTCTAGTCGCACAACCGATAGGAACTAAAGGGGGAGGCTCATTCCGCCTTATAAATATGTACTCCAACCAAATCAGTGAATCTAACACATTGAATTGAGCCTCATTATCAACATGGTATCAGATCACACATTTTACATCATGAAACCTTAACCCCCATCTCCACCTAGCCTAGCCTAGCCTAACCTATCAAGGTATCACCACCCTCTTCCACAAACCCTAGCATAACCCCTTAGGGTCTTCGCTACTAGCCCCTGACCCAAATCCCCTACTATCGCTGTCACCAACCTTCGTCTTTGGCTGTCACTGTGCTCCAGTTAAGGTTCCTGCCACCACCAATCCTTTTATGGCAGACCAAATCGAGAACAGCCAGCCGCCTCTCCAGCTCTTATCGAGTCCAGATCGAGTCGGATCAAGCCACCAACATTTCACGTAATATACACTTCAGTACATTTATAACCAAAAACATATAACAAAATTGATTAAGCCTTCATTGGCATTAACCTTATAATCTAACATGAAAATTCTACACTAATTGTTAAATATAACAGGTGCAAAAACTAACAACAAAAAACATAATTCATTTAATTATAATATCTAATTTTGATCAAGTTTTGCAAGAACTAAAAAACCCTTTTAATTTAATATACGTTTTCTCTCCCAGATTTTGAATTAGTCATGGTTCTAATAGTGATGAAGATTTAAGTGATCCTGAAAAAACAGTAAACTCTTGTTAGAAGTTGAGATTCATAAAAATGGATTCAAAAAAGTAAGTAAATGATGTAAGGGACTATGTATCATAGTTTGTAGTATCGGTCCATACCGATACTATACAGCCGATATGTATCAGCTTTAGCATGTCCCGATCCGATACCGACCTTACCGACCTATACAGACGTTTGGGATCTCTTTCCCATTCAATTCGGTAGGAAAAAAATTAATGAAAAAAAGAGACAATGAAAATATAGTGTCAACACAATGGTTCAGTTGTACTAAGGTTGACAATATTACAACGTGTCAATAAGACTACTTATCGATGACTTGTGGCCATTACTATTTGTCGAAGTTGTATATCAAATTATCAATAAATTCACAACAATCATCCATATTAATATTATTCAATTCAAAACTATTTACTATGCCTGCACTATGTCTAAAGGCAAGCAAATAAACAATTAGAATATTATCTAATTTAAAATTGTGTCTATTACAAGTATAGTATAATTCCTTTTAAAACTAACGAGAAACAACATACGATATATACAATTATGTATAAATATATCAAATATTGATCATTATTGGCTTTTTGAAACGAAAAACCAGATACTCCGGCCCGGAACTGCCGATACAGATAAGATACTCATATTACTGCAAACCTAGCTATGTATATCTGATATTGAAATCAAAGTGGAATTAGTTGTGTATATAGAGGGTTCACTGAGGCTAATTGAAATACAAATTGCACGATATTGAAGACTCTTTCTAGAAACTCACACGCATGATAACTGAAAGCTAGTAGGCTAGTATAAATATCTAGGTTTGCTGCCCATTACTAGTACTTTTGTAAATTTAACTATTAGAACATTCTACAAACTCCCTAAACATTGTTGATGGACGATAGTCGTCAAGATGTGCTTCTATCCTCAAAAGATCGTTCTTATATGATGTGATTCCTAACATCTTTCCGTCCATTGAATATGGCTAGTATGTCTTCCACATTGAGGGGGAGTTGTGCTGGTTCGAAAATGCTTTCTGGAGAGAATCTGACATCTCCTTCATTTCAGGAAATTATCACAGGAGCAGGGCATAGCAGTGCCATCGATTGGTGGGCTCTGGGTAAGCACATTCTTCAATAGAGCATTGAACTGTGATACCTTGTCTTGCTATGCAAACTTCTGAACATATGAATTTTTTTTACTTATTCAGCTCAAAATTGCAACTGTTAGGCCTTTCATCTATTCAGTCAGTCTTGATCTTATGTGAATACTCAACCATTAAAAATGGATAGTAATTACAGAATGATATATGCGCCAGTGGACTATCATAAAGGACTCAAAATAAATTGCATACATAGCAGAAAATATCACCATGGCATACACTACGTATAGCATGTGTTAACAGTACATAACTGGATTTGCTTATTACCACAAGAGTGGCAACACGGCTTCAAAAATATTAAGCAAATAATACCACTCAGAAAGTTTAACCCTATCTTAGTTGGCTGGCAGGCCACTAACTCGTCAATTGTAGGGAAGGACACTGATTGTTAGATAGGGAAATTTTCTACTTGTATCCACATTTCCATAGATTTATAAAAGCATCGAGATAAGAAGTGTTTAATAACAATAGAAATCATAACCATGAGGCACAACTTGTGAGCAAAAACTATTTATTTCAATGTTAGTCAAAGTATTGAATTACCAAAAACAAATTTCTGTACTAGAAATAGTAAGCATCCATCAGTTACGAATTACCTCTGATTATTGAACAAATACAAGAATAGGAAAGAAATAAAAATAAAAAAACTACAAGGAACATCCAGTGTAAGAATATTATCTCACGAACACATCGCGTGCAAGAATAGCTATCCACCAGTAACTCCAAAATTTCTAAAGCTAACTAATTATGAAGTAATAACAATGAATTTTTGTCATGTCTTACCTGGAAAACTAAAGGCTTTTTTAGATTTGACAGTAAGAAATAATATCTTAGAACAATGGTTCACATGATCAACTCAATTCTTACATGATTCTTCAAGGATATATAAAGTACTTCCACAAGCTTAACTTTTACCTACTTTGCATGAACACGGACACATGCAACATGACCCGGGCACATGGATAGGGCACTGATTTGGCCGTGACTTTGACCACTAGTAACATAAATAGTTAAATACGTCGGGACATGGAAAGGATTTTGGAGTTCCCATGAATCTACATGTTTACCATTTGTGGCTTCTATTTTAAACAGTAATCTTGTTCACATTTAAGCTTCCACAATCACCATCATGTCATCGCACCCCCTTTTAGGATCAAACAATATAATTATTGTTTGGAGACTTTTCTCCCCATTCTTGATAAAAGAATTAATCACCATTATCAACAAATTAGCTGATGCTGGAAAGGTTGTTCTGACCAATTCCAAAATCCGTGTCCGGATAAGCTTTTAAACGATAATTTGAAGGATGAAGGCATGTCCACTTAGCAGCTTTGACTAGTTTCACTAAAAGAAGTCAAAATATATGAACTGTCTTACTCGGCTCGTCTCCTATGCAGGTATATTGTTGTACGAAATGTTATATGGCCGTACACCTTTCCGGGGAAAGAATCGGCAGAAGACATTTTCCAACATATTGCACAAAGACCTCACATTTCCTAGTAGCATACCGGTACGGAAATTTGTACTCACATTTCTCTGTCAACTAGTATAGATAATTAAACTCTACATGCAACGCATTTTTTTCCATGCACACTACAGAAATCAATAACAAAGAATATCTTCTTAGGGTCAAATAAATAATGTTTACCTATGTTGCATGAAGATAAAGGTCGTCAAAGGCTAGGCAGTCTAAAGCGACCAAGAACCCTAAACTCCAAGGAAGCACGTAAGCAATTAGGCTGACTACCTTTCAACCTAGGCAGTCCCAATTTAGGAACCTAATTGAATGATGTATATGATCTAGACTCAAGATGTTATGAAATAACAGAAAAGTAATCAGATTAAGAACAACACTCCATCCAGAAACCTAACTTTGGCGAACTGTTTAATCATCGGAAAGTCTAAAAGCATAACAGTTTGATATATAAAAATATACACACCATTCGTAGTATCATACGATAAATATTGAACGGAGGAAAGTCTAGCTCAAACAACACAGAGACAGTGTGAAGAATACCATCGAAAAAAAACTATAAACTTTTAGAGGCCAATACTTTTATAAGAAAACCAATCTATAGATAGAAAAGTTCACAGTTAAGAGGTTAATCACCTGATCGTACATGATAGTGAGTTGAGGACAGAAAAGTCAGCAATTGGATGGAGGGTCTCTCCTGCAAATTGTGGGATGGGAACATCCAGGAGGTGAATGCTTCTCTTCCTTTGGAAATTAGAGCAGTGGGATTCTAAAAAAAAGTCAGTGTCCCGTTGAGGTGGAAGAAATCATGACATGATATTTCCACGCTATTAAATATTAGTTCAAGATAAGAAAAGAAAAAAATACATAACTGTTTACTTTAATAATAATATATAACTGGTTTACAAATAACATATCATATTAGTACCCCAAGATTTTACTAACTACATTTTATACTCACTGAAAGTGTACCAAATATATAAAAAAAGTGTAAGAACATGGAAACCACCTACATAAGCGGCTTCAAAGCAGCCTAGACCATCGTGAACACCTAGGCATACAGTTTCTACAACACTGACATGTACGGATAAAATATATCATAATGGTAAGGACATGATGACAGATACGACCAATTTTTGGTGAGCCCTGGTACTTTTGGACTGTCCGCGTCATGCCCGACACAGACATAGCACTGAATTTGGAGTGTTTGTGCTTCCTAGTCGTTCAGACATAAGGGATACATATCCTACGTAGGTTATAATAAGAAATTCAACTATCTAATAATTCATATACATTATCGGCATACAGATTCCTATCGTGGACTTCTCTGAGAAAAAACAATAAAGCACTTCTGTCAATGTAGATTGTGTACACCTAACAACATGGACAATGGCTGAAAGTGCAAAATGCAGTTTGCACGAATCCCGATGGTGTTCCTAGGAATTTTCATTTATTTCAAAGTTCCTTCGTGTAGCATTACTGTATAGAAAAGGAGGAAAATTAGTTTCCTCTTTTTGAAAAATTGATGAATGCGCATTTCTAATAAACTGGTTTGGTGTGTGCATTTTGCAGGTTAGCCTTATGGGTAGGCAGTTAATGAATGGACTACTGCATAGAGACCCTGCTAATCGAATTGGTTCAAAAAGCGGTGCTAATGAAATAAAAGAACATCCTTTCTTCCGCGACATCAACTGGCCACTTATCCAGTGCATGGTAACATTAATTATACCTACACTTAGTCAACTTTTGTATAAGTTACCAACTTTAGAGCTAAGAATTCCACAATTTAGAGCTAAGAATTTCATCAATGGTAATCTTGAAGTCTAAATACATCTAGTAGAATGGTATGGTAAGAAATAGGGTCAATATTACATGACTAAACATTTCAAGCTAGGTGTGGTATTTTTCTTACAGCCAAATATCAGCAATACAATTATCTCGCCTTATGGCTAGAAATCAGTGCTTGAACTTAAAAAGTACCCACCAATTTGCAGCATCTCAAACTTGGTTGTTAGAGCCATTTTAGTTTTTACTAGTTAAAGAAGAAAAGAAAAGGAAAAGCAATCTCTGGAAACCATTTCCTTCAAGGGGCAAGTAAACTAGCTACAAGTTCCAGTAGTAATATATATACCTTTATAACCACAGGCATCACTGGAATGAAGACAAACATACACATTTTTTTTTTTTTTTTGCTTAGTTGCATACTATGGTGCACAGTCGCAGTGACACCAGCATAACACCAACTTTATTCTGTCCTAGTGTGTTTTAGTGCTTCCCTTCATGTGCAACACACATCCTTACGTGTCTAGTAAGTAGCCAACATTGACATGACACCAACTATGGAGTACTTGTGCTTCCTGGGTCATAAGAACCATCCTTCTCAAGAAGTTCGAACAAGCACTGAATGATATTAACTATATTATGTTGCCATATTATTGCAGCCTCCACCTGAGCTAGATGTTCCTCTTCAAATAATCGGAAAGGAACCAGATTCCAATTCCAAAGACACAGAGTGGGATGAGGAGGAAATGCTCCTTCAGAGTTTAGAAGCTTTTTGAGGTGAAAACCATTTGTGCCCTCCCTTTAATCAGTGCCCCTTAAATATTGTCTGCAATTCTTCTACTTGTTTTCCGTGTATAATTTGTGATGAGGTGTAAATAAAAAATGATGAATATATTATTGGCCTGAAGTTTCTATTTGACTGCTCCAAATCTGTCTAAAGTCAGGTTCTGCGGAATATGTTTTTGATTACTGATGTGATACCTGTTTTGTGTAGGTATAGGTTCAGCATTCGAGTTGTACAAAATACGTTCACCAAGAAGCAGAATTAATTTCAACATTTGATTTTATGCAAGATAATGTAGAAAATTATTGCGACCTGATGATAAGCATGCATGTAATTAATTCAAAGTCAAATAATCTTTCGGAAAATATTGTAATCCAAATATTCTATTTTTAGCGCAATCCTAAGATTAATATGGAAATAGATGTTTGTGTTATTTCAAGCATAATTATTCTCTCAATATTTATTGACAGCAGGAATCAATAATATATTAGAGATTTTCTCTTAGAGATTGATGGTTTCTAACAATATTTAATAAAATGAAAAGAGAAAAGTACCTTGCACCTGGTATCCGATCGTCGATTGATATTGGTGGCGAAGGAGATAGTTGACGGCGATGGAGGCAAGCGGCGACAAAGACGATGGCAAACGACGGCGATAATAAGTAACGAATGTAATTCCAGCGATGGTGAAGGTGGCGAGGTCGAAGGCGGCTCCGGACAAATGATTTACTCTTGTCGATAGATAATTAGAGACTAAGTTCTGCTAAGAAGAAAAGTTGCAAGCCTGGTCCTTTTTTGGTTTACGAGTTGTAATTCGATTTCGGAATAGTTCCTAAGTCATCTTGTCATTGTCGTCATATTCAGTACACATGCTATCCATGACCCCTATGTTGTACATGCTCACGTGTCTCGGTTACCTTACATGCTTACATGTCCCGGCTACTTTTACATGCTCACATGTCCCAGTTTACCTTACATGTTCACATGCTCTCGTTTATTTTACATGTCCACAGTTTATATTATGTCACATGTCATGCCCCATGTTATTTTGATTAATGTCTTTTCTATTCTCGAGATAAGTGCATTGGTAATGCACGAGTCTCGATCCGTGTTTACTTATTTTTGTCTCTATTATTTATGTTAGTTATTGCTGGTTTTCGTTCCTAGTTTGGCTTGAAGTAACGTGTAGACAACTCTAGAGGGGGGTGAATAGAGTTTGTGTCTATAATGACCAATTAAAAATTAACTCTATGCTAAATCCAGAAAACAACTACTGAGAGAATATATAATTAGAGAGTAATAATGCGGAAAGTATAAGAGTTTAGAAGAGCACACGCAAACACAGTGATATAACCTGGTTTTCCTCGTGGAGGACTAGTCCAGGCCTGAGAACTCTAGCTCAGGATTGAAATCCACTATTTGTGAAATAGGGTACACACGTGCCTTTACTCAGAAGAGTACGCCAACTTCTTATAACTTCGCAGATGCGAAACTTGAAAATTTTCAAGTGACTTCTTTTCAACTCTTGCACAGAACTTCCAGCTGAATCGCACTGAGCACCTTGAGGCTTAGAAAGTTTTGTGGCTAGGAGATTGGAAGAGTAAGGCTTAGAGCATATACGGCTTAGAAAATGAGAGAGATAATTTGAAATGAGAGAAATCAAGCCATATATATATACTAGTCAGGGGAGGCAGAATTCGGCCAGAATTCTGTCTCAAATATTCAAAAATTCGAACGTTGGACAGCTCGTAGCAAGGTGTTCCAAAAAATCAGGTTGCTAATTTTTAGGGGGCAGAGTTCGGTCCGAGTTCTGCCTTAGGCAGAGTTCGGCCCGAACTCTGTCTTCCTCAGACCAGAAGTTCTATATGGGCTAGACTGGTTTGGTTTGGTTCAGGGATTGTTTTTGTTTTGTATAGTGGAGCTTGGAGAAGTATGTCTAGGGGTTGAGATGACTCAGTGCGTCTCAACGTACATTTTTCTAGACTCAATAAGTTTAAAAATTACAGACTGAGAACAAATACATTTGCAATGTAACAGCTTGTTGACGACGTCTGTCTTGAACTTGATATGTTGTATTGGATCGTAGATGATGTTCTGTCTTGAACTTGATGTGTCGTATTGGATCATATCAGATATCATTTTTGTTAATTCTCTAAATTAGGTTGACTGTGTTTGGCATGTCCCGATCCGATACCGACCGATACCCGATACTGACCGATACCGACATTGGGGGTCACTTTTTTGATCAATTTGGCAATAAAAATTAAAGAAAAAAGACAAATCAATACGGGTTTGAAGCATAATAAGATTGTAAAAGCATATAAAAGAAGAAAATTGATCTATTGCACGTAAACCAATCGATAAGGGTGACTACTATTTCGTTTAATTTCAAAAATACTAAGAAATAACACTGAAAATTCTTAAAATTATGCCTAAATGTATAAAATATATTTTTAAATGTTAATAATTATTTGTTTTCCGATACCAAAAAATTTGATACTCCGATCCGAAACCGTCGATACTACCGATATCACCGATACCGATACTCATAGGAATGGTCCGATACCGATTCCGACTCCGATACCGATACTGCGAACCTTGAGCCACAACGAACACATGACGACAGAGAGATCATTTTTTCTTATGTTAAGTGTCCGTGTCAGTTCGAAGTCAAGTGTCCATGTCAGTCCTTCTCTGAAAAAGTAAATTTACATCTATAAGCTTTTTTTAGGCTTTTAGAGTTATACCACTTTTTGAAAAATAGGAGAAAAGATAAAGAATGAAAGGAGTAAAAAAATCAAAAGAAAACAAAGAACAAAAATTCCTAGAAAAGAAAAATTATAATACATGGCATTTTATAGTATTTTTCAAAAATCCAGTATAACTCTGAAAGCCTTAAAAGGCTTGCAAAAAGTAAAAAAAATTAAAGAGAAAGGCTGACATTGAACACGTGATGACACTTATTATATAGGGTTTGAAATCGGAGCTGTCCACATGTCTACTAGTTTTTGGATAGTCACGAATTATAAAACGGTTACTCATAAATCATGATATAGATACTCACGTATCACGACTCGGATACTCACGCATCAATAAGAGTTGTTACTTTGATGAACATGTGTATCCATCTTTGCATGCACTTGGATAATATACTCAAATAATGTGTATCCATCTTTGCAGAATTATCTTCAAATGGATATGAATTACTACATGTGTCATCGTTCGTGGATGTATAATCGTCATCCTGATGACATGTGCGGTGTACGGGATGAATTTATATAGGTGGTAGAACAGTTCCTGCAGTTCACCAAGGCGTTCCCTCGGTACATAGACGGCACCAAAATTAAGTGTACATGTGTGAAATATCGCAACTTGAAATATCATCCAGACGTGGACGTGACATATCATTTGTACACTAGGGGTTTCACGCCGACTATCAATGGACCTCACATGGAGAACTTGTGTCTTTAGCAGCCGAGCCAGAGCCTTATGTAGAACCGTATATGGATTCCACGACCACGCTGATTATGATGACGGGTGGTGAACATGGTTTTCGATGTTGTGATGCCTAGTTTCGATCCGGACAATCATGATGCAGCCGAGAAAGCACCGAATGTTGATGTTGCGAAGTTCATGGAGTTACTAGAGAATGCACGGACTCCATTATATCCTGGTTGTGAGGATCATTCACCGTTAGAGGTGGTTACAAGACTATTGAGCATAAAGTCTAATTTTAACATGTCGCAAGAATGCTACAACCGACTAATGGAGTTGATTATAAAAATCTTGTCGGCGGATGCTATGTTACCAAAAGACTTCTACTGGTCTAAGAGGATGGTGAGATCGCTCTGGATAGGATACGAAAAAATTGATACATGTCACAATGGGTGCATGTTGTACTACAAAAACGATAAGAATGAAGACGTGTGCAGATTTTGTGGTGTTGATCGCTACAAGGCAACTGGTACAGGAAGGTCTGACGGTGCAAGGAAGCCGACCGATTCGATGCACTAGTTGCCTTTGACATGCGGTTGCAGAGGTTGTTTATGGTGAAAGAGACTGCCGAAAACATGAGTTGGCACAGGCGAGAACAAATTAAAGGAGTGTTGGATCACCTATCCGATGGAGAAGTATGCAAGCACTTTGATCGAAAGTATCCCGATTTTGCTTCGGATCCGCGTAGTGTAATATTGGGGCTCTCCTCGGACGGTTTCACCCCATTCGGACTTTCGGGCTCCCAGTATTCGTGTTGGCCTCTAATCGTCACTCCGTACAACCTACCTCCTTGGATGTGCATGAAGACTCCGTATATATTCTTAACCGTCATCATCTCGGGTCTCGGGTCTCGGGTCTGAATAATCTGAAAAGGAACATCGATGTGTACTTGCAGCCATTGATAGATGAGTTGAATTAGTTGTGGGAAGTAGGAGCCAACATGTACGATGTTTCCAAAAAACAGAATTTTCAGATGAGGGCAGCACTTATGTGGACCATCAACGACTTTCTGGCTTATGGCATGTTATCTGGATGGAGCACTCATAGTCATCTCTCATGTCCGTATTGCATGGAGTGCACTAAGGCTTTCCCGTTGGAAATACAGAGAAAAATCGTGCTTCTTCGATTGTCATCGATAATTTCTCCTATCGGATCATCCATTCCGGAGGAACAAAAATATTTTTTGTGTAGGCATTGTGGAGAAGGCAATTCCACCTCCAATGTGGCCCGAAGACACGATATGGAAAGAGGTTAAAGATTTACCTAGTGCTATCAAAGAGCCTACTAACGGATACAAGTGTGATGGATTTGAACGCACTCATAACTGGACGAAGATGAGCATATTCTGGGACCTGCTATATTGGAGCAGACACGTCCTCCTGGTCCGCCGGCATCGACATCGACTCCATCGATTACACTGCCTCCTTCATCGTCATCGGTGACGCTTACACAAGAGCAATATGAGTTCATGCTATCCCAGATGCGCGGTGGTGCTCCTCCTCCTGATCAGTCGTAGTCCTTCATTGGACAGTTTGTGTTTGTTTGTGTATTTGCCAATTTTTGGGTCTTATGTATTTATTTCAGACTTTTAGTTACATTATTTCGTTGTGTTGGCCTATTATTGGGTCTTTATTGGACATTATTTGATGTGTAGTGTTGGGTGTTCCATTCTTGGGTCTTATGTATTTTTTTTTTTTTTGGGTGTTCCATTCTTGGGTGTTCCATTCTTGGGTCTTATGTATTTACATTCTATTCTATTTGTTTAACGTAGTGCAAATTTATGTATTTTATTTTTATGCATTCCCTCTATATGCTTTTCCGGTGTTGAGTGTTCCACCGTGTACTTGCAGCCGTTGATAGATGAGTTGAATCAGTTGTGGGAAGTAGGAGCCAACACGTACGATGTTTCCAAAAAAATAGAATTTTCAGATGAGGGCAGCACTTATGTGGACCATCAACGACTTTCTGGCTTATGGCATGTTATCTGGACGGAGCACTCATGGTCATCTCTCATGTCCGTATTGCATGGACCGCACTAAGGCTTTCCGTTGGAAATACAGAGGAAAACTGTGCTTCTTCGATTGTCATCGACAATTTCTCCTATCGGATCATCCATTCCGGAGGAACAAAAATGTTTTTTGTGTAGGCATTGTGGAGAAGGCAATTCCACCTCTAATGTGGCCCGAAGACACGATATGGAAAGATGTTAAAGATTTACCTAGTGCTATCAAAGAGCCTACTAACGGGTACAAGTGTGATGGATTTGAACGCACTCATAACTGGACGAAGATGAGCATATTCTGGGACCTGCCATATTGGAAAAAAACGTCCTTCTGGTCCGCCGGCATCGACATCGACTCCATTGATTACACTGCCTCCTTCATCGTCATCGGTGACGCTTACACAAGAGCAATATGAGTTCATGCTATCCCAGATGCGCGGTGGTGCTCCTCCTCCTGATCAGTCGTAGTCCTTCATTGGACAGTTTGTGTTTGTTTGTGTATTTGCCAATTTTTGGGTCTTATGTATTTATTTCAGACTTTTAGTTACATTATTTCGTTGTGTTGGCCTATTATTGGGTCTTTATTGGACATTATTTGATGTGTAGTGTTGGGTGTTCCATTCTTGGGTCTTATGTATTTACATTCTATTCTATTTGTTTAACGTAGTGCAAATTTATGTATTTTTATTTTTATGCATTCCCTCTATATGCTTTTCCGGTGTTGAGTGTTCCACCGAAGGGGTGCGAACCCAGGGAATTCAACGGAGGGTTGCTCCGGTCTAATTTTCATAAACTGTGATTTAATAAATGCAGTGAGATTTTGGACATCAAACAAACTGCTTCCTTTTTCCCTTTTTTTGCAGTTTAGCAACTTCTAGCGACAATCAGTGACGGCTAGCGACAAAAGATTACGTCGCTAAACGTGTATCCAAACGTCGCCAAACTGTATCAGCGCTGTCGCTAAACGTCGGTACACGTCGCTACCTTGCTGACATGGCTAGGTCTTGCCATGTCAGCATTGTCGCAGCCAAACGTCGCTAATTCCGTCGCTCAACGTCGCTATTTTACCTGACATGGTAATGCTTGCCAAGTCAGCACAGGCGTAGCAAAACGTCGCTTTATTTTTCGCTAAATCGGCGACGTTTAGCAACAAAGTTAGATGTGGCTGATTAGCAACGACACGTCGGTACGCGTCGCTAAATCTATAGTGCCCCGCTCCTCGCGGTCCACTATGTAATACCTACTGCTTGCTGACTCAGTCTTGAACTGAGTATTCGGGGAAACCTTTGCCGGTATCGATTGATCACGGATGAAATGCAATGAACCTTTCCAATTAATGGATTGGCTTCTATTGAAATGAATCCAAGAGTTTTGTTGGATGTTTTCTTTCGCTGCTTGGTTTTGATGAATACGTTTTCGTGTTGGTTTTCGATGATTGGTTTTCATTGTTCGCTTTCATCGTATTTCGCATTCATTCCGAATCTTGAGAGAAATAGAGTCACGCCCCAGAACCAGAATACTGGAGAGCGGGGGCGAACATAGCCAGCTACGTATATTGAAATGAAGTCCATCTCGCTATATGGTCGTGGCTGTCTAGATGTGAGGGTTTACTACAAGCCAACGGTCTCTTAAGGTCAAGCCTATTGTCTCAATCTCAAGCAAGTAATATAATTACAAGATGTTTGACCACCAAATATACAATAAAAGGCGTCCCAAATATTACATATCAGCTGATCATGAAGCTAGTCGTACAAAATGCGAGGACTAGCAAGAGTTAAGTCATACATGATCAACCCTAGGATTTGTTAATCATGTTTACAGCCCATAGGCAGACAGTAAGTAAAGGTGCATCGAGCTAACAGGTGCTCGTCGGCTAAACGCCTCAAAAGAATAAATTACAATAGAGTGAGCGAACAAAATAGAAAACCCACTCGTAGCCCGGGTTCCTTCTAGTCGCAACCATCGGGCTGGAGGTTCGGTAGTTCCTCGGGTGCTGCTCCGAAATCTGGCTACACAAAACCAGCTGGGTCAAACCCCAGAAAGAGCAAGTGCCACAAAGGAGGCCACGAAATAAGAACAAAAGCCAGCATATCAGAACATAAGAAAATAGAAGAAAAGTACAAGTATTAAAGAGAACAACAGGACAATAAACGACTAGGGACGTGGAACCATTCCGGAAGCCAGGTTACAACCCGTAAACCAAACAAGGACCGGGGTTGTAACCCTTCGCCTGAGTAGCTCTTGTCTCTATCCATTTATTGTTAAAGATAAGTAAAACAATCATGTACAAGAGTAACCGGGTACATGGACTAGACAAGACTTAGACAGGGCTGGACACCATCCATTCACAATCGGCCAAGCAATTACTACGACTTACTACTTTAACTAACTAGGGTTATCACAAGCCTAATTACTAACAAGATGTAATGAGAATTTTCCAGTCCCAAGCCCTGCAGACTATTCAGTTATCCTTCCGTGGGTTGAGAGTATGGTTGGGTACATCGCCCCGGAGACGATATACCCTAGAGGGGGGTGAATAGAGTTTGTGTCTATAATGAAGTAACGTGTAGACAACTCTAGAGGAGGGTGAATAGAGTTTGTGTCTATAATGACCAATTAAAAATTAACTCTATGCTAAATCCAGAAAACAACTACTGAGAGAAAACACGTTTTCCATTTTTAAATGGATTTGTATGAGAAAACACGTTTTCCATTTTTAATATCGGCAGTTTGATAGCAAGTGTTTCGTGAAGAATCGTGCCATAATTTCTTTGATTCTACACTATTATGACAAGCATTCATTTTACTTCATATTGGTTTTGAAGTAGAGGGACGAGACGAAGGAGGTCAGCCACTCGCCTTAGGCTTGCTTCAAGCGGGAGACTGGTTGGCAGCGCTGACGTCGCCTACGCGATCACCTACAATCGCATAAGCAACTGATTATAACACTGTATAATTCAAGGATATGCGATATGAATGCGAAGCTCGAAAATGCATCACGAAAATCCGTCGAAAATATTCACAAAAAACACATTCACAAAAACCAAAGCCAAAGCCAAATCAAGTGCGGCATGAAAACCGGAGCAACGGAAGGTCTCTTCCGACTCAGCCGCAGAGCCAATCCTCGAGGCACAATCCGCTGAATATGGGACTTGGTTCCGAAGAAGCCATTCCATAACGTGGAATGGATCTTAATTCAACCGTTCCCGTTCAATCGACTCGGCCGATTCCGACCTATCGGTCCCGACCGAATCGATAGCAACAATGTTCCTTTCTCGCACACCCCCTGGACGAAAATGTTGCACGATGTAGGGATGGGGCACTACAGTGGAGGTCTTGGTTGGTGGTGTGTCAGCAGGATAATGCTGATGGCGGCAGTGGTTTTGACGGCGTTGGATGGTTTGGGGGGGCTTCGTTGTAGTGTCCCGCTCCGCGAAGGCACTAGATAGACAGAAAGATAGGATTGCTGGCTCTGTAACAGAAGTCGATTGATCTGGATGGGTAGACAAAGACTCATTTTATGATTCGCTTGCGCCTAATAAGAATCAGAGTTTTTGGAATGAATATTGTTGCTAATAACAAGATGGTAATCATTGAGTATGCTTATAAGAGATTTCACATGTTGCTATGCTAAAAACAAGAAAAGAGTTAATCTGTATACTAAAAAGAAGAATCGTTGTATGCGAATAAGAAATGACATGATGCCTTGTTAAGAAACGAATGTTGCCTTGATCGATAAAATGTTGCCATACTTAATAAGTAAAGAAAAGAGAATGCTTACATGTCCCTAAATAGAGTATAATTATCAAGAGTAGAATTCATGCTTGTTACCGCGCTTGCTTAAACATAGATTGCTTATTGTCCTCCGATTGTTGCTATAAAGAAAGAGATGTACAGAGAAGGCACATTGTGCTGTTAAAAGAGATGATATGGCTTGTCCGTATAGAGAAAAAAGTAGAGCTATTGGCTCGATACATGAAACAGAAGAAGATGAAAATGTTTACAAGTTGCTCGATTGATGCATGATAGTTTTATCTGATAGCTGCATTTGCATTAGTCTTGGACAACTTGTGCACAAGTATTGATCGTTACGACTGGTTCTGGGGCACCGGAGCCGTTCGACCTAGGGGGATAGAGTAGCACCCTGCGGTAAAGAGACCAAGGGGTGCATAGAGTATCCACTAGCGACGAGCTGAATCCAAGAGTCACAGCGGTTAATCATGGGTTTCCCATGGACCATCATATAGATAAGTATCGGTTGGTGAAGAGCTGAACCATGCGCACAGTTGCTAGTATGTACGTTATCAGTACAAGATGACCCGGAGCGTCACAACTACTGGTCTACGTATATACTAGTGCAGAGCTGAGCCTTGCGTCACAGCTGCCAATCGAGTTGCATGAGTCCGTAAAAGAATATTTTGTTGAGAGCTAACGATACAGAGATGAACAGAGAAATTTTTTCGTTATTATCATGTTTATTCTAATCCTTGTCTTGTGCAGGGATGGACGGTCGACTATGGTAAGAATCACTTAAAAAGTGATGCATATGTACTGCTTAAGTCTTTGTCATAAATTGTTTGCAGAGATTTATCTATTCAATGAAATGCTATGCCCCTTTTACAGAAAAGATATGACATCATGCTTATAATTGTCCCTAAGAGTTGCTTGAATAAAGAAATAATTTTGCTCATGAAACATGCTGCGCACTCTACATAAATGAATAGTCCCTTGTATGCTTTACATGAAAAGAAGAGAAATGAACTGTGGCTTTTCAAAGATGTTTTCAAAAGAGATGTAAACTGACTTTGTATGCATGGAATGAACATAGGTAAAAGTAGCAAGATCACCTCACAATAAAATGTTTTCTCACTAAATAAACAGTGATCGTTTCAGAAGAATGTAGCCCCTTTGTTCATAATTCACCAGTATGCTGATATAGTGACCCACCATCAGTCTGCATGCAGGTGCAATATGCATCGAGAAGGATAGTCCGAAGCGATAGCCTGTGCCTCATCCTTAGGAGCCAGAAATCAGAAGAGATGCCAAGAGATGACATCTGTTACAAAAGTTGGTTTTGTATATAAAGGGATGTAATGTATGGGAACGGGATCATTGTAATCTGTAAAGTTCTGAGAGAATGTAACATTGGATCATAGAAAATCGAGAGCTTGTAATCTGTTCAAATGAAATCAATAAAGAGAAGTTTTCTTGTTACCATTGTGTTCAATGCATGTATTCTGAAAATATGTCCGCGGCTGCTTCAATTATCTGCTATATGTTTCGCTGCGTTATTGTCAACCTTGTCTATCTTGTCTTGTTACAGGTCTTGGCCTTGTGCAAGTGCAACTTAGGCTTGCACGGCATCACGCCTTAGCGAGTATGAACGGCCTCAAAGAGTCCGAAGCGAGGATGAAAGGACTCTGCGGGATCGGGGCGTGACAGAATGGTATCAGAGCAACACGATCCTCTGGCCAATTTATTCAATTGAATTCGAACATGTGCTCCTGACCAAAAATTTCCTTGCCTGCTTGATATCATCAATGAGATGAACGTTCCATATAATAAGTCCGTAAATATTTTTATGATGCCGGCATATGTTTTATCGATTTGATGATTGAGCTTGAAATGCTTTATGGAACAAGAGTTTTGATATGATCTGAATTGTAATTTCATGGATTGATGATGGCGAAGGATGAGGACTATCGCTGTTAAGGATATCGTAAGTTTCTCCTTAAGTTTCGAGGACGAAACTTCTTTTCGGTGGGTAATTATGTAGTGCCCCGCTACGCGAAGGCACTAGATAGACAGAAAGATCGGATTGCTGGCTCTGCAACAGAAGACGATTGATCTGGGTGAGTGGACAAAGACTCATTTTATGATTCGCTTGCGCCTAATAAGAATCAAAGTTTTTGGAATGAATATTGTTGCTAATAACAAGATGGTAATCATTGAGTATGTTTATAAGAGATTTTACATGTTGCTATGCTAAGAACAAGAAAAGAGTTAATCTGTATGCTAAGAAGAAGAATCGTTGTATGCTAATAAGAAACGACATGATGCCTTGTTAAGAAACGAATGTTGCTATGATCGATAAAATGTTGCCATGCTTAATAAGTAAAGAAAAGAGAATGTTTACATGTCCCTAAATAGAGTATGATTATCAAGAGTAGAATTCATGCTTGTTACCGCGCTTGCTTAAACAGAGATTGCTTATTGTCCTCCGATTGTTGCTATAAAGAAAGAGATGTATAGAGAAGGCACATTGTGCTGTTAAAAGAGATGATACGGCTTGTCCGTATAGAGAAAAGAGTAGAGCTATTGGCTCGATACGTGAAACAGAAGAAGATGAAAATGTTTACAAGTTGCTCGATTGATGCATGATAGTTTTATCTGATAGCTGCATTTGCATTGGTCTTGGACAACTTGTGCACAAGTATAGATCCTCACGACCGGTTCTGGGGCACCGGAGCCGTTCGGCCTAGGGGGATAGAGTAGCACCCTGCGGTAAAGAGACCAAGGGGTACATAGAGTGTCCACTAGCGACGAGCTGAACCCAAGAGTCACAGCGGCTAATCATGGGTTTCCCATGGACCATCATATAGATAAGTGTCGGTTGGTGAAGAGCTGAACCATGCGCACAGTTGCTAGTATGTACGTTATCAATACAAGCTGACCCGGAGCGTCACAACTACTGGTCTACGTATATACTAGTGCAGAGCTGAGCCTTGCGTCACAGCTGCCAATCGAGTTGTATGAGTCCGTAATAGAATGTTTTGTTGAGAGCTAACGATGCAGAGATGAACAGAGAAAAATGTTAGTTTTTACCATGTTTATGCTAATCCTTGTCTTGTGCAGGGATGGACGGCCGGCTATGGTAAGAATCACTTAAAAAGTGATGCATATGTACTGCTTAAGTCTTTGACATAAATTGTTTGCAGAGATTTATCTACACAATGAAATGCTATGCCCCTTTTACAGAAAAGATATGACATCGTGCTTATAATTGTCCCTAAGAGTTGCTTGAATAAAGAAATGATTATGCTCATGAAACATGCTGCGCACTCCATAGAAATAAATAGTCCCTTGTATGCTTTATATGAAAAGAAGAGAAATAAACTGTGGCTTTTCAAAGATGTTTTCAAAAGAGATGTAAACTGACTTTGTATGCATGGAATGAACATAGGTAAAAGTAGCAAGATCACCTCACAATAAAATGTTTTCTTACTAAATGAACAGTGATCGTTTCAGAAGAATGTAGCCCCTTTGTTCATAATTCACCAGTATGCTGATATACTGACCCACCATCAGTCTGCATGCAGGTGCAATATGCATCGAGAAGGATAGTCCGAAGCGATAGCCCGTGCCTCATCCTCAGGAACCAGAAATCAGAAGAGATGCCAAGAGATAAGATCTGTTACAAAAGTTGGTTTTGTATATAAAGAAATATAATATATGAAAACGGGATCATTGTAATCTGTAAAGTTCTGAGAGAATGTAACATTGTATCAGAGAGGATCGAGAGCTTGTAATCTGTTCAAATGAAATCAATAAAGAGAATTGTTCTTGTTACCATTGTGTTTAATGCATGTATTCTGAAAATATGTCCGCTGTTGCTTCAATTATGGGCTATATGTTTCGCTGCGTTATTGTCAACCTTGTCTATCTTGTCTTGTTATAGGTCTTGGCCTTGTACAAGTGTAACTTAGGCTTGCACGGCATCACATCTTAGCGAGGACGAACGGTCTCAAAGAGTCCGAAGCGAGGACGAAAGGACTCTGCGGGATCGGGGCGCGACCGAATGGTATCAGAGCAACACGATCCTCTGGCCAATTGATTCAATTGAATTCGAACATGTGCTCCTGACCAAAAATTTCCTTGCCTGCTTGATATCATCAATGAGATGAACGTTCCATACAATAAGTCCGTAAATATTTTTATGATGCCGGCATATGTTTTATCGATTTGATTGATTGAGCTTGAAATGCTTTATGGAACAAGAGTTTTAATATGATCTGAATTGTGATTTCATGGATTGATGATGGCGAAGGATGAGGACTATCGCTGCTAAGGATATCGTAAGTTTCTCCTTAAGTTTCGAGGACGAAACTTCTTTTCGGTGGGTAATTATGTAGTGCCTCGTTCCGCGAAGGCACTACTTAGACAGAAAGATCGGACTGCTGGCTCTGCAACAGAAGACGATTGATCTGGGTGAGTGGACAAAGACACATTTTATGATTCGCTTGTGCCTAATAAGAATCAGAGTTTTTGGAATGAATATTTTTGCTAATAACAAGATGGTAATCATTGAGTATGCTTATAAGAGATTTCACATGTTGCTATGCTAAGAACAAGAAAAGAGTTAATCTATATGCTAAGAAGAAGAATCGTTGTATGCTAATAAGAAACGACATGATGTCTTGTTAAGAAACGAATGTTGCCTTGATCGATAAAATGTTGCCATGCTTAATAAGAAAAGAAAAGAGAATGTTTACATGTCCCTAAATAGAGTATGATTATCAAGAGTAGAATTCATGCTTGTTACCGCGCTTGCTTAAACAAAGATTGCTTATTATCCTCCGATTGTTGCTATAAAGAAAGAGATGTACAGAGAAGGCACATTGTGCTGTTAAAAGAGATGATACGGCTTGTCCGTATAGAGAAATAAGTAGAGCTATTGGCTCGATACATGAAACAGAAAAGATGAAAATGTTTACAAGTTGCTCGATTGATGCATGATAGTTTTATCTGATAACTGCATTTGTATTGGTCTTGGACAACTTGTGCACAAGTATAGATCCTCACGACCGGTTCTGGGGCACCGGAGCCGTTCGGCCTAGGGGGGATAGAGTAGCACTCTGCGGTAAAGAGACAAAGGGGTGCATAGAGTGTCCACTAGCGACGAGCTGAACCCAAGAGTCACAGCGGCTAATCATGGGTTTCCCATGGACCATCATATAAATAAGTGTCGGTTGGTGAAGAGCTGAACCATGCGCACAGTTGCTAGTATGTACGTTATCAATACAAGCTGACCCGGAGCGTCACAACTACTGGTCTACGTATATACTAGTGCAGAGCTGAGCCTTGCGTCACAGTTGCCAATCAAGTTGCATGAGTCCGTAAAAGAATATTTTGTTGAGAGCTAACGATGTAGAGATGAACAGAGAAAAATGTTGGTTTTTATCATGTTTATGCTAATCCTTGTCTTGTGCAGGGATGGACGGTCGGCTATGGTAAGAATCACTTAAAAAGTGATGCATATGTACTGCTTAAGTCTTTGACATAAATTGTTTGTAGAGATTTATCTATACAATGAAATGCTATGCCCCTTTTACAGAAAAGATATGACATCGTGCTTATAATTGTCCCTAAGAGTTGCTTGAATAAAGAAATGATTATGCTCATGAAACATGCTGCGCACTCCACAGAAATGAATAGTCCCTTGTATGCTTTATATGAAAAGAAGAGAAATAAACTGTGGCTTTTCAAAGATGTTTTCAAAAGAGATGTAAACTGACTTTGTATGCATGGAATGAACATAGGTAAAAGTAGCAAGATCACCTCACAATAAAATGTTTTCTCACTAAATGAACAGTGATCGTTTCAGAAGAATGTAGCCACTTTGTTCACAATTCACCAGTATGCTGATATACTGACCCACCATCAGTCTGCATGCAGGTGCAATATGCATCGAGAAGGATAGTCCGGAGCGATAGCCCGTGCCTCATCCTCAGGAGCCAGAAATCAGAAGAGATGCCAAGAGATAACATCTGTTACAAAAGTTGGTTTTGTATATAAAGGGATATAATGTATGGGAACGGGATCATTATAATCTGTAAAGTTCTGAGAGAATATAACATTGTATCAGAGAGAGTCGAGAGCTTGTAATCTGTTCAAATAAAATCAATAAAGAGAATTGTTCTTGTTACCATTGTGTTCAATGCATGTATTCTGAAAATATGTCCGCTGCTACTTCAATTATCTGCTATATGTTCTGCTGCGTTATTGTCAACCTTGTCTATCTTGTCTTGTTACAGGTCTTGGCCTTATGCAAGTGCAACTTAGGCTTGCACGGCATCACGCCTTAGCGAGGACGAACGGTCTCAAAGAGTCCGAAGCGAGGACGAAAGGTCTCTGCGGGATCGGGGCGTGACAGAATGGTATCAGAGCAACACGATCCTCTGGCCAATTGATTCAATTGAATTCGAACATGTGCTCCTGACCAAAATTTCCTTGCCTGCTTGATATCATTAATAGATGAACGTTCCATACAATAAGTTCGTAAATATTTTTATGATGCCGACATATGTTTTATCGATTTGATTTATTGAGCTTGAAATGCTTTATGGGACAAGAGTTTTGATATGATCTGAATTGTGATTTCATGGATTGATGATGGCGAAGGATGAGGACTATCGCTGCTAAGGATATCGTAAGTTTCTCCTTAAGTTTCAAGGATGAAACTTCTTTTCGGTGGGTAATTATGTAGTGCCCCGCTCCGCGAAGGCACTAGATAGACAGAAAGATCGGATTGCTGGCTCTGTAACAGAAGACGATTGATCTGGATGAGTGGACAAAGACTCATTTTATGATTCGCTTGTGTAACACCTAGTTTTCCAAATGAGGGTATTTTGGTCATTTTTAAAATTTTGAGAATTATTTGGAATTATTATGTATTATTTAGATTTATTGGAATTAATGTGATTTTTAGAGATTTTTAGTATAATTGATTTTGGTGTTTTAGCTGACTTGACTTATGTTGACTTTGGAGACTAACCTAGTGGCTAACCTAGGTCATGACTAAGTGATTAGGATATGAAAACCTAGGTTGACTTAAGTTAGTGAGGTTTAGCTCATTGGAATTAATTTGGAGAAATTAGGAGCTAGATTGATTAAGTAATGGCTTGTGAAATCACAAGTCGTTTCATGACTAATAGGCTTAATGTCCCATAGGCCCACACTCATTGAACCAAGCCCTAACCCTAAAAATCTGACCAGCCATAGTGTGTTCCCCCCTATTTATATCCTCTTGAAATTAGGGCTTGCCTCTTTAGGAATTCTTTGCCATTTGGAAGAGGTGAGCCTCCATCTTTGTAAATTCTTAGAAAACCTATTTCTACTCCAAATTCCTTCAAACAAATTGCAAGAGGACCTAATATTAGTATTCTTGCTATTATTGATGAGTATTTCCAGGAAAGACACAATTTGAGGAAGTTTAGTAGTTTATGGAGCTCTTCCCATTTGGGGATTTTGACCCATTGTTCACCTATAGGTATAATTCCTTCTATTGTATTTAAATTCTGTTAAAATTCATTTCTAGGATGTCCTAACCCTAACCTAACAGTAGGATAGGCTAACCCTAGAATTTGGACCCATTTCGTGTCCGTATCGGACACGTACCAGTGTGGTTAGGATGGTGTTCGACGAAATACCTCAAAGGGCATTTCGATCGATTTTACAAATTGTATTTGAATAGGAAAATCCATTTTAGGCTCGCTTATGCATTTCTTGGACACTGAGCACGTTTTCGTGTCGGGTTGAGCCGACACGAGCGCGTGGGCACGCGGTCGCGCGCGCGTGCACGTTGGCAGGTTTTTCCCCTGCTACTCGTGCACGTTTTCTCTGTGCACAGAGGGTTTCAACCCTCAAAATTTGATATGTGAGTTGTGTCCATGACTGACACGAGGTTCCTCGAGTTTTACGAGTCCTCGTGTCGTGTCGGACACGTATTTGCGTGTGCACGTGTTGTACACTGTGCGGTCCAGTGTGCAGTGTTGGGTTTTCTGTTTTAATTCGATTGCTAATTATTTTAAATGTGTTTTAACTTACTAATTAGATCCTATATATGATGTTTAATCTCTGTTAAATTAGATTACATGTTAATTTAGGTTAATGTGGGATTTTGGTTTCGAATCTTGGTTGAATGGCATACATTGTCACATGTCACTGATACAATGTGTTTCCCCTTTTCTTCAACACTTAAATCCCTGTTAAATTATGTTTTTGCACTGTAAAATGTGTTCCCACATATTGTTGTTCATGTTTTCAGCTTAATGTGTCATTTGAAATTAATTTTTGGAGTGTTAAAAAGAAATTGGGTATATGGATTGGTTCGAATGGGGGGAGGGGGTCTGAACTGCACATTTCTGATACTTCAATTTCAGTAATTTCCTAACCTTTAATTCCTGTTATTTGTTGTTCCTCACTGAGAAATACTCACCCACATGTTTGGTTGTTATGTTAGCTTAGTAATTTACTTTCGAATTTAACTTTTGGGTGTGATAATGGGATTTGGCATGTGAAGTTGATTCATTCATGTTAACTGTTATTTGGGTTCCTCCTTCTTAAACCTGAGATTAATTTTCCATACTTTTAATGTTTATTAGAATACTGTAAACTGAAAGAGAATGAACCATTCATGTGTTAGCTGATTCCTGTAAACAGAATTTCCTATAATGTCACACTGATTTCAGGTTTTCAAACACACACACCCACCACTGCCACTGTTTCATTTCCATGTTTCCTATTGATATGTGTATGCACTGTTTAACTGATTTTGATTTCCATCCAACCTGTCAATTGTTCCATTCCCTTTTTTTCCTTCCTTAACTTAATTCATGAATGGTATTCATTGTACTGACAACTACTTCAATTCCAGTTTTCACATTCGAATTGGTTTTTGGTTAGAGATTAGGAGTTTGACAATTGCGCATGGGGATGAATGTTTTGTTCATTTTGTAAACTGAGAATTTAGTCCTTTTTGCTGAAAACTGAACTATATTGGAATGGTTTAAGTCTTTAACTGAGTTTAGAACGAATGAGTAATATGTTGATTTCCCAATTCTTTTCGAAATGGTAACCTTGAATTGGTTCATAAATCTGGAATGCAAGTATAGGCTGTTAAAACTGGGATTGGGGGGGGGGGGGAACTGTTTAAACTGATTTTGGGCTTCTTTTTGAACTGATATTGGATTTGTTCCTGCATTAGCCATGTTCATGTATACACTGTGAACTGATTTTCCCTTTGATGAGTTGATTTGGTTTTCCATACATTGTACTGTTCACTGAATTCCTGATTCCAGGATACATGGTTGCTTCACTATTTTCTAGTGTTCCAGTTTCAGATTTCTTCGTACACACTCTAAGCCTTACACACTCTATCACACCCTCACACACAAGTTCACACACCTATGTATAACCCTCTTCACACACAATGCACTCTAGACTCACACATGTGTACACTGTTTTGTACCCACTGTTATACCCCTCACACACTCTTGTAATATATCACACACACATGCCTAAGTCTATGACACACATCTAATACTCATGTGTCCTCTCTCTCTTTCCCTATAGATATATAATATATGTATTGTTATATATACTTGTAACCTATATCATATATCATAGTATTGTACCTATATATATCTTAGTTATATACATATATGATGTGTGAAATGTATATATATATATATATATATATATATATAAAATATATATATATATATATATATATATATATATATATATATATATATATATATATATATATATATATATATATATATATATATATATATATATATATGGTACTGGTGGCATGTTATGACATAGTGTATGGGTGATACCATATGATATAATGTATTATATATATGATATTGTGTAGTGGCTATAGGTTATGTATTTCTAAGATACATTATAGCCTTGTCAATATGTGTATTGTTAGATAAAGATGATATCTTGTGTAGATAGGTGTTATAGGTTGGTTTAGGCATGATATTGCCTAGTAAGCCTAGATTAGTCTTGTTAGAACCTAGAATGGCTTGTTAGACCTAGAATAGACTAGTTAGACTTGTTTGACTTAGGTTTGACCTAGTTTGACTTCTAGGGTTGACCAGAGTTGACCAAGAGTTGACTTTGGCCTAGATTGACCTAGATTTATGTAGAATGCATCGTAGTGCATCTTATTACCATTCTGGACTTATTGTGACTTGTGCTGTTCTAATAGGAGCCAGACACCACTCCTCGGATAGTATATATTCTCCAGATTCTCAGGATACAGGCGAGTACATTCTCTGATCATTTCATATCTTGTTTAGGATTATATTTCCTGCTTTAGATTACTTTACATGATGCTGACACGTTGGAAACACGGATTAGTACTATATGGATCTTGTTGTGCGATGTTATCCCCTTAGCAGATACATCGGATATTCGTGTTCGTGTACTTTATCGTGAGCATCGTGTACTCCTTGTATTCGTGATATTTGTGTACAATTCGTGTGAAATCGTGTATACTCATGTATTCACATGATCTCGTGTGCGACTATACTTCGTATGCAATAACATAACTTAACTAGATGCTTGTGTATTGATTGGGACGGGGGAGTAAAAGTGGTTATGTATTCAACCCAGTAGATTACTCGTGTACAAACCTCTGTAGATTACTCGTGTACAATATCGTACCGTCTACATAACCATCTTGTGCTCTGAATCACTAGCACTGTTAGTTCTCTATATATTGTAGCTATTTACTTACAGTCTCTCTCTTTTTATCATATTATTTCTTCAGATCCTGTATCTTACTCTCTAGCATGTTTATATTTCCTAACCGGTTATAATTTTGTTGAGATGTACTGTACTCGCTCATGTTCTGACTGGACCTGTTAAAAATTTTACAGTGAATGATGAGGCTCTGGTGTCTATCCCTCTTGGTGCAGCATTAGACATCACTAGTGACTTGGACCTGCTAGCAGTTGATGATACTTCTCTAGATTAGGGTTGTCTTTACTTTCTGGATCACTGTATTTAGATTCTGGGATATTCTGAGATATGTATTTACTTTAGTCACTTAGAATTCTGGATTTGTATCTCTGTGATGTTACATTCCTGGATATTATCTACCTTTATCTTTCTATCTCATTCCTGTTCTATCTTAGTTGTGATTGAGATATATTCTGTTATGTCACCCCCATTCGGGGAGTATAACTATGTATTACCTTTAACTGTTAGATGTTGTGACCTAGGACAGCGTTCTACCGCCGACACTGCAGCGTAGGCTGGACGTACCCACGTCTCGTGCCCTTACTCTAGGGTGCGGGTCGTGACACGTTTTTAGTGGTGGCCCATGCAGGTCGAGTTATGTAGTGGTATTCGAACTAGAGTATCACTACAGCCTGCAGTAGGATTAGGATATGCTTTTGAGGGTACTCAATCACAGTTAGAATTCCTTGAGAGATTCCTGGGATGACCCTTCAGAATCTTATTTAAACTTCAATTTGAAATCCTTTCCCTTGTTTTGTTCGCTCTCACTCCTTGATTATTGAATTTGATTTTGATGAATCGTTGTTGATTTTGATTTTCCTATCGAGATGAATTTTATGGCCTGAGTTACGGTACCTTCTGATAACATATGTTGACGGAATAACGGGGATAATAAACGTCTACTTGGTTATGGAACCTAGAGTTTATCACAGCTATATTAGCTGGCGTGGCGGAAACATAGAGACCGACTTCGGATGTACGTATCTTGGTTATGAGATTTGGAATTTCTCGCAGCTATACTAGTCGACATAGTGAGAATTCCAGACGACATGATTATAGAGGTGCATGCCCCTGTTATGGACTCTACCGTTTATCGCAGCCTTGCTTACTAGCATGGCGAGGATTCTAAGTATCATGATTTTGGACAGACGCATATGATTATCAGATTGTATCTTGGAAAGGTTCTTAAATATATCGTCTCTACCTTCATTCCAGTTATTATAAATTATTTCCATTATCATTTAACTTAGGAGTAGGAGTATGAGTAGGAGTAGCTTAGCTGTTATTATGAACCTTGTGTAACTTTTGCTATAAATTTCTTCCTAATACAATGAATCGATGATTTTGCTAGACCTTAACTTGGATTTGATATTGTAACTCTGGTTTCAAAATGGTTCCTTCTTTTAAACAGACAGACAGAACAAATTTTATCATTATTTTTTTCTTGCCATTAATTCTTGTATTACCCTAATATATATATATATATATATAGTGGATACAGATACTTGCCTGACACGTATGCATACTACACTTGTTTACCAACCTATCTAAATGCATGTTAATATGATTAATATTAAGTTCTCAAATCCTAGTATTCTAATATAGTGCAGTATCAGTGACTAGTTCTCTGTTACTCCATATTAAATTCATAATTTAAAATTTAAATTTCATGTTATTAGTTTTGCTTGCATCGCTACACATGTATGTTATATACAGGGTTTCATTTCTTAAAGAAATTGGTTGAGTTTGTGTTTGAAATTGTCAAATCTGAGACTGTGTGCATAGTAAACCCTTAACCTTGGATTCTAAGTGTTTAGTTCAAATTGCAGTTTTAAATTGTAAAGTTTTGAGCCGTATACATGGTTGTGTACAGGTATATAATGTTAGGTTCGTACTCTTACATGTTAAGTTGTGGTTAGGGTACACATTGAGTTGATTTTTTTTATGTTCGAATTTCTCCAAAATTTTGAAGAGTGAATACATGATAACATTTTTATTGCTTTCAAATGCGTAGTTCAATTTCAGATCTAATATGTAATGTTGAGCTAGCTGAATGATGAACCCTTCATTTCAAGTCTTAACCCATATACACATGACACTCTACACTAATGTACACAACTGCCATGAAAACCTAACCTTTTATCTCTATGTTATGTTCATATAGCTATATAGATATATATATATAGTTTTGTAAACATGTTATAATGTATGTAGATGCATAATTAAATCTTTACCTCTCTATACATATAGATATACATATATACATGGTTAGCCATGCATGTTATGAGTAAATAGCTTGTGCCTTGTAGACTGCTTAACCAATATGCCATGAATAGTGTAACTTGATAGCTATAGTTGGGACTCAAATCCTCCTATACACTTTCATGTATATTTCACACTAACCACATAACCTTTACATAATATTAGCTTTTCCCTCTAACACTCTCTCTTCTATATATATTAGATTGTGATTGGATTCAATGCTATTGACTTTCATTCCTTAAACTTTTGATTTTGATTTTCTTAAATAGTACCCCTTTTATAGATGATTAGTAGTTATCTTATTTTATTTTATTTTTTCTTGATAATTATCAGTTTTCAGATAGGATGGTAGACTGCCATACAGCCTTGATAATTGTTGTTTTCTTTTTATCCTTCCCAGTATGGCACCCATGACCCGAGCCCGTCGCCTGAGAGCAGCTGCAGCTAATGAGAGTGTGTTTCCACCTCCTATTGTTCAGGAGGTAGTGATCCCTCTATCTGATCAGGGGGTGGTGGCACCTCCTGTCATTGAGGAGATGGTGGTAGCCTCGCCAGAGAGTCTTCCTTCATCTCCTGTCGTTCAGGAGAGAGCTGCAGATTTGCCTGAGACTGAGAGCCTTTCCCCACCCCTTGAGATGGTACCCCATACTGCACTACCCGGAGGTTTGTTACTTGACGCAGCTCAGGTGTTTGAATATTTCTAAGAAAGGATGTTGGAGTCACAGAGAGTTCATGATGAGGCCATGAGGGAGCAGTACCAAAGGTTGCTATGTCTACGGGACTCTGTGCTTCTAGGAAGAGAGCCTAGCTCCAAGAGGGCGAGGAGCAGTACCCAGTCCTACCCAGAGCTTGATGAGTACCCATATATCCAGCCTATATCATCATACCCAGCCCAGTCTCCTGTCCAGCAGAGGCCAGCTGAGCCAGAGCCTATCTGTACCTACTGTAGGAAGTCTGGGCACAAGTGGAACTTCTGTAGAAAGAGACTAGGATTGTGCCTAATCTGTGGGTCAGCTGCACACTGGATGCAGCACTGTCCTGATAGATCTGCCCCAACCAGGGCCCTGCTTCCAGGAGGGAGTTCTAGTTCTCAGACCTAGCTGGAGGTGAGTTTTGACCTAACCTTAGTATCTCTTTTTGAGAATATTTGATGCATCCCTTGTTTGTATGTTTTGATACCTTGTAATTGCCTAGTACTGTAGCATGTTGGTGTAACTAGATGAGACCCCAGACTGATATTACATGCCATGACCCCATAGGTTACACTTTCCAACTGAATGATTTAAATAGGTTTCTGAGACTTTGATTGTGGGGGTTTGACCTAGAAGGGGTACGATCATCTTAATTTCGAGGACGAAATTTTTCTAAGGTGGGTAGGATTGTAACACCCAGTTTTCCAAATGAAGGTATTTTGGTCATTTTTAAAATTTTGAGAATTATTTGGAATTATTATGTATTATTTAGATTTATTGGAATTAATGTGAATTTTAGAGATTTTTAGTATAATTGATTTTGGTGTTTTAGTTGACTTGACTTATGTTGACTTTGGAGACTAACCTAGTGGCTAACCTAGGTCATGACTAAGTGATTAGGATATGAAAACCTAGGTTGACTTAAGTTAGTGAGGTTTAGCTCATTGGAATTAATTTGGAGAAATTAGGAGCTAGATTGATTAAGTAATAGCTTGTGAAATCATAAGTCGTTTCATGACTAATAGGCTTAATGGCCCATAGGCACACACTCATTGAACCAAGTCCTAACCCTAAAAATCTGACCAACCATAGTGTGTTCCCCCCTATTTATATCCTCTTGAAATTAGGGCTTGCCTCTTTAGGAATTCTTTGCCATTTGGAAGAGGTGAGCCTCCATCTTTGTAAATTCTTAGAAAACCCATTTCTACTCCAAATTCCTTCAAACAAATTGCAATAGGACCTAATATTAGTATTCTTGCTGTTATTGATGAGTATTTCCAGGAAAGACACAATTTGAGGAAGTTTGGTGGTTTGTGGAGCTCTTCCCATTTGGGAATTTTGACCCATTGTTCACCTATAGGTATAATTCCTTCTATTGCATTTAAATTCTGAAAAATTCATTTCTAGGATGTCCTAACCCTAACCTAACAGTAGGATAGGCTAACCCTAGAATTTGGATCCATTTCGTGTCCGTATCGGACACGTACCAGTGTGGTTAGGATGGTGTTCGACGAAATGCCTCAAAGGGCATTTCGATCGATTTTACGAATTGTATTTGAATAGGAAAATCCATTTTAGGCTCGCTTATGTATTTCTTGGACATAAGCACGTTTTCGTGTCGGGTTGAGCCGACACGAGCGCGTGGACACGCGGTCGCGCGCGCGTGCACGCTGGCAGGTTTTTCCCCTGCTACTCGTGCACATTTTCTCTGTGCACAGAGGGTTTCAACCCTCAAAATTTGACATGTGAGTTGTGTCCACGACTGACACGAGGTTCCTCGAGTTTCACGAGTCCTCGTGTCCTGTCGGACACGTATTTACGTGTGCACGTGTTGTACACTGTGCGGTCCAGTGTGCAGTGTTGGGTTTTCTGTTTTAATTCGATTGTTAATGATTTTAAATGTGTTTTAACTTACTAATTAGATCCTATATATGATGTTTAATCTCTGTTAAATTAGATTACATGTTAATTTAGGTTAATGTGGGATTTTGGTTTCGAATCTTGGTTGAATGGCATACACTGTCACATGTCACTGATACAATGTGTTTCCCCTTTTCTTCAACACTTAAATCCCTGTTAAATTATGTTTTCGCACTGTAAAATGTGTTCCCACATATTGTTGTTCATGTTTTCAGCTTAATGTGTCATTTGAAATTGATTTTTGGAGTGTTAATGAGAAATTGGGTATATGGATTGGTTCGAATGGGAGGGGGGGTCTGAACTGTACATTTCTGATACTTCAATTTCAGTAATTTCCTAACCTTTAATTCCTGTTATTTGTTGTTACTCACTGAGAAATACTCACCCACATGTTTGGTTGTTATGTTAGCTTAGTAATTTACTTTCGAATTTAACTTTTGGGTGTGATAATGGGATTTGGCATGTGAAGTTGATTCATTCATGTTAACTGTTATTTGGGTTCCTCCTTCTTAAACCTGAGATTAATTTTCCATACTTTTAATGTTTATTAGAACACTGTAAACTGAAAGAGAATGAACCATTCATGTGTTAGCTGATTCCTGTAAACAGAATTTCCTATAATGTCACACTGATTTCAGGTTTTCAAACACACACACCCACCACTGCCACTGTTTCATTTCTATGTTTCCTATTGATATGTGTATGCACTGTTTAACTGATTTTGATTTCCATCCAACCTGTCAATTGTTCCATTCTCTTTTTTTTCCTTCCTTAACTGAATTCATGAATGGTATTCATTGTACTGACAACTACTCCAATTCCAGTTTTCACATTCGAATTGGTTTTTGGTTAGAGATTGGGAGTTTGACAATTGAGAGATTGGGAGTTTGACAATTGAGCATGGGGATGAATGTTTTGTTCATTTTGTAAATTGAGAATTTAGTCCTTTTTGCTGAAAACTGAACTATATTGGAATGGTTCAAGTCTTTAACTGAGTTTAGAACGAATGAGTAATATGTTGATTTCCCAATTCTTTTCGAAATGGTAACCTTGAATTGGTTCATAAATCTGGAATACAAGTATAGGCTGTTAAAACTGGGATTGGGGGGGGGACTGTTTAAACTGATTTTGGGCTTCTTTTTGAACTGATATTGGATTTGTTCCTGCATTAGCCATGTTCATGTATACACTGTGAACTGATTTTCCCTTTGATGAGTTGATTTGGTTTTCCATACATTGTACTGTTCACTGAATTCCTGATTCCAGGATACATGGTTGCTTCACTATTTTCTAGTGTTCCATTTTCAGATTTCTTCACACATACTCTAAGCCTTACACACTCTATCACACCCTCACACACAAGTTCACACACCTATGTATAACCCTCTTCACACACAATGCACTCTAGACTCACACATGTGTACACTGTTTTGTACCCACTGTTATACCCCTCACACACTCTTGTGATATATCACACACACATGCCTAAGTCTATGACACACATCTAATACTCATGTGTCCTCTCTCTCTTTCCCTATAGATATATAATATATGCATTGTTATATATACTTGTAACCTATATCATATATCATAGTATTGTACCTATATATATATTAGTTATATACATATATGATGTGTGAAATGTATATATATATATATATATATATATATATATATATATATATATATATATATATATATATATATATATATATATATATATATATATATATATATATATATATATATATGGTATTGGTGGCATGTTATGACATAGTGTATGGGTGATACCATATGATATAATGTATTATATATATGATATTGTGTTGTGGCTATAGGTTATGTATTTCTAAGATACATTATAGCCTTGTCAATATGTGTATTGTTAGATAAAGATGATATCTTGTGTAGATAGGTGTTATAGGTTGGTTTAGGCATGATATTGCCTAGTAAGCCTAGATTAGTCTTGTTAGAACCTAGAATGGCTTGTTAGACCTAGAATAGACTAGTTAGACTTGTTTGACTTAGGTTTGATCTAGTTTGACTTCTAGGGTTGACCAGAGTTGACCAAGAGTTGACTTTGGCCTAGATTGACCTAGATTCATGTAGAATGCATCGTAGTGCATCTTATTACCATTCTGGACTTATTGTGACTTGTGCTGTTCTAATAAGAGCCAGACACCACTCCTCGGACAGTAAATATTCTCCAGATTCTCAGGATACAGGCGAGTACATTCTCTGATCATTTCATATCTTGTTTAGGATTATATTTCCTGCTTTAGATTACTTTACATGATGCTGACACGTTGGAAACATGGATTAGTACTATATGGATCTTGTTGTGCGATGTTATCCCCTTAGCAGATACATCGGGTATTCGTGTTCGTGTACTTTATCGTGAGCATCGTGTACTCCTTGTATTCGTGATATTCGTATACAAATCGTGTGAAATCGTGTATACTCATGTATTCACATGATCTCGTGTGCGACTATACTTCGTGTGCAATAACATAACTTAACTAGATCCTTGTGTATTGATTGGGGCGGGGGAGTAGAAGTGGTTATGTATTCAACCCAGTAGATTACTCGTATACAAACCTCTGTAGATTACTCGTGTACAACATCGTGCCGTCTACATAACCATCTTGTGCTCTGAATCACTAGCACTGTTAGTTCTCTATATATTGTAGCTATTTACTTACAGTCTCTCTCTTTTTATCATATTATTTCTTCAGATCCTGTATCTTACTCTCTAGCATGTTTATATTTCCTAACCGGTTATAATTTTGTTGAGATGTACTGTACTCGCTCCTGTTCTGACTGGACCTGTTGAAAATTTTACAGTGAATAATGAGGCTCTGGTGTCTATCCCTCTTGGTGCAGCATTAGACATCACTAGTGACTTGGACCTGCTAGCAGTTGATGATACTTCTCTAGATTAGGGTTGTCTTTACTTTCTGGATCACTGTATTTAGATTCTGGGATATTCTGAGATATGTATTTACTTTAGTCACTTAGAATTCTGGATTTGTATCTCTGTGATGTTATATTCCTGGATATTATCTACCTTTATCTTTCTATCTCATTCCTGTTCTATCTTAGTTGTGATTGAGATATATTCTGTTATGTCACCCCCATTCGGGAAGTATAACTGTGTATTACCTTTAACTGTTAGATGTTGTGACCTAGGACAGCGTTCTACCGCCGACACTGCGGCGTAGCCTGGACGTACCCACGTCTCGTGCCCTTACTCTAGGGTGCGGGTCGTGATAGCTTGCGCCTAATAAGAATCAGAGTTTTTGGAATGAATATTGTTGCTAATAACAAGATGGTAATCATTGAGTATGCTTATAAGAGATTTCACATGTTGCTATGCTAAGAACAAGAAAAGAGTTAATCTATATGCTAAGAAAAAGAATCGTTGTATGCTAATAAGAAACGACATGATGCCTTGTTAAGAAACGAATGTTGCCTTGATCGATAAAATGTTGCCATGCTTAATAAGTAAAGAAAAGAGAATGTTTACATGTCCCTAAATAGAGTACGATTATCAATAGTAGAATTCATGCTTGTTACTGCGCTTGCTTAAACAGAGATTGCTTATTGTCCTCCGATTGTTGCTATAAAAAAAGAGATGTACAGAGAAGACACATTGTGCTGTTAAAAGAGATGATACGGCTTGTCCGTATGGAGAAAAAGTAGAGCTATTGGCTCGATACATGAAACAGAAGAAGATGAAAATGTTTACAAGTTGCTCGATTGATGCATGATAGTTTTATCTGATAGCTGCATTTGCATTGGTCTTGGACAACTTGTGCACAAGTATAGATCCTCACGACCGGTTCTGGGGCACCGGAGCCGTTCGGCCGAGTGGGGATAGAGTAGCACCCTGCGATAAAGAGACCAAGGGGTGCATAGAGTGTCCACTAGCGACGAGCTGAACCCAAGAGTCACAGCGGCTAATCATGGGTTTTCCATGGACCATCATATAGATAAGTGTCGGTTGGTGAAGAGCTGAACCATGCGCACAGTTGCTAGTATGTACGTTATCAATACAAGCTGACCCGGAGCGTCACAACTACTGGTCTACATATATACTAGTGCAGAGCTGGGCCTTGCATCACAGTTGCCAATCGAGTTGCATGAGTCTGTAAAAGAATATTTTGTTGAGAGGTAACGATGCAGAGACGAACAGAGAAAAATGTTGGTTTTTATCATGTTTATGCTAATCCTTGTCTTGTGCAGGGATGGACGGTCGGCCATGGTAAGAATCACTTAAAAAGTGATGCATATATACTGCTTAAGTCTTTGACATAAATTGTTTGCAGAGATTTATCTATACAATGAAATGCTATGCCCCTTTTACATAAAAGATATGACATCGTACTTATAATTGTCCCTAAGAGTTGCTTGAATAAAGAAATGATTATGCTTATGAAACATGCTGCGCACTCCACAGAAATGAATAGTCCCTTGTATGCTTTACAAGAAAAGAAGAGAAATGAACTGTGGCTTTTCAAAGATGTTTTCAAAAGAGATGTAAACTGACTTTGTATGCATGGAATGAACATGGTAAAAGTAGCAAGATTACCTCACAATAAAATATTTTCTCACTAAATGAACAGTGATCGTTTCAGAAGAATGTAGCCCCTTTGTTCACAATTCACCAGTATGCTGATATACTGACCCACCATCAGTCTACATGCAGGTGCAATATGCATCGAGAAGGATAGTCCGAAGCGATAGCCCGTGCCTCATCCTCAGGAGCCAAAAATCAGAAGAGATGCCAAGAGATGACTTCTGTTACAATAGTTGGTTTTCTATATAAAGGGATGTAATGTATGAGAAAGGGATCATTGTAATCTGTAAAGTTCTAAGAGAATGTAACATTGTATCAGAGAGAATCGAGAGCTTGTAAACTATTCAAATGAAATCAATAAATAGAATTGTTCTTGTTACCATTGTGTTCAATGCATGTACACTGAAAATATGTTCGCTGCTGCTTCAATTATCTGCTATATGTTCCGCTGCGTTATTGTCAACCTTGTCTATCTTGTCTTGTTACAGGTCTTGGCCTCGTGCAAGTGCAACTTAGGCTTGCACGGCGTCACGCCTTAGCGAGGACGAACGGTCTCAAAGAGTCCGAAGCGAGGACGAAAGGACTCTGCGGGATCGGGACGTGACATTCGTGTCCTGCGAGACACGGGACGGGTGTATCCGGTGTTGTCGGACACGGGGTAACAATTTATATGAAGATTAGGATTATAGTAGATGGGAGGAGAGCACGGACACGATGCACAACACTTGGTTGTGAAATTGGTTTCGTGAAATTTTTGTGGAGGGGAACAATGGAGCCTCTCCTTTTATAGGAGGTGGTGCTCCTAGATAGATAAGAACTAGGAAGGGTTTAAATCCCCATGGATAAATCCCTCTATTAATTTAAATCCCTCGAAATTTAATTCAATAATATTTCTCAAATTATCCATTTATGTAATCTTATTTTAAAAAAAACTATTTAAAAGTTATTCAAAAAGCAAATTTTCGATTTAGAATACAATAAAATAATTTAGAAATATCTTTTCCAAATAATAAAATAATAACATTAATTAAATTTTGAAAATACGATTATTTACATGAATTTAAATTCATGTACTTCGTATGCATAAGAATATTTGCATCAAAACATAGTTTTCAAAATTATTATTTATATTTGTATAATAAAATAAATATCCTTTTTATAATAATTAGATAAATAAGGTTCGCAAATCATGACACGACGCCTTTTTACCACTTTAAGCAAAATAAAAAAGGATAAATAAATAAATAAAATATTTACCACCTGAAAATTTGAACCTATATTCTCCTATATAAATAAAATTCATAATAAAACGTTTTATAAAAATATGTACCTCGCACATATTCGCATTAGCAAATACGGAAATGCAAATTCCCACGCGACGTACAAATACGAGAACGCGAACTCGCACGCGACGTATAATTACGAATTACAAAGTAGATACCAAATTGATATAAAAATAAATCGCAGTAGAAATTTAGGGAGTTTGCATCCTACCCAACTTAAAAGAATTTCATCCTCAAAATTTAGAATAACTAAGGTTGGTAGAGTAGTGTAACGCCCCAGTCCCAAAATACTTGGGACTAGATACGTATCATGCCAGCTGTATACATACGAGTAAATAAAATGCTCGTATGTATACATAAGCTGTAAAATATAGAAAGCCATGCTCAAACTAAATCTCATCCACAAATATGAAGTTTTAATGATATAATCAAATAGTCATTTGTACAAACGTTGGGCGGAGACATATCCACTACCAACAAGTTTAAATAAGAAAGAAATATACAAATAAATGATTTGGTCGAGTGAAGCAAATGACAAGTCCATGTGCAATCATCACGAGGAAAGGATGGAAGACATGGCCTTAGCTAGAGCACCTGCAGGAAGTCACAAAACACACCTGGAGAAATCACCAGATCCTCAGAGGGACGTAACAAGATACAGGAAGAACATGTTATTATAACTGCAATTGTAAACACTATAAGACTACAACACAACTGGGTCCCTAACCGTCTATGTGATATGCACTTTGAGGACAACGTTCTACGCAGGGGCTGTAGGATCAGCAGAGTAAATAAAGAGTGACAGTAGGTAGCGTTCATCCGAGTCACTATCGGCTATGGGTAGTAAGTAGCGCTTATCTGAGTCGCTATCGGCCCACAAATGTGTAAAAAGTAAATGTAGCCCCTATGCTAGTAGCTATCCCCTCCCCCCAATGATACTATACATGCATCGTAATCACGACACACCAACACGTGTCACTTCCACAATACTGTTTTATACTTAATAACTGTCAAGTCTTCTAACATGCATCTATTGACAGTTATTCTTACGCATGCGCACGGATCATCATCCAACAAGCAAGTGACCACTACATGATACTCACAACTCACACACAACTCGTGATACAATCGTGACAAAGTTAATGACATGCACTCTATTGACGGTAGTCACTTAACACTAGGTCCACAAGTATGGAAAAAATTTAATAACTGAAAATAAAAGTATAGAAAATAATAACAGAATAATAATATGCAATTAAATGTAAGTAGTAAATATGGCAATGTATCTTGTCTGGTGTGTTTCTCGGTGGGGTGTGGTGATCTGACATGTCCGGATCGTCCAATAGCCACGACCGAGGTGTAATGGATTGAGATCACGAGAAAATAGGGAAGGATGGTTAGACACGATCAATGGTGATAAGCGAGGAGAGTTTATGCCACGAATTACATGCACTATTTTTGGAAAATACGTATAAACATGAAACCATATTTATTAGTAAAGATATTTTTGGCAATTATTTGAAACATAATCGATTTAGGCTAAAACTATAGATTTACCAAAGATAGGATTTCTAGTCTATATTTTAGTAGTACAAATAGTTTAGATAATTATTTTTAAAAAAATACTAGAAATCTTTTTTAATTTTTAACTACCCTTCTTATTAGCTAAAATATTTTTAGGAAAAATTTATTTGAGTAACAGAAAAATGGTTTGGACTGAAATTATTCATTTGTCAAAATAAAGTTTTGAGGTAGAAACTATTCTTGAAATTAGCTAAAAATTTATATAATAATATATTTTTGACAATTCCCACAATAATACATATATTAATAATAAAAACACTATTTATATTATTATCCAAAAAATACTAATACCCATATCATAAGTATAGTAAAAAAAATTTCTTTATTATATAAAATTGATGATAATAATAATAATAATAATAATAATAATAATAATAATAATAATAATAATAATAATGATGATGATAACAGTAATAGTAATACTAAAATAATAATAGTATTAATATAAATAAAACTATACTCTCTCTCTTCCCCCAAATGTTCACAGAGAGGGAGAGATAGGAAAGAAAAGGATGAAGCGGGAGAGAAGTGAGGGTTTACCGGTGGGGGTTCGACGGCAGCGGGAGTCCGAGGCGGAGAGGGAAAGCCATACGGCGGCGCTCCGGTCGCTGGCCAGAAGGTGGGCGGCGCAGGGTCGAAAGAGGCGGCCAGCGGAAAGGCGTCGCGGCTCCGGCGCGCGGAGGGCTCGCGGAGTCGGCGAGGATGCCGGTGTCGGCGGCGGTCGCAGAGGAGAGAGGGGGCGCGGAGTCCTGCCCGTTGCCGGCGGTGACGGTGGTCGGATGGAAGGAGACGGGGAGGAGCGACGGGGAAGCGGGAAGGCACGGCCGGTGCTCTGTCGGAGGGGTAGGGCAGCGCGATGGCGCGGTCTCCAGACTGGTGGCATGGATGCGGATGCGTCGTGCTGAAAGGCGCTCGTCGGGGATGTGCTCTGCCTGACGCGACGGCTAGACACTGGGGTGTTGGGGCGGTGGCTACGCCGAGCACGATGGGGCGGCTGGCTCAGGTTAGGTTTCCCCCCGTTTTCCTTTCCTTGCTGGAAGTTTTGGGTTGGTGGTGGTGGTGGTAATCCGCGGTATTGGGAGAGGGAGCCGGCGGGATATCGTCGGCGATGGGGGTTTCTTGACGACCGGGGTAACGGTTATGGTGCGGCTGGGTTCGGGTTGTCGAGGGGACGACGGTGGTGGTGATGGTCGGATTGGTGATGGCGGAGTTGGCGGGATAGTGGTGGTGATGATGTTGAAGGTGGTGGTGGTTATGGCAAGGCTCGAGTGATTAGGTAGTGATCGCCGTAGTTGACAGAGGTGGGGCCGAACTGTTGACAGGATTTAGAAAAGGGTTGAATCCACGTGTCTGGAGTCTGTCTCGACACGAAATCTGTCCGGGATTGTCGGACACAGGACGGGATTATGATGTATTTGTATTGGAGAAAATTTAGTGGATGGAAGGCACGGACACGATGCACAATGGGGTAGAAATTTGGTATTGTGGAGTTCATGGAAAAAGAGGTCAAGTACCTCTCCTTTTATAGGAGGTGGGAATCCCATTAGGATAAAGACTAGGATAGTTTAAACGCCCATAAATAATTTCATAATTAAATTCAAATTAATTTAAACTCGTTTTAAACCAGCTTGAATTTAGAGCTATTCAAAATAAGTCTATAAAATCTTTTCAAACGTAAATTATCACGATCAATTAAATTTAAAACAAAACACTATTTTAAAATACTTTTTTGAATAATAAAATATTAAATAAATTTTGAAAATAAAATTATTTTCATGAATTTAAAGTCATGTATCTCGTATATAAAAGATTATTTATGTGAAACATCATTTTTGAAATTATCAATTATATTTGTATAAAAAGTAAATAGCTCTTTTTATATTAAATCAATGCAGTTTGTAAATCGAATAATAAAGATAATATAAGAAAATAAATAAAATATTTACCATATGAAATTTGAATTCCATAAAAAAATATTTTTATAAAATATGTACCTCGCACATAATCGTACTCGACGAGCAAATACGAAAAATGCGAACTCGTATGCGACGTATAAATATGAAAAACAAAATTAACACCAAAAATAAAAATTGTAGTAAAAATTTAGGGGGTTTACATCCTACCCAACTTAAAAGAATTTCGTCCTCGAAATTTAAGAATAGATAGGGTAGACAGGGTGGAGGAGATAGAGTAAAAAAATTCAATCAAATTTTTCGGCGAGATGACAAAGCATACCATGGTATAAATTTTGGAATAATCGAAAGAATTTAATTAATGAGGAAGAATTGAATTCACCGGTATAGTTAGAAGATATCTCATGACAACCCATAAATAACGGTTTTTTTGATCCATACTATCTTTCACCAAAATAATAAAAATGTGTAACTCCCAATTAGGCAAAAGTTTTCTCCGTCCAACTTACGATCAACAACTCAAAATTTTAACTTTCATTTGATATCGTCATAATCATCAATCCCCTTTTATATTCAACTTTTTATATATTTTATTAATCCTCTCAAGGTTTATAACCATCATTACTTGAAATCTTTTTACCTCCAACAATCGCTCCACAAAGTTTTGAATTTCCACTATTTTCGTATATCTAATCAAATTTCGCAACGATAGAAATTCGATAAGTCAATACTTTTGGATTCGGTAAAACGAATTTCTTCCAACATATCTATATACCCCTTTTTTTTTTCTTCAAGCTAAATTCCGTCTTTCATAATCTCTTCGAAGGTTAAGATTCAAGAAATATTCAGTCAATTTAGTCGTAGATAAAATCATAGTTACTTCGATATGAATTTATATCTCAAATCGTAAAATTTTGAATAAGTTCAAACTTCTAATTCGATAATCTCTTCTGCTATTCTTTCTACCTATTTTCCTTCAAGCTAGTTTCCTCTTGCCAAATTCCTTTAAAAAAAAATTTCTTCAGTCAATTTAGTCTAGAGTAAAATTAATCTCACCTTAATATGACCTTTATATTTACAATCATCACATAGTTAAATTCTTAAATCATTACGAGTTTGAGAAATTACACCCTTCTTGAAATCTAGTAACTTTCAACACCATATTTATCATCTCATAAAATTTTCTTATCAATCGTTTGCCAAGAAGAACTAATTCGTCGATCAAGAATTCTACTCTTATTTGAGCATAGAATATACTCCGCCTCATAGGTTTTACCGCAAGATTTCACTTATGCATATTCAATCATCTTATTCAACTTTACCACTACTCTCTCTTCTAGGATTTTCTACTCTCACCTCTTTCCAACCAAAGGATGTCATGACCAATTTCATCTTCAAACAAAAAAATCATAAAATGAACACAATTGTATAAACCACTGAGGAATCAAGATAAAATATGAGTGAAGCAATTTAATCGGAAATGAGGAAAGTAAAAGTTGCTAATATTGCATGGTGAGTAGAAGGAAGTTATGCGTAAGTAAATCAAGATAAGGCATGTAAATAAAATGACAAGGTTAAGCAATCAAGTTAACACACAAAGTTATGCATAATAATGAATTAAGTAGGTCACAATCATATATCGGGTCGAAAGACTTGAGTCAAGATTTGATCTCTACCCAAAGCCAGAAAGGACCATAGTATTATAGTATGGTTTATAGCTAGCCATTTCGACTCAAGGGTCGCATCATAAAAATAAAGTACAAGGGGACATGTTTTAGTGGGACATGATATACCTACATGAAGGTGGGCTCGTCTAGGTCTTGAATATGGAATTGGTTGGCTGAAAAAGTCTAGTGTTGTGCTCCAAATATCCAAGTCACGGTAAAGGACACAAAAGAATTTAAACAGAAAGTGGAAGTTCATGAGATAATGATTAACGCACAAAATAAATGACCAAGTTAAAGCATGACATAAAGATAATTCAGATTCTAGTAGATCGAGGTAAAATAAGTTAGGAATACAGTTTCTAGAGATATGATAGCCACTTGATGGGGTATGATCAAGGAACGATCTAATTATTTCTCAAGTTTCAAATGGTTAGAAAGTCACGATAAAATCTAGATTTGAGGAAATGTCGAATGAGTCAAGATTGAAATATAACCACATTATTTGGTAGATGACCAACTACACTTGAGTATATATAACTATCATGGTCATGAGTGATATGGCAATTAGTGTGGACTACTTATCTATCTTAGTTGCCTATCCATATTTGAATCTATAAATTTGACTTCTTCAAAATTTTGCAATATAATTCTCCAAATAATCTAATAAAATATCTTTCTAAGCTGCCAATCATATTCATAACTTAAAATTTAAAATTTTTTTAATCAACCTCAAGATAACCTTTATCATAACACAAAAAAATTTCTCCAAAAATATATCATAAACTAACCTTTCCACCTTATCTAGTCACCTCAAAATCATAACTTAAGATTTTCCAAATTTCTAATCAATCTCGAATAAACCTTTATTGTGTCACAAATCCAATCTATATATTTTTCTTTTTCTATCATTAATCCAAATCTTAACTCAAAATTTAAATAGGTTTTAACAAACGTAATTCATACAAGAGTTTAAAATAGATCCTCAATTTGATTATATATCCTTCAAAATATTTTTAACCAAAATTCTTAATAACCTTACTTCAAAAATTTACGAACTTATTAATTGGGAACCATACAACCCAATTTAAAACCAAGCTTTATCAACCGCCTTCATAAATCTTACAGCAGTATTTAAATTTAAAAATTCTTTTCAACTAACTTTATATCTTTTCAAGGATGTATAGCTATAATCAAATGAATCATAAATATTTTTCAAAAGCCTTCAAAAATCTAAACTCAAAAACCAAATCAATTTCCTTTCTCAATTGTATATAGATCCCGCTATCCTTTTGTTGATCCAAATAAAGTTCTAACAATCCTTCGAAGTTATTAATGTTGCTACTACCCAACTTGGAATTAACTAATCCTTAAGTTCATACTTCTAGAAAAAATATGGTTCCTCTTATCCTTATATCTTTATAACTCAAATATGATCTCAATGCATACTAGTTGTCGATGTAATCCTACTAGCCATGGGGTTGACCTATGAGCATATACTAGTGTAGTCATCTTCCTATCAAGTATGGAAATAAGGATTACGGTAGGAAGAGCTCAAGCAAGATGTAGATCAGTGGAGTTGAACAAGTGATTCAAAAAATTTAGTCAAAGAAGAGGGTCAAGCAGGTGGATGAGATCCTAGACTCTAATCCTATATTGCAGGCCCGTTCGGTACAGTCATGTAACCGAAACGGTAAACTTGACCTGCATGGGCCACCACAAAAATATGTAACGCCCCAGCCCCAAAATACTTGGGACTAGATACGTATCATGCCAGCTGTATACATACGATTAAATGAAATGCTCGTATGTATACATAAGCTATAAAATGTAGAAAGCCATGCTCAAACTAAATCTCATCCACAAATATAAAGTTTTAATGATATAATCAAATAGTCATTTGTACAAACGTTGGGCGTAGACATATCCACTACCAACAAGTTTAAATAAGAAAGTAATATACAAATAAATGATTTGGTCGAGCGAAGCAAATGACGAGTCCAAGGGCAATCATCACGAGGAAAGGAAAGAAGACATAGCCTTATCTAGAGCACCTGCAGGAAGTCACAAAACACACCTGGAGAAATTACCAGGTACTCAGAGGGACGTAACAAGATACAGGAAGAACATGCCAGTATAACTGCAATTGTAAACACTATAAGACTACAACACAACTGGGTCCTTAACCGTCTATGTGATATGCACTTTGAGGACAACGTTCTACGCAGGGGCTATAGGATCAGCAGAGTAAATAAAGAGTGGCAGTCGGTAGCGCTCATCCGAGTCACTATCGGCCATGGGCAGTAAGTAGCGCTCATCTGAGTCGCTATCGGCCCACAAATGTGTAAAAAGTAAATGTAGCCCCTACGTTAGTAGCTGTCCCCTCCCCCCAATGATACTATACATGTATCGTAACCACGACACACCAACACGTGTCACTTCCACAACACTGTTTTATACTTAATAACTGTCTAGTCTTCTAACATGCATCTATTGACAGTTATTCCTACGTATGCGCATGGTGATCAGCCAACACGCAAGTGACCACTACATGATACTCACAACTCACACACAACTCATGATACAATCGTGACAAAGTTAATGACATGCACTTTATTGACGGTAGTCACATAACACTAGGTCCACAAGTAAGGAGAAAATTTATTAACTGAAAATAAAAGTGTAGAAAATAATAACAGAATAATAAGATGCAACTAAATGTAAGCAGTAAATATGGCAAGGTATCTTGCCTGGTGTGTTGCTCGGTGGGGTGCGGTGATCTGACACGTCCGGATCATCCAATAGCTACGATCGAGGTGTAATGGTTTAAGATCATGAGAAAATAGGAAAGGATGATTAGACACGATCAATGGTGATAAGCGATGAGAGTTTATGCAAAGAATTACATGCACTATTTTTGGAAAATACATATAAACTTGAAACCATATTTATTAGTAAAGATAATTTTTGGCAATTATTTGAAACATAATCGATTTAGGTTAAAACTATAGATTTACCAAAAAATAGGATTTCTAGTCTGTATTTTAGTAGTAAAAATAGTTTAGATAATTATTTTTTACAAAAATACTAGAAATCTTTTATAATTTTGAACTACTCTTCTTATTAGCTAAAATATTTTTAGGAAAAATTTATTTGAGTAACAGAAAAATGGTTTGGACTGAAATTATTCATTTGTCAAAATAAAGTTTTGAGGTGGAAACTATTCTTGAAATTAGCTAAAAATTTATATAATAATATATTTGTGACAATTCCCACAATAATACATATATTAATAACAAAAACACTATTTATATTATTATCAATAAAATACTAATACCCATATCATAAGTATAGTAAAAAAAATTCTTTATTATATAAAATTGATAATAATAATAATAATAATGATAATAATAGTAATAGTAATACTACTACTAATAATAATATTAATATAAATAAAACTATACTCTCTCTCTTCCCCCAAATGTTCACAGAGAGGGAGAGATATGAAAGAAGAGGAGGAAGCAGGAGAGAAGTGAGGGTTTACCGGTGGGGGTTCCGGCGGCAGCGGGAGTCCGAGGCGGAGAGGGGAAGCCACACGGCGGCGCTCCGGTCGCTGGCCAGAAGGTGGACGACGCAGGGTCGGAAGAGGCGACCAGCGGAAAGGCGTTGCGGCTCCGGCGTACGGAGGGCTCGCGGAGTCGGCGAGGATGCCGGTGTCGGCGACGGTCGCAGAGGAGAGAGGGGGCGCGGAGTCCTGCCCGTCGCCGGCGGTGACGGTGGTCGGATGGAAAGAGACGGGAAGGAGCGACGGGGAAGCGGGAAGGCACGGCCGGAGGTCTGTCGGAGGGGTAGGGCAGCGCGATGGCGCGGTCTTCGGACTGGTGTCTTGGACGCGGATGCGTCGTACTGTAGGGCGCTCGGCGGGGATATGCTCTGTCTGACGCGACGGCTAGACACTGGGGTGTCGGGGCGGTGGCTACGCCGAGCACGACGGGGCGGCTGGCTCAGGTTAGGTTTTCCCCCCTTTTTCTTTCCTTGCTGGGAGTTTTGGGTTGGTGGCGGTGGCGGTAATCCGCGGTGTTGGGAGAGGGAGCCGACGGGATGTCGTCGGCAATGGGGGTTTCTTGACGGTCGGGGTGACGATTATGGTGCGGCTGGGTTCAGGTTGTCGAGGGAACGACGGTGGTAGTGATGGTCGGATTGGTGATGGCGGAGTTGGCGGGATAGTGGTGGTGATGATGTTGAAGGTGGTGGTGGCTATGGCAAGGCTCGAGTGATCAGGTGGTGATTGCCGTATTTGACAGAGGTGGGGCCGAACTGTTGACAGGATTTAGAATAGGGTTGAATCCTCGTGTCGGGAGTCTGTCTCGACACGAAATATGTCCGATATTGTCGGACACGGGACGAGATTATGATGTATTTGTATCGTAGAAAATTTAGTGGATGGGAGGCACGGACACGATGCACAATGGGGTAGAAATTTGGTGTTGTGGAGTTCATGGAAAAAGAGGGCAAGTACCTCTCCTTTTATAGGAGGTGGGAATCCCATTAGGATAAAGACTAGGATAGTTTAAACGCCCATAAGATAATTTCATAATTAAATTCAAATTAATTTAAACTCGTTTTAAACCAGCTTGAATTTAAAGCTATTCAAAATAAGTCAATAAAATCTTTTCAAACGTAAATTATCACGATCAATTAAATTTAAACCAAAACACTATTTTAAAATACTTTTTCGAATAATAAAATATTAATATTAAATAAATTTCGAAAATATAATTATTTTCATGAATTTAAAGTCATGTATCTCGTATGTAAAAGATTATTTATGTAGAACATCATTTTTGAAATTATCAATTATATTTGTATAATAAAAGTAAATAGCTCTTTTTATATTAAATCAATGCCGTTTGTAAATCGAATAATAAAGATAATATAAGTAAATAAATAAAATATTTACCATATGAAATTTGAATTCCAAAAAAAATATTTTTATAAAATATGTACCTCGCACATATTCGTACTCAACGAGCAAATACGAAAAATACGAACTCGTACGTGACGTATAAATACGAAAAACAAAATTAAGACCAAAAATAAAAATTGTAGTAAAAATTTAGGGGGTTTACAAGTAGAAAGGAAGGAAAGGTTTTATTGATAAAAATCAAGATTAACCCTTGTTCGAAGAGTTCGAGAAGTAAGATAATGATATGGGCAATTAGATATTTCTATCCAAAAATCAACAGGTAGAAGATGGTCGATGCCTAACAACCCATCAAAAATAAATCAATGCTACCATTTTCCTTATAGATGTGCAACCTTAAGCAATAACCTCCTTACCTCAAGTCAAGGATTACTAGTTGTTAGTTTTGAGTCCAATTTAGTTGTGGTTCACAATACCGTTAAATCTTTGGCTAATCCTTCAAAAATTTGATCTCTTGTCACAATTGCAAAACATTTTTTTTCCTTCCCAAAAATTTTGAGATTGATGAACAAACCCTAGATGCCAACACTTATATACATTCGACATCTCATAATAGGATGCCTTAGGAGTTTTGGTTTCACTAACTCTCTGAGGATATTTCCTCAACCAAACTTTCGTCTTTCAAAATAAATTATTCCACCTTTAATCCATTTAGTCGAAGATCAATTCAAAGTTACTTCGATATGAAATTACGTACAAAATCTTAAATTTTGATAAGTCCAAACTGTAACGCCCCAGAACCAGAATACTGGAGAGCGGGGGCGTACATAGCCAGCTACGTATATTGAAATGAAATCCACCTCGCTATACGGTCACGGCTGTCTAGATATGAGGGTTTACTACAAGCCAACGGTCTCTTAAGGTCAAGCCTATCGTCTCAATCTCAAGCAAGTAATATAGTTACAAGATGTTAGACCACCAAATATACAATAAAAGACGTCCCAAATATTACATATTCAGCTGATCATGAAGCTAGTCATACAAAATACGAAGACTAGCAAGAGTTTAGTCATACATGATCAACCCTAGGATTTGTTAATCATGTTTACAGCCCGTAGACAGACAGTAAGTAAATATGCATCGAGCTAACAGGTGCTCGTAAGCTAAACGTCTCAAAAGAATAATTTTACAATGTAGTGAGCGAAACAAAATGGAAAACCCACTCGTAGCCCGGGTTCCTTCTAGTCGCCACCATTGGGCTGGAGGTTCGGTAGATCCTCGGGTGCTGCTCCGAAATCTGGCCACACAAAACCAGCTGGGTCAAACCCCCGAAAGAGCAAGTGCCACAAAGGAGGCCACGAAATAAAAACAAAAGCCAGCAAATCAGAACATAAGGAATAGAAGAAAAAGTACAAGTAATAAAGAGTACAACAGGACAATAAACGACTAGGGACGTGGAACCACTCCGGGAGCCAGGTTACAACCCTTAAACCAAACAAGGACCGGGGTTGTAACCCTTCGCCTGAATAGCACTTTGTCTCTACCCATTTATTGTTAAAGATAAGTAAAACAATCATGCTCAGGAGTACAAGGTAGTGGGACTAGACGAGACTTAGACAAGGCTGGACACCAACCATTCACAAGCGGCCAAGCAAATACTACGGCTTACTACTTAACTAACTAGGGTTATCACAAGCCTAGTTACTAACAAGATGCAAATAAGAAATTTCCAGTCCCAAGCCCTGCAGACTATCCAGTTATCCTTCCGCAGGTTGAGAGTATGGTTGGGTACATCGTCCAGGAGACGATATACCCTTAGGTGACTTAGAGGGTGCAACACATGACAGTGTGCTGGAAATGTGCCCTACTCGTCGGCAAGCTACAAGTCCAATAAAGTGCCCAGATAACGAGATCGCTTGTGACTGGAAATTCTCCATGAACTATAGTTTGATCTAGTCATTAGCCTAATCCATATTCAGTGTGAATCCCTGACCGTGGTAACCAGGGAGTCACATCCTAGACATGATGCAAGACAAGACAAGACAAGTGGATTGCACGAAGCAACAAGAATGAACACCCACGGAGTCAGAGTTGATTATATGAGTCAAGTTTGCCATCGCAACAGCATCAAGTCAAGTCAAGTTACAAGTCAGGAGTGCGCCGCCACGGGCCACTATCAAGTTATCCAGTTACAGAGATTAATTCCGAATCACAGGTTACAAGTTAAGAGCGCACCCCATCGGGTCACTACTAAGAAGATCAGAAAGTACTAGGATCATAAATCACAGAAATCATGAAAACTGTACCAGTCATAAGTAAAACACCGAAAACCGTGCCAGGTCGTGTTGGGTCAAGACAGTCGTGTTGTGTAAAACAAGATCTCAAAACTCCAATCCACAAAAGAGAAGCCAAGTCCAAGGAAATAAAACCAAACCACCATGGGCAAGTAGGTTGTGCTGGGGTCCCTGGGGTCGGGTTGCGCTAGGGTTTGATTACGCTAAGGGAATGAACTGCGCAGGGGGAATGAACAGCGCTGAGGTCGGGTTGTGCTAGGGTGAGCTGCGCAGGGGGTGAGCTGCGCTGGGGTGAGCTGTACTGGGACTGAGCTGTGCAGGGAATCGAGTTGCACAGGGGATCGGGTTGCGCTGAGAGCGGGTTGCGCTGGGGTCGGGTTGCGCTTGGGTGAGCTGCGCTGGGGGTGAGCTGCGCTGGGGTGAGCTGCGCTGGGGTGAGCTGCGCTGGGACCAAGCACGCCAAGGGAAGGAAGGCGCTGGAGCTAAGGAGCGCCAGCGAAGGAGCGCAGTTCGCCAAAGGGCACCGAGCGCGGGTCAGTCCAGCGCTAAAGAGCGCTGGCCGAGGGAGGCTGCGCAGTTCGGCCTTGCGCTAAAGAGCCCTGGCCGAGGATCATCTTCTCCAGCAAGCCGAGAAGAAGACCCAAGAACACTAAAATTTCCAAATCTCATAACTTAGCCAAATCAGAACGAAATTTAGATTTTCAAAGTTCTATCTTGTGTAAAATTGAATTCTCTTCCACATGGAAGCCTCAAAACAAGCAAAAATCTAAGTTTAATAGATCAAAACCAAGAAAATCTGAAAATGGTTAAAACTTAGATCTAGAAAAATGGAGACTCCAAATCACAAAATTCCAAGTTCTAATGTGATTCACCATGGCCTAATCTAACTAATGGACAAATAAAATAGGGTTCCTATTTGGTGGCAAGGTGCACTTGCCTATGGAGGTTGGGTGTTGTGTGGAGGAAGGAAGAAGAAGAAGATGGAGAAAATTAATAGAAGAGTAATGAGGAGAGAGAAAGTTAGGTAGGGTTTTAATGAGGGATGGTGTGTTGTGTTGAGGGTGGAGGTTAACTAAGGTAGTCCAATGCAACTAAAACAAACCCTTCTCCACAAAGAATAAAACCATGCCAGGTCCAAAAACCCAATTTACGAGAAAACCAAAATCTGCAAGTCGAGCCAAATTATAATTACAGGCCAAAATTCGAGAGAATAAAATACAGGCCCGAAATACATATAAGCCTAATTAAAACACGTATTCCGAAATACGGACATTACAACTCTACCCACCTTAAAAGAATTTCGTCCTCGGAATTTAAATCAAGATGCTTAGAGATGTAGGAGCCAGCTATACTATCCACAAATAAGCTACATTAAGCAAACAATCAAACAATCACACATGCAAGCAAGGGATGGAATGCATAAGGCATAAGGAAGACATTATACCTTACGAGTCAAACAGGTCGGGATATCGCGATCGGATGTCGTCCTCATGCTCCCACGTTGACTCACCTAGAGAGTGATGACCCCAAGCAATACGGACTAAGCTAATAGTCTTGTTCTTGAGTATCTTTTCTCTCCGGTCCAATATAGACATGGGCCTCTCCTCATACGAAAGGTTGGTACCAACAACCAGTTCTGAATGGTCCAGGATATGGCTCGGGTTCGGGATATACCGTCGTAATTGGGACACATGGAATACATCATGCACCTCACTTAGCGAAGGCGGAAGAGCGAGACGATAGGATACATCTCCTACTCGCTCCATGATATCGAACGGCCCTATATACCTAGGACTAAGCTTTCCCCGTATGCCAAAGCGAATGACGCCGCAGTTAGGCGAGATCCTAAGGAATACATGGTCGCCGATAGCAAACTCTAAGGGACGCCGATGAGCATCGGCCCAATGGCGCTGGCGATCTTGGGCCACTCGAAGACGATCTCTGATCCTTCTGATCACTTCAGCTGTCTGGGCAATCATTTCTGGACCAAGCATCTGCCTCTCTCCAACATCATTCCAGGCTAACGGGGATCTGCACTTCCTACCATACAGTGCCTCGAACGGAGCCATCTGAATACTGGCCTGGTAACTATTGTTGTAGGAGAATTCTACCAGGTGTAGGTGATCCTCCTATGAACCATCGAAGTCAAGGGTACAAGATCTCAACATATCTTCAAGAGTCAGGATTGTGCGTTCCGACTGGCCATCTGTCTGCGGGTGATAAGCTGAGCTAAACTGAAGGTGAGTTCCCAAACTCTCTTGCAGGCTACGCCAAAAGTGTGATATGAATCTTGAATCCCTGTCCGAGGTAATACTGACTGGCACCCCATGAAGCCTGACAATCTGTCTGAGGTATATTTCTGCTAGCTGAGCCGTCGACTGACCAACTCTGAACGGAAGAAAGTAAGCCACCTTCGTGATCCTGTCAACTATAACCCAAATAGCATCTCGACCAGCTGGGGATCTAGGCAATCTAGTCACAAAATCCATGTTCACATGCTCCCACTTCCATTCTGGAATAGACAAGAGATGAAGAAGTCCAGCGGGTCTCTGATGTTCAGCCTTAACCTGCTGGCAAACCAAACACCGAAAGACAAACCAGGCTATCTCCCTCTTCATGCCATTCCACCAAAAATGTTGACGAATGTCTCTATACATCTTCGTGCCACCGGGATGAATAGAATACTGTGAACTGTGAGCTTCTGCCATGACCTCCTGTCTGATATCTCTACTGGGTACACAAAGACGGGTGCCGTGCCGAAGTGTACCATCTTCATGAATGCACAACTCTGGCCTTCTTTCTGTCTCACACTCTGCTCTGAGCCGCTGAACCTTGGAATCTGTAGACTGCGCCATCCGGATCCTCTCAACTTGCTGGACTGAACCTGTAGACTGGCCATCAATGCCACGTTGGTAGGAGGAACCACTTCAATTCCCATCTTCTGAAGATCTGTCAATAACTCTGGTTGTGCTGTTAGGAAGTAAACTCCGGCTCTCCTGCTCAACGCATCTACTACAATATTGGCCTTCCCTGGATGATACTGCAAGTCCATATCGTAGTCCACCAGTAGCTCGAGCCATCTTCTCTGCCGCATGTTAAGGTCCTTCTGGGTGAAAATATACTTCAGGCTCTTGTGGTTGGTGAAGATCTCCACCCTAACTCCGTACAAGTAGTGCCTCCACAACTTAAGTACAAATACTACTGTTGCCAGTTCTAAGTCATAGGTCGAGTAATTTCTCTCATGATCACGAAGTTGTCGTGATACATAAGCTATTACCTTTCCATGCTGCATTAGAACACATCCTAATCCTCTGCCCGAAGCATCACAATACACTGAGAATCCTCCGGTCCCATCTGGAAGCGTGAGAATGGGAGCCGTTATCAAACCTCGCTTCAACTTCTCAAATGATTCCTGATACTCTGTCGTCCAAGCAAACTGCATATCCTTGCGGGTTAACTGGGTCATCGGCGCCGAAATCCTTGCAAAATCGAAAACGAATCGCCGGTAGTAGCCGACCAATCCAAGGAAACTGCGAACCTCTGCCACTGAACTAGGTACTAGCCATGTCTCAATAGCCACAATCTTCTGGAGATCTACTTCCACTCCTCCTCGGGTAATGATATGACCCAAGTACGAAATACGATCGAGCCAAAACTAGTATTTACTGAACATGGCATACAACTGATGCTCTCTAAGCGTCTGAAGGACGATTCTGAGATGCTGCTCGTGCTCTGCTTCACTCTTGCTGTAGACCAGGCTATCATCTATGAACACGATCACGAACTGATCCAAGTAAGGCATAAAGATACGATTCATGAGGTCCATGAATACGGCCGGCACATTGGTCGCTCCAAAGGACATAACAAAGAACTCCTAATGTCCATATCTAGATCGAAAAGCTGTCTTCGGAATGTCCTGCTCTTTGACTCTGATCTGGTGGTATCCTGACCGCAAGTCTATCTTCGAGAACACTGAAGCCCCTTTGAGTTGATCAAACAAGTCATCAATCCTCGGGAGAGGGTATTTGTTCTTAATTATCATTGAGTTCAAGGTACGATAATCTACACATAATCTGGATGTACCATCCTTCTTCTTCACAAGAAGCATCGGGGCTCTCCAAGGTGATCCACTTGCACGAATGAATCCCTTGGTCCTGAGTTCTTCAATCATCTTGTATAAAATCTCCAACTCTGAAGGCGCTATCCTGTAGACTCGCTCTGATACTGGTGTTGTCCCGGGGATCAAGTCTATAGTGAACTCGATCTCTCTCTCTGGCGGCATTCCTGAAAGTTCCTCTGGGAAGACATCTGGGAACTCTTCAACTATCCGGGGTAACTGTACCGCTGCTACTGCCATCCGCAATACTGGAGAAGATGATTCCACTGCGCCTCTGGAAAATAAAAACTCTGGCTCGCCTGGAATACTAAAGACAACCCTGCCAACATGGCAGTCTATCCTAGCATACTGGTTCCTCAACCAATCCATGCCTAAGACAACATCATAGTCTGCCATAGGAAACTCTATAAATCTAGCGGAGAACTCTCTATCGCTAACTACGATCCGATACGAGGAAAACACTCAATCTACTCCCAAAAGACCATTACCAGTAAGTATACTGAGCCTCACTGATAATGACTCGGGCTCCAATCCTATCCGTGTCGCGAATCGTGCAGACATGAATGAATGCGATGCACCAGAATCAAATAATATCGATGCTGGAGAGGAGTTGACGAGAATAGTACCTGCCACTACCTCACCTGGTACAACCTCTTCTTCCATAGTCATCATCATTGCCTGACCTTATCCTCTGGCTGCGGGTCCCCTCTGCTGAAAACCTCTCTGTTTGCTCTGTACTTGGGCTCAGGTGTACTGCTGCTTGTTCTGCTACTGAAATGCCTGGGCCTGAGGCAACAATGGCCTCGGGTACTGCTGCTGCTGCATAGGTGCTGGTCCCCTAACCGACGAACTGGTTAGGTTAGAAGAGGACGAACTACCCCTATTCGGGCAGGCTCCTATCTTGTGATCTGTCGCTCCACAAGCCAGGCATAATCCCTGCGCCCTGCGATAATCTGCTACTATGTGCCCTGGCTTCCCGCAATGAGAACATCCCATCGCGGAAGTCTGCTTCTGCTTCTGCTGCTGCGGGTACGTCGGGGTTGAATGTTGAACCGACGTCACTGAGGCCGCCCGCCTCGGGGTTCCAATGGTCAAACCCCTTGCTTCCGGGACTGGAGCTGATGATTGGTGCATCTGACTGTGGGACCGCTTCCTACCTCTGGTCCTATCCACGATCCTCTGGAAGGTGTACTCGTGCCTCCTAGCTGCCCTCAATACTGCATCGAACGTCTGGTGCTCGTACTGCTCAACAAGATCTCCAAATGTAGCCCCTACTGGAACCGTTGGGCCCTATCAAACTCGGTTGCCACCAAGGTGGGGGCAAACCTACTGAGTCTAGAAAACTCAGATGCATAACCGTCGACCGTCCTTCCTCCTTGCTTCCAGTTGGTAAACCTCGTCTGCAGGTCGTACCGAGCTACAGCATTGAAATACTTCGTTTGAAATCTTTCTCTAAATACCGCCCAAGTAACCGGCGCCGCTAATCCCATAGCCTGCGCCGTCCACCAACTGTGAGCTAAGTCTAGCAACTGTAGGCGTACCACCGCCACCTTCTCATTCTCAGGTATCCTAGCTGCTTCCAGAACCACCTCGGTATCCTGAAGCCAAGTGTCCGCGACAATCGCATCCTCACTGCCGTCGAAGAAGGGAGGGTTCAAGCGCTTGAAGTTGTTGGCCGCGCTATTACCCTGATGACCTCCTCTGGTCAAAGCGTCTGCCACCGCCTGGTGCAAGGCATCTCCGCGATGATCCTGGGAAGCTAATAGGGACCTGATGAGACCCACCAAAGTGCCATCATCAGGCTCTGCAGGCTGGACGGGCTGAATTAGTGGTTCTCCTCCGGTAGGCACGACTCTGGAGGCCACTCCTGAATGTTGGGCTTGATCTCCAGGTTGCAGCTGGTCTACGAGAGTTGCTCCGCCTTGCTGATCGGCAGGTCCAGGAACAATGCCGCTGAAGAAGATGACATAGGAAACAATAAGGAAGGACCAGGACAGATCAACGATACAAGCATGTGATCAGGTCAAGATTCTCAGGGATTTGAAGATACGAGCAGAGATCAAGGGCGAATACTTATTGAGACATCTATTTGGTAAACCCTCACATTTTTGAATGCCAAGACCTACATGGGCCACCACTTAAACCATGTAACGCCCCAGAACCAGAATACTGGAGAGCGGGGGCGTACATAGCCAGCTACGTATATTGAGATGGAATCCACCTCGCTATACGGTCACGGCTGTCTAGATATAAGGGTTTACTACAAGCCAACGGTCTCATAAGGTCAAGCCTATTATCTCAATCTCAAGCAAGTAATATAGTTACAAGATGTTAGACCACCAAATATATAATAAATGGTATCCCAAATATTACATATTCAGCTAATCATGAAGCTAGTCATACAAAATACGAAGACTAGCAAGAGTTTAGTCATACATGATCAACCCTAGGATTTGTTAATCATGTTTACAGCCCGTAGGCAGACAGTAAGTAAATATACATTGAGCTAACAGGTGCTCGTCGGCTAAACGCCTCAAAAGAATAATTTTATAATGTAGTGAGCGAAACAAAATGGAAAACCCACTCGTAGCCCGGGTTCCTTCTAGTCGCCACCATTGGGCTGGAGGTTCGGTAGATCCTCGGGTGCTGCTCTGAAATCTGGCCACACAAAACCAGCTGGGTCAAACCCCAGAAAGAGCAAGTGCCACAAAGGAGGCCACAAAATAAGAACAAAAGCCAGCACATCAGAACATAAGGAATAGAAGAAAAGTACAAGTAATAAAGAGTACAACAGGATAATAAATGACTAGGGACGTGGAACCACTCCGGAAGCCAGGTTACAACCCTTAAACCAAACAAGGACCGGGGTTGTAACCCTTCGCCTGAATAGCACTTTGTCTCTACCCATTTATTGTTAAAGATAAGTAAAACAATCATGCTCAGGAGTACCAGGTACTGGGACTAGACGAGACTTAGACAAGGCTGGACACCAACCATTCACAAGCGGCCAAGCAAATACTACGGCTTACTACTTAACTAACTAGGGTTATCACAAGCCTAGTTACTAACAAGATGCAAATGAGAAATTTCCAGTCCCAAGCCCTGCAGACTATTCAGTTATCCTTCCGCGGGTTGAGAGTATGGTTGGGTACATCGCCCAGGAGACGATATACCCTTAGGTGACTTAGAGGGTGCAACACATGACAGTATACAGGAAATGTGCCCTACTCGTCGGTAGGCTACAAGTCCATTAAAGCGCCCAGATAACGAGATCGCCTGTGACTGGAAATTCTCTATGAACTATAGTTTGATCTAGTCATTAGCCTAATCCATATTCAGTACGAATCTCTGACCGTGGTAACCAGGAAGTCACATCCTAGACATGATGCAAGACAAGACAAGACAAGTGGATTGCACGAAGCAACAAGAATGAACACCCACGGAGTTAGAGTTGATTATATGAGTCAAGTTTGTTAGCCAAATGATTATATCATGTTTTTGAATATGGCTAATCAATTAAGTTTACCATAATGACATAACTAATATTCATGTAATCACTATCATATTGCTACTTAAACTTAGCATTGTCCTCTATGTTCACTATTTCAATATTGTTGAGCTACATAAGCCTGTATCATATTGTTTTGTTTGTCTAACATGTACTTGTAGACATGCAGTAAGCATGATCAAGCTTTGTCAAACCAGGACATATGCAATAGAGAATTATTGATGGGCCAAAGACGGCGTCATACAAGAAGATTTTTCTGAACCGCCTAACGACCTATCCGGGGCCTCGCATCGGGGGTTCCGCTGCCCGGTCAGCGGACATGGGTCGAGGGGGCAGCGCCCCCCGTCAGGGGTTCGGGGGCTAAGCCCCCGAAAGGTATTCAGATTTCCAGATCCGTTTATCTTTGCACGATTGTCGTCAAGTGAAAAAGGCGTCTTCAAGTCTGCTCAAATATTTGAAGAAAGGCGTCATCACAGGGCTCTTGGTTTTCCTATTCTATCAATGTATTTTTCATATTTATTGAGTCTAGGAATACGATGTAAACTGTATCGTACTGGCAAATAGGCTACCCAAGAAATGTTTTCAAAATACCTTTTTATTTTGAAAACAAGCCCACTTACAAAAGTCCAAACTACTTCCTAACTGTTTGACTTTTCAAAAAGCCCAAAAACCAGTTTGTAAAAACCCTGACAGAACTCCAACAGAACTCCAGGAGAATTCGGCCAGAGTTCGGCCCGAATTCGGCCAGAGTTCGGCCAGAGTTCGGTTAGTGAACGTTACTTTTTGAACTTGGTCTCCCTGCAGTTACGGATCCCACCGAGATTTTCTCATAGAGTTCTGCCCGAATTCTGCCCGAATTCTATCAGAATTCTGCCTTTGGAAAAACTATAAATAGAGAAGGATTTCGATCATTTCAACACACTCATTCACTTTCATATCTCTTCTCTATAAGCCTACTACTTTTTCCAAAGTATTCTGAGCTATTCTTTTTCAAATCCCAAACCAGTTACAATCCTCTAGTCGATTTGCCAGTACGGTACAGTCTAGAAGTTTCAAGAGTGGTTGTAATCAGAGGCTTGATTGAAGTTAGACACTTCACAATTGAAGTTGGTCGAGTACTTCGGATCAAAGCTCGCGTTGTAGAAGTTGCAAGAACTTCGGATGAAAACTTGTGGTGATTTTCCATAGTGGATTCAACTGGAAGCTAGAGTTCTTCCGACTGGACTAGTCCTCACAAGAGGGAAACCAGTATACATCCTTGTGTTTGCGTTTGCTCTCTACTCTCTACTTTTCATTTACATATCTGTGATATATTATCTGTGATCTTATTACTAACATTTTTAAATAGTTAATTTCTGCTGCCTACTCTATTCACCCCCCTCTAGAGTATTGCGCTTTACAACTCGTTCCTACAATCGGTCCTACAAAGTTAGCCATCGCAACAGCATCAAGTCAAGTCAAGTTACAAGTCAGGAGTGCGCCGCCACGGGCCACTATCAAGTTATCCAGTTACAGAGATTAATTCCGAATCACAGGTTACAAGTTAAGAGCGCACCCCATCGAGTCACTACTAAGAAGATCAGAAAGTACTAGGATCATAAATCACAGAAATTACGAAAACCGTACCAGTCATAAGCAAAACACCGAAAATCGTGCCAGATCGTGTTGGGTTAAGACAGTCGTGTTGTGTTAAACAAGATCTCAAAACTCCAATCTACAAAAGAGAAGCCAAGTCCAAGGAAATAAAACCAAACCACCATGGACAAGTAGGTTGTGCTGGGGTCCCTGGGGTCGGGTTGCGCTAGGGTTTGATTGTGCTAAGGGAATGAACTGTGCAGGTGGAATGAACTGCGCTGAGGTCCGGTTGCGCTAGGGTGAGCTGCGCTGGGGTGAGCTGCGCTGGGGTGAGCTGCGCTGGGACTGAGCTGCGCAGGGAATCGGGTTGCGCAGGGGATCGGGTTGCACTGAGAGCGGGTTGCACTGGGGTCGGGTTGCGCTAGGGTGAGCTACGCTGGGGGTGAGCTGCGCTGGGGTGAGCTGCGCTGGGACCAAGCGCGCTAAGGGAAGGAAGGTGCTGGAGCTAAGGAGCGCCAGCGAAGGAGCACGGTTCGCCAAAGGTCACCGAGCGCGGGTCAGCCCAGCGCTAAAGAGCGCTGGCTGAGGGAGGCTGCGCAGTTCGGCCTTGCGCTAAAGAGCACTGACCGAGGATCATCTTCTCCAGCAAGCCGAGAGGAAGACCCAAGAACACTAAAATTTCCAAATCTCATAACTTAGCCAAATCAAAACGAAATTTAGATTTTTAAAGTTCTATCTTATGTAAAATTGAATTCTCTTCCACATGGAAGCCTCAAAACAAGCAAAAATCTAAGTTTAATAGATCAAAACCAAGAAAATTCGATAGATCTAGAAAAATGGAGACTCCAAATCACAAAATGCCAAGTTCTAATGTGATTCACCATGACCTAATCTAACTAATGGACAAATAAAATAGGGTTCCTATTTGGTGGCAAGGTGCACTTGCCTATGGAGGTTAGGTGTTGTGTGGAGGAAGGAAGAAGAAGAAGATGGAGAAAATTAATGGAAGAGTAATGAGGAGAGAGAAAGTTAGGTGGGGTTTTAATGAGGGATGGTGTGTTGTGTTGAGGGTGGAGGTTAACTAAGGTAGTCCAATGCAACTAAAACAAACCCTTCTCCACAAAAAATAAAACCATGCGAGGTCCAAAAACCTAATTTACGAGAAAACCAAAATCCGCAAGTCGAGCCAAATTATAATTACAGGCCAAAATCCGAGAGAATAAAATACAGGCCCGAAATACATATAAGCCTAATTAAAACACGTATTCTGAAATACGGGCATTACACAAACTAATCTCTAATATTCTTCTTCCTACAAATTTTTCCCTCAAACCAAAATTTTTTTCCTATGCAAAATTTTACTTTTAAGAATTTACATAAAAAAGAATTTCTTTCTCATTTTAGGCAAGAGTAGAATCAATCTTACCTAAATATGACCTTTAAAATAGACCAATTTTTAAATCCCATATCTCACGAAATTTTTTTTCAATAAGTCCGAAAGTTTTGATTTCTTCTTCTCCAATATTTCCATGTGTCTATATTTCCTCAAGCTATAATCTCCTCAAAAGTTTAAATTTAATAACCTTCAATCCATTCAGTCGATGGCCAAATAAAGTTCTTCCTAGTAGGAAATTCACATTTATTTACTATCTAACAAAAATTCCTTAAGCACTAATAGCGAGGGCCTCTTTCCGTTTCACTTCGAAAGCCAGTTCCCTAGAGGGAACCTCCTTTCTTTGCCGCCCACTGTGCTCCATCTTCTGTTGATCGTTGATCGAACACAGGCCTTCCTTTCGCCTTTCCCTTCTATCACGCTCACCGGAACCTCTCTCCAAGTCAACTTTTCTTCTGTTCCATCTGAGTCGAAGTCCGCTTCCATCGGTAGCCGCTCCGTACCTCGCCCTATGCTCAAGCAAGTTCTGGTCGAGCAGAGCAAGCTTGATTCTTCTTCTTCTCTCTGTCGAGCCTTGGGACTATTCATTTCATCTATTTTATATGGATCCGTTTATTCTCTAGTATGTTTGATTAACCGTAACCTTCTTGTCAATCTCAAGCATATTATCACTTGAACATAAAAACTAAATGTCACTTCCCTTAATTCAATCTATTACCACTTTTTAACTCATTTCTCCAAATTATACACTCATTTTATTCATCTATACTAATCTCCTTTATGGCTTTCCGATTCTAACTCGTTCTTTAATCGAAGGGTGTCATAATAAACTTTCCATCTTCACATATAAGAAACAAGGTTTGCATGAATAACAATGTAGTAAAATAAGATCCTTGAAGAGAGAAAAAAATAATCGGGAGGAGAATATAGTCAGGTTCAACGATCATGATAAGGGTTTGGATAATAAATACGAATTATTGCACAAAAATAAAAATTAATGGGTCTAAGCAAATTAAGATAAGGCACGACAATAAAAGGCACGGGATAGTAATCACATAAAGCACAAGCTAAGCATTTAAGGAATTGAGTAGATCACAAGCATATTTTGGGTCGAAAGTTTTGAGTTGAGGTTGGATTCCTAACTAAACTCGGAAAGGACAATGGTATTATGGTAAGGGTTATCGATAGTCAATTTGACTCGAAAGTTGCATTATGAAAATAGAGCACAAGGAGACATGTTTTAGTGGGACATGATATGTCTACATGAAGGTAGGCTTGTCTAGGTCTTGTATATAAAATTGGTTAGAAGGAAAAGTCTAGTGTTGTGCTCCAAATATCAAAGTCACTATAGGGATACCAAATGATCAAAATAGAAAGCGGGTTTTCATGAGGTGCTAATTAATGCACCAAAATAAAAAGATTAAAGCACAAAATAAAGATAGTTTAGGAAATCTCGAAGATCAAGGTAAAATAAGTTAGGAATACCGTTTCTAGAGAGAAGATAGTCTCTTAGATGGGATATAAACAAGGAACGATCTAATCATTTTTTTAAGTTCAAACGATTAGAAGTCACAATAAAGATCCAGATTTGAGGGAATATCGAATAAATCAAGATAAATATATAGTTATACAGTTTGGTCGATGACTAACTATACTTGTGTATATGTAATATCATAATCATAGGTGGTATGGCAACTTAATATGGAATACTTCTATCTCATTAGGGTGACCTTGCTTGCTTCTTGGTCCTTTACCAATATATGATCAAATCTAAAATTTCAAGTTCCTCAAAAGTTTTTCAATAAAATTCTCAAGATACTCCATCAAAATTTCTAATCATCTTAGGCTGTCAAGTTTAATTAAAATTTTAAGTTTCTAATCAAACTCGAAATAACCCTTGTATATCGTAAATTGAATATACATTTTTTTCAAATCTTAAACTCAACATTTAAATAAGTTTATCAGCCAAAATTCATACTACAAGATGGAACATTTAAATAACTCATGAATTAATTCTATATCCTTCAAAACGTGTATATCTAACTTCCAATAAGTCACAACTATTCTAAAACCTTCAAAAGCCAAAAACCTTTTTTTAAAACTAAATTTAAATATCCATAATCAAGACTTTAAACTCGAAATCTAAATAACTTTATAAATCATAGATCATATGAAACAATTTGAAATTTGAATTTTTCCTTCAAAGTTGATTTCATATCTTCCAAAACATTTTAAACCAAAATTTTACTATCATCTCTTCAACTCGAAACTTAATAAACTTATAAATCGTACATCGTACGACTTTTTCACTAAACTTCTATATTCTCTAGTTGTCTACAAAATCATAACTTATAATTTAAAACTCTTTAATAAATCTCGAGACAAGCTTTAGCATATTACAATCCAAACTTATCCTTAATCGTAAATCATGCATCACAATTTAAAACCTTAAGATATTTCTCAAGTTGATTTCATATCCCAATAATCATAACTATTTCAAAATTTAAAATCATAAATCAAAATTTGTTTTCCTCAATCCTTCATAGAATCTATCAATCCTCTAGTAGTATCAAAATGAAATTTATCTCCATCTCTACTACCCAACTTAGAATTAACTAATCCTTAAGACCATAATTTTAGGGAAAATGTCTTTATAACTCAAATAAGGCCCTAATGCATACTAATTGTCAATGTAATCTTTCTAGCCATGTGTTTGACCTATGAGCATATAATAGTGTAGCCATCTTCCAAGCTGTTACTAAGCACAAAAAATAAGAATTCACGATAGAAAGAGTTCAAGCAGGATGCAAATCAAGGATGGTAACGAGAGTTCGAAACTTGGGAGTCAAAGAAGGAGATCAAGCAAGTGGATGAGATTCTAAACTCTATTCCTATATGCAGGCTCACATCGGTACAGTAACGTAACCGAAGTGATAAACTCGACCTGCATGGGCCACCACAAAAATATGTAACGCCCTAGTCCCAAAATACTTAGGACTAAGTACGTCGACATGCCAGCTGCATACATACGAAGTATACTCCAATATATGGAACCATCGTATGTATACATAAGCTGTAAAATACAGTAATCCATGACACTAATCTCATCCACAAATAAGGAGAAAGAATTTATAATAAACTCATGAATTATCATTTACAAGGTATTGGGCAGAGACAAATCCACTACCAACTAGAATGAGAGAAATACACGATAAAGGAATTTTGTCTAGCGATGCGAAGGCAATCCAAGTACAATCCTTCGGAAGAAAAGAGAAAAATATGGCCATGGAGAGTGCACCTGTGAAAACCACAAACGCACACCTGGAGAATTCACCAGGTCCTCAAAGGGACGTAACAAGATACAATAAACAACATGCCATATAAATACTGAAAATAAAATATGCCACAAATAAAAGTAAGTGACATGACATTAATAAGGTAACCTAACCGTACTAAAGTGAACATGTAGTTGAAAAATAATCCTTTCGACGCATGAGCCCTGGCTGTAATTGGGATCGACATAGTTCCCATATAGGGCACCAGGGCCCTACATCCGTAACATTCGAAGATCGTCAGAGGGCACCATGTGCAAGGGGGCACGTCCATAACGCTCTGGGAAACGTCAGAGGACACCTGGAGCCCGCGTCGCCGGAGAAGCGCATAGGTAATCAGGGAAGTGCAACGAAGCCCATACGTCAGGTATTGTTCTCCCCATCCAATGCTATATCTAAGTCGCATCCACGATATATACCTATACTAACTGCTAAGTCTCCTAACATGCCTCAATTAGCAGTTAGACCTAACGCATGTGCACGGGTGATCAGCCAACACGCAAGGACCTCTACATGCTACTCATCTCACACATACTCGTAGTACAACTGTGTCAAGGTTTATGCAATATACTACAGATGGTAGTCCCTTAATTCTAGGTCCATATGCATTCAAAGGATAATAATAAAGTAAAGCTAATATCACTGAGCAGGTAGCAAATCAGGAACTGTAATAATGGTACAGCCAGAAATAAATAAACAGTGATATGCAATAATAAAGAAATACAGACTGAATATAAATAGTATAAGTGGCAAGGTATCTTGCCTGGTGTGTCGCCTGGTATGGTACAATGATCCGACAAGCCATGTTTTGTCCAATAGTCGAGGTCAATATATAAGGTCCGATATTCACGAGAAATAGGATTATGGAAATTAGTCACGAATGAAGATTGACAGACAAAGAGAATTTACGGGAAAAAGTATTTATACTAAGTTAGAAAATATTTATAACATTGAAAACTAGATTTTTTTAGTCCAAAATATTTCTAAGCAATTATAAGTATAAATCGCTTTAGATTGAAAACTATAATTTACATAGTAAAATATTCTATATAAATACTGGAAAGGATATATGTAAAAGTTTGGAAACAGCCTTTCTATTGGATCAAAATATTTTTAGGCTTAGTACTTGAAAAATATAGGAAAAAAAACATTTTTATGGCTAAAACATAACTTCCTCATATATATGATAAAATATACTTAAAGTATATTAATAAATGAAATGACAATTTACTAATCATAAAATAAACTTGTAAGTAATACTGGTAACAGTATTATTAATAATAATTATACTGATAAAGGTCAGTTTGATAATAAATATAAGTTTAATACCAAATTGTTACTCTAACACTTAACAGTAATAATAACAATAGTAAAAATAAACATAATAATACTAATAATAATGTTAAAAATATTAATTAAAAATAATCTAAATAAGGAAAAAAACTACAGCTATGTTGATCTCCTCTCGAAAGAGGAGAGCAGAACACAAAATAAAAAGAAGACAGGTTGTAAGAAAAAGGAGAGAAAAAAGAAAGATGGGGAGAAGAGAGTGAAGAAGAATCTGGAAGAAGAGGAACGGGGAGAGAGAAAGGGGGTTCTCACCGACGGGCGACTCGACGTAGAAGCCTGGCTGAGGAAGGCCGCGTGAGTACGGGCGACAGGTCGCGACAAGGCGCTGCTGCGGTGGAACGGGGTAGTCACTGGGCCAGGCAACGACGGAGGAGTGCACAGCTCAGCCAAGAGCAGCGACTGTGCGGCCATGGCGGCTCGCGAGGTCTGGGCACGGCGGTGTCTTCCATCGCGATAGGTGCTCGGCTGGAGCGAGATGATGAAGACGGCGGATGGGGCCCTAGATCCAGACGAGGTTGGTCGCCTGTGGCAAGTCAGTGATGATGGTTCGGTCGAGGCTTGGGGCGGCACTATAGGAGCACGAATGGCGAAGGTGAGGGTCCCATCCCCTTCCTTTTCCTTGTCGGGGATATTTTTGGACGGTGGTGGTGGTGACGGGTTCAGGTTATGACGGCGGCAGTGTTGGTGTATTGGCAGAGATATCGGAGATGTGGAGGGGGCACCATGTGGTGGTCGTGATGGGGGTGATATGGTGGCAACGGTCGGATCACCGTGGTGGTGGTCGGGGTCTTGGTTGGAGGAAGGATGGCGTGGTTCTCCTGTTGGCTGGGTCTTGGTGGCGGTGGAGGTCTTGGTTGGTGGTGTGTCAGCAGTATACTGCCGATGGAGGCGGTGGTTTTGACGGCGTTGGATGGTTTGGCGGGGCTTCGTGTCCTGCGAGACACTGGGCGGGTGTCCGATGTTGTCGGACACGGGGTAACAATGTATATGTAGATTAGAATTATAGTGGATGGGAGGAGAGCACGGACATGATGCACAACACTTGGTTGTGAAATTGGTTTGGTGAAATTTTTATGGAGGGGAACAATGGAGCCTCTCCTTTTATAGGAGGTGGTGCTCCTAGATAGATAAAAACTAGGACGATTTTAAATCCCCATGGATAAATCCCTCTATTAATTTAAATCCCTCAAAATTCAATTCAATAATATTTCTCAAATTATCCATTTATGTAATCTTATTTTAAAAAAACTATTTAAAAGTTATTCAAAAAGCAAATTTTCGATTTAGAACACAATAAAATAATTTAGAAATATCTTTTCCAAATAATAAAATAATAACATTAACTAAATTTCGAAAATACGATTATTTACATGAATTTAAATTCATGTACTTCGTATGCAAAAGAATATTTGCATCAAAACATAGTTTTTAAAATTATTATTTATATTTGTATAATAAAATAAATATCCTTTTTATAATAATTAGATAAATAAGGTTCACAAATCATGACACGACGCCTTTTTACCACTTTAAGCAAAATAAAAAAGGATAAATAAATAAACAAATACAATATTTACCACCTGAAAATTTGAACATATACTTCTCCTATATAAATAAAATTCACAATAAAATGTTTTATAAAAATATGTACCTCGCACATATTCGCATTAGCAAATACAGAAATGCAAATTCACACGCGATGTACAAATACGAGAACGCAAACTCGCACGCGACGTATAATTTCGAAATACACAGTAAATACCTAATTTTTATAAAAATAAATCGTATTAGAAATTTAGGGAGTTTACAAACCTTCATTCGGGCTCGCAACCTGGTGAAGGGCACATCCCATACCCTATGAAGTCCTATATGACAAAGTCCTTAAATAGTGCGTAGCACCAGTGGTCATGTTGTTAGGATGCATGCTAATGAATGTTTTATGTAGATAGAGTAAGTATATCATATTATCCTGTATTCTTATGCAGGTACGCGGAGTCGGATATCGGTAAGAAATCACTTAATTGTGATATATGCAATATATGTTGGTTGAATTGTCTGCTTAATCATGCTAAACAAGACGATGTTATGAAGTTGCCGTTAAATGAGAACTCTATAACATGCTAAACATGTTAAATGCAACATGTTGGAGTGTTGCCTTGCTAAAAGAATACCTATAACATGTTTGGCTAATGTTAACTCAACGACGCTTAAAAGATGCCTCTAAATGTACACTGTCAGAACTTGATAACACTAAGTATGTTTCATTGTTGCCTTTACATAAGTAATGAGATAACAAGTTACATTCTTCAATGTTTCAGTTCATGAACTGTAAACTGATGTTAGACCCCAAGTAGAAAGATTATTTAGTAAAAGCTTGCTTAAATGGCCACTTAGTGTTGGTTTAGGCGAGTGGGTTGGATTCTGCTCGCCAGTACATAGATGATGTACTGACCCACATTTTATGGGCAGGTGCTCGTGCTTGGGATGTTCTGCACACGAAGATTGGCTTGATTGGTCCCGCAGCATCGAAGATTTATTGGGCATGCAGAAGCTCTCCTTGTACAAGATGATATCATCTGTTTATAAAGGACATAATATATGGAACATTGTAATCAGTTGTACCAGTGAGTTGTAAGCCAAGTCGGTATATCGAGTTGTAATCCAATGTATCAAAGTATCAAATGTAAGTCTTCTAGCATTTGTCCAGTTGGCTATCAATGTAAAGTGAGAAGTGATGTAAGCATTGTATTCCAATACGAGTCTTGTACTCTTCTTCAATTATCAATAAAGAGAATAAAGTTCTATATATCTCTGTGCGACTTCAAGTTATCCTTTTATCTCCGCTGCTATAAAAGAAGTGACGTATTTCTATTCAATAAGAAAGATTGTCCTCATTAACTTCAATTTGTTTGTTTATGCCGCTGCGATATGCTCATATTCGAAGAAAATCAATTATGTACCATCTTTGCCTTATACAAGTATAATACCAGACTTGTACGACATCACGCCCAAGCGAGGACGATCGATTCCAAGATATAAATATGTGAATAAATGACTCTATGAATCGGGGCATGACAAATTGGTATCGGAGCATGGCTTTACGTCCTTGGTCTCTTCTTTGATTCATTTCAAATCAAAATTGCATCGACGATTAACCAAAGTTGCTTCCGTGATCACTCAATGTTGCTTCCGCGATTAAATCAAAGATTGCTTCCATGATTATGCTGTTATTGTTCTGTAATCATCCTATATTGTTTGTATCTGAAATTTTGTTGACCCTCTTGGCTGCTCACTGGATGTTCCATACGATAAGTCTATATACATTATGATACCCCTGAATGAATGATTGTTGTTGGTTTGGACACAAATAACCCAGCAATAACTCGATGCCATAGAATGCTATATTGTGAATGCTATTTGGAATGTGGGAATAAAGAAAAGTGGTTATGTATGTTGTAACAAGTTAAGAATTGCATGTGATGTTGGGAAAGAATTGGGAATGAAACATTTGATGGATGAGTTCAACAGAACGGATGAGTTGACTCATAGGTGATGGCTAGTACTTTTGAGACATTAAGAATGTTGGCTAAGTGTTTTATCATTATAGATCATGAATGTCCGGAATAGATTTGAGTTGGTATTGTTTAAGGATGGCTTCGTTTCTGAGTGGTATATTGCCTCTACCACCTCAGAATGAGATGTATGTTGATCCTTTCCATATGATAGAAATGACACTATCTGTGGGTACTGAATAGTGCCAAAACTTAGCTGGGAGTCATGTATTTTTGCTAGATGACTCGAGTGTCCTTTGACAATGATGTTATGCTGGGTAGCGAGATTTATAGAAATTGTAATGGGTGGCTTGGTTAGAAATTGTTTAGTCGAGTGATGACTCAGACTAGTAAGACAGTTAGTATGCTATGGGTTAGTGGATTTGGCTAGAGAATGTTGTGGCTTAAAACATCTGAATGTTGACTTCGATTGGTTGGATGCAAACTATATATGGCTAATACAAAGTTGATTGCTAAGCTGAAAGTTTTGGAAATGTTGTCGACGACCCAAGGAATATTAGAAATCTGTGCCTTGACTCTAAGGTGTAATAGATGTTAACCCATCTTGATCACCAAAGGATAGTCGTTACATGTATTTAGAGGATTTGAAGTGTATCACAAAAATAACAAGTAGTAACTTTGAATACTGGTGTTGCCTAGAGGACGGTTAAGTGATACGTAAATTATCGAATTGAATGGAATAAACTATTCGACCCTTGCTACATGAGATTTAAGAATGCCCGTAAGTTAGTTTGATGACTGATAAAATAAATAGGATTGAGAAATTGCAAACGTGTTGGATAATATCGGTATATATGACTGTTGGTTGGGGTATAGTTTGCTGGCTTATGACTTAGTGGTGTGACTTTGTCATATAGACCGAATAGTATGATTCTATAGTTATGTTAAGACTATCGGTATCGATGACCCTTGAATAGTTAGTCTTGGCTTATGGGTTCGTGTGGGTATAAAGGAATTGGAATAGAAATTGAATCGCTGGAAATTTACTTGATGGATTATTAGAACGATGAGAATCGTATGTCGGGTTGGAATTGATCGTAATGTTGATAGATCGATCTTAGTCGATTATTAGCTAAGTCTAGAATGAGCCTCTGTGGGAATTATTTCCTTGAGGAAGACCCTGGATAGATAGACATGACCCATACGACCGTGGGCTGTATGCCGATTAGTTGTTCAGACTGAGTTGAATCCCATAGGTTTGGGTAGAGCTGCCTCGAATAGTTGGCTGTTGGCCTTAGAATAAGAAACTAGCATGATCCCTAGTAGTTGTCCACTCTAGGGAGTCACCTGAATGATTAGGTTAACTGCCGGTATAGCTAGCCTTAAAGACTTAATCGAATAATAGATGGCCGTTGGCGACCCATAGGATGACCTGGTGGTATTGAACAAGAGATGGTGGTGATAAGTATTAACCTAAAGAGATGTATGCTTCAGCTTGTGCCTTAGAGATGTTTGACCCTTTTTAAGTTATATGTCGGCCTTAAGTGGAAAGTGCATTCGTAGGATAAGACTTGAGTGGTGCGTGTCGAGCAGTGAATTGTTCCATAAAATGGAATTGACTGCTCATAACAAGAATGTTGGGTTGGTATCTATAGTCGGGTAGATGGGTTAACCTTGACTATTGCATAGAATTATACCCTGAGTCGGGTAATCGATAGTGGGTGACGTCGGATTGTATCTTTTAGAAAAGATGAATTACCTCGGTAAGAAATATTGTTGGATTTGGGAAGGAATATGATTGCATATTGTGAACTCTTGATATGATTGGTTCTAAGTTAGACCCTTGGCCGAATGTTAGAAATATTATGCTTGGATAGAGAGCTTACCCGAGTTGTCCTTGATATTAAGTATTGTGGCCTAGAAGATAGCGATTGTGGCGAAGTAATAAGTCCACTGAAAGGATGCTAAGTCGGATTTGGGAAAAAGAGTTACACCATGGCTTATCGAATTGCATTAACACAGAAGTTGGCTGAAGTACATATATTTTGGGGACGCCTAAAGTATGTGTATGGATCTAACCGAAGTGATAGCGGCAACAAAAGATAACATTGTAGTGGGAGCTTATTGAATCGTACTAGCACAGACTTTGGCTGAAATGCATGTGTTTTGGGGACACCTAAAACATGTGTACGAATCCAGATGAAGTGGTAGGCTACGATGAATTAGAGATGCATGAAAAATGTTGGTGAACCAATAAGAAGTTACAAGATTTGGAAAAGAGAGATGATTTGAATCTTTGATGGATTAAATGGTACAGTTGGATAGCTATTTCGAAATGGCCGAGTGTGATGAACTGAATATTAAATTGAAGCTGAATGAATAACTCGTTGAGACTAAGTGAATCTAGTAAATGAGTTGTTTCCTTAAGTTTCGAGGATGAAACTTTTTCTGAGTGGTATATTATGTAATGCCCCGCTCTACACGAGGTATTTGGTTGACTTGTTGGATGCTATCAGAATGTTGGACCGTAACTTGTATTAGGAATCAAAAGATAATTGAGACTGATGCAGTCTTAGCTGGCTGAACAGTATGAGTATTGGAACATGGCTCGTTGGTGGAGATACGCTTAGTATGAACGTGTGCAATCGGAATAAGAAGACCCTTTTATACAAGTGAGTGGAACTGTCCTCCCTCCTCCTTACTCAACATGCTTAATAAAATAGAGTAATACGATATTATGAATTATCCCTAAATGTTCCATGTTTTGGTTGCTGGATAATAGAGATGCTATGTGAATGATACATGAGTAATGAACTAGTTATGCTATTAACAGAAAAAACTGAATAAAATATTAGAATCATGTACTTTCTGTATAACTATTGCAAATATATGAGATGTTGCCTGTTTTCTTATAAGCTATAAAAGAAAGAATAATGTTCCTATGAAATGAACGAAATACTGCAGGTCCTATTGAGATGAATAAAATATTGTTTGTTCCTCTTAGAAAGGAATGATATGAGAAATGTTACAATGATTGATGCAATGAGAAATGATGAGGCTTGGGATCGTTGAGATCACCAAGTAAACATGTGGTAATATTAGAAAGATGAGATAATAAAATGTTGCCTTTACTTATCTTAATAATTTATCATGCGACTTCGAACACGATCGAGTCGGACACGCATTCGTATGACCATGGGCAAACTTGAATACAAGGTATTATTTCCTCGAACGGTACCCGCGGTGGTAGGATCGAGTCGGCCTAGGAGGAAATCAGCGTACTTTGGTGGCACGCGATATTGGGACCTTTGTAGTGCCCTGCTCCTAGCGGTTCACAATATAAGGCTTGTGGCTTGGCTAACTCGGTCGGAACCGAGTTTTGGGGAAACTTACCATCGGCACCGAATCGATCACGAACAAGTGCATAAGAACCTTTCCAACTAATGGATTGGTTTATCTTGAAATGCATCCAAGAGTTTTCTCTGGATGTTTTGTTGCTGGTTTTGTTGCTTGGTTTTGATGGATGCTTTTCTGAATGGTTTTTGATGATTTGATTCTTGCCCATTTTCATCGAGTTGTATAGCATTCATTCTTGAGAATTCTGAGAGAAGAGAACACAATGAGACGGGATATTAACCAAACTTTTGGAGCCAATACAGACTGACGCGTGACGGAAGGCTAAGCGTGCAAGTGTGCCTCTCGCTATTCCTTCATGCCAACTAAATTAATTGTCTTGTAACATCCGTTGATCGATATCAAGTTGCTAATGCCATAAGTCAATACCACTAAGAAGCTAGAGATTGAATATTGAACATTGAAAGAATTGATTACACTGTTAACAACATTGAGATTGTGCTTGTCCCTTGAACATTGAATTGAGATGAATTGATGCCTATGATGATGAAATATGAAATGCTAAGAATGAAAATGTTGCCTTTCTCCTTAATATTATTCCATGCACACTATGCTTAGTGAGTCAGACACGCATTCGCATAGTCATGGACAACTTGTATACAAGGAATTGTTTCCTCGAACGGTACTGGGGCACCGGGACCGATTCGGCCTAGGAGGAAATACAACGTGCTTTGGTGGCACGATTGGTATCGGGACATTCATTCGGATTTGCAATCCGAAGGAATGGTGCGTCGCATACCCTTGAAGTCCTATATGGCAAGTCAATACGGTTTAACAACACCAGTGGCTATGTAGTCAGGATGCATGCTAATGATCATTTTATGCAGGGGCGGTAAGTATATTATTATTATCCTGTATCTTGTGCAGAAAAGATGGATTCGGCCAATGGTAAAGTAGACATGGTTTCATGAAATACCATGTCATTGAATTGTGATTTATTCTAAATATTGTCTGTCCCTAATAAGTTCATATCTTTAAAATGCTTGTCATTAATAAAATATTAGTTTAGCTGAGTGGGCCAACGGGGCTCACCAGCACATTGTTATAATGTGCTGACCCCTCCTCCACAGGAACTGGAGAAGGCTCGGGCGCACATCGCAACTAAAGCTTTCTGAACTGCTATTTCCTTTCAAGTTATTTTCCCTAAAGACGCACAAAGTATTGCGGAGTTTTTAAAGATAGCTGCTTATATTTCAAAGTACTAAAGAGGAATGATGTATGGAATGGGAAGTTATTTCATGGCAGCCTATCAGTTGTACTTCTTTTCATGAATCAATGTAGCCGAAATGGCATTTCAAATATTATCGAGAAAAGTTATATTCTGACTACAATTATGAATAAAATGAGTATTTCTTCTTCCTATATTGTGTCCTCAATGTTTCTGAAATGTGGCTGGGTTTCAAATGTTTCTAAATGATATAACAGTGCACGTTCTTGTCTTGTACAAGTGCAACACCAGACTTGTACGACATCACGCCTTAGCGAGGATGAACGATTCGGTACGAATCAAAGCAAGGACGAAAGATTCCTCGAATCGGGGCATGACAATTTGGTATCAGAGCACGGTTTCAATTCCTCGGATTTCAAAAATATTTTCAAAAATGATGTCTTGATGCAAATTTTCTCGATTGATGCTGTCGATAGCGCTGGCGTGAAATAATGTTCCATACAATAAGCCCATAAATATTTTATGAGTGCTAATGAAATTATTTCTTTATTGTAGAATGACCAAGGGTGATAGCGCAAAGACGAATTCATCGTCTGACCCAATTGAGAAACTGATTAAACAAATGGAGGCACAGAGGAAGCAGAGCAAAGCTCAACATCGCGCGCTTCAAGAGCAGCTTCAATATCAGTTTCAGGAGCAGCTTGATGCTCAACCAAAGCAAGTGGATAGTCTAACTCAGATTGTCACCAAGCTGACGGCCGATTCCAATGTTTCTGCAAAGGATGCAGCAACCGAGACCGTAGAAGTGCCGACAGAGAAACCTGAAACGTCGACACGGAAGAGGACGAGCTTCAAGTTCTCTAAATTCAAGAGTTGCGACCCACCGGAGTTTAATGGGAGAGAGGAGTCAGATGAGGTGATGGGCTTCTTGAACACACTTGAGGGCTATTTCCGAATGTTGGATATACAGAGCAGTAAGAGAGTGGAGTGTACCGCTGTACTACTTCGTCTCAAGGCCCAGGAATGGTGGATTTCACAGAGACAGGCACTTTGCAGAAATAGTCAGGATATGAAGATATCTTAGGAGACCTTTAAACAGGCTTTTATTGCGCAATTCATTCCACCCGCGGTCCGTCAACAAAAAAAGAATGAGTTCATAGAACTCCGACAGGGCAGTATGTCAGTGGATGACTACGAGACAAAATTTTTGAAGAGAGTTGCCTTCACTGGATACATGGTCCCAAATGATGATGCAAAGCGAGGAAGATTCGTGCAAGGCTTGAATGAGGGCCTGCAGTGCGATGTGCTAAGTCGGAAGTGTACGTTATACAGAGAGGCATACGAAACTGCTCTAGAGATGGAGAGATTCCATCCACCAGCTAGTCGTGGGACAATGCAGGGCAACCAAGGCAACAATAATCAGAAACGACCTTGGTCTGCGGGAAGAAATGATGCACCTAAGCGTCATAATGCAGGTGACAACAGAGGACATCAACAACAGTTGCCTCATTGTAACAAATGTCACCGGGTGGGACACCGGGGTGAAGATTGCCGTGTTGGGTGTTTCAAATGTGGGGATGTAAATCACAAAGCATGGGATTGCAAGGGTAGGGGAGGAAATCAGTATCCTCCTCGTGGAAATTATAATAATCATTATCGTGGGCAGAACAACAATCAAAACCGGGGCCAACATAACAACCAAAATCGTGGCCAGGGGCCCCCAGCCTTACTAGCTCCAAATGGGAATACACCGAATCAACAACAAGGTGGACAAGCAAGGGTTTATGCCTTGACTCAGGCAGAGGCTCAGACTGTAAAAAATGTTATAACAGGTATGTTGCTGTACAAAGGCTCACCTGCAAGAGTACTTTTTGATTCTGGTGCTACTCATTGCTTTATCTCTTCTGATTTTGCAACGGAAAATAAATTTTGTATGACTCAACTAAAGACAGCTTTATGTGTTGGCACTCCTTCGAGAGTAGATATGCCTGCAACTTTGATTTACAGGAATGGCTACATTAAAATTGGAGGCAAGACTTTATCTCTGGACGCAATTGTACTCGACATCAAGGAGTACGATATCATATTGGGAATGGACTGGCTCAGCGCCTGTCAAGCAACAATCAACTGTGCGGATAAGAGAGTTGTGTTTCGCCTACCCGGAGAAACGGAGTTCTCTTACTCGTACGGCTCGGCGTTCCAAGGACCCATAGTCATATCGGCAGTTACAGCAAGGCACATGCTGTACTCAGGGTACGAAGGATTTCTCGCTTCTGTTCAAGACACTCGGATGAAGAGTGTAGGCTCGAATCAGACCAAAATTATGGCAGAGTTCCTCGATGTGTTTTCGAACGAGATACCTAGAATGCCGCTGGATAGAGAAATTGAATTCACAATTGATATATTCCCGGGTACTCGTCCGATATCAAAGGCGCCGTACAGGATGGCTCCGACAGAATTGAAGGAACTAAAGGTACAGCTATAAGAATTACTAGACCGGGGATACATTTGCCCAAGTGTACCTCCATGGGGAGCTCCAGTGCTGTTTGTAAAGAAGAAGGATGGGACGATGCGGCTGTGCATCAATTACAGAGAACTAAATAAGGCAACCATCCGTAACAAGTATTCCTTGCCAAGGATAGATGATCTATTCGATCAGCTTCAAGGGGCGATCGTGTTTTCTAAAATTAATCTTCGTTCAGGATATCACCAATTGAAGATCAGACCCGAGGATGTCCCTAAGTCAGCATTCCGTACAAGATACGGACACTATGAGTTTTTGGTCAAGCCATTCGGCTTGACTAATGCTCCACCAGCCTTTATAGATTTAATGAATAGAGTGTTTCGACCGTTCTTAGACAAATTTGTTGTCGTGTTCATCGATGACATCTTGATCTACTCAAAGGACAAGGAGACTCATGTCGAGCACTTGAGAGAAGTACTTCAGACGTTGCAGGACAACCAGCTGTATGCAAAACTAAGCAAGTACGAATTTTGGATGAACAGCATGTCATTTCTAGGACATGTTATTTCGGCAAAAGGTGTTGTCGTTGACCCAAAGAAGATTGAGGCAGTTGTGGACTGGAAGCAGCCTGCATCAGCTAGTGAGATACGGAGTTTCCTTGGTTTAGCCAGATACTACCGTAGGTTTGTGAAAGACTTTTCAAGAATCGCATCGCCTTTGACTCGCCTCACTCAGAAGGGAGTCATATTTAAGTGGACCGACGACTGCAATAGTTTTCAAGAACTCAAGCAGCGGCTCGTCATGGCTCCAATTTTAGCACTTCCAGAGGGCTTTGAGGGATTTTAAATCTACAGTTACGCATCGGGACTTGGTTTGGGATGTGTTCTCATGCAACGTGAGAAGACAATATCTTATGCGTCGAGACAACTCAAACAGCATGAGAAGAATTACCCAACACATAATTTGGAACTGGCGGCGATTGTGTTCGCGTTGAAATTGTGGCAACACTATCTCTATGGTGTGTCCTGCGAGATCTTCACGGATCACAAAAACCTGAAGTACATATTCACACAGAAGGAATTGAATTTGAGGCAGCGACGTTGGTTAGAATTGACCAAAGACTATGACTTGACAATCTCCTATACACAGGATAAAGGAAACGTGGTAGCTGATGTCTTGAGTCGAAAATTTGTTGGGTCACTAACAATAGCAAAGGAGGTACTACGAGATCTTGAAGAGATGGGTATCGAATTCAGGATTCGTCCGCAGAATGTGCAGTTGGCCCAGTTACAACTTGAGCCGAGTCTCCAGGGAAGGATTAAGATTGCTCAGAAGGATTACTCATTTCTGCAGAAGATACGCGAGTTGATTCTAGCAGGAAAGGCGTCGGACTTTACCGTTGAAGATGACACTATTCGTGTCAAGGGAAGATTGTGCGTCCCTAAGGATGAGAATATCAGGAAGGAAATACTGACCGAGGCTCATTTCGCGAAGTATTCCTTGCATCCGGGAAGCACGAAAATGTATAAAGATCTGCGCACAACATTTTGGTGGCATGGCATGAAGAAGGATGTGGCGCTATTCGTGTCACAATGCTTAGATTGTCAGCGTGTGAAGGCCGAACATCAACGGCCAGGTGGAGAACTACAAAATTTGGCTATTCTACTGTGGAAGTGGGATAATATCTGTATAGATTTTATATTCGGCTTGCCAAGAACTCAGAAGAGAAATGATGCGATTTGGGTTATCGTGGATAGATTAACTAAGTCGGCACATTTTATTCCAATAAAAGTTACGTGGGGCGTAAAACGGTTGGCTCAGATCTATATAAATAAAATTGTCCGATTACATGGGGTGCCAGCTTCTATAGTATCGGATAAAGATGGGAGATTCTTGTCGCGATTTTGGATAAGTCTGCACTCAGCAATGGGCACAAAGTTGAACTTCGGTACGGTATACCATCCGCAGACTGATGGTCTGACAGAGAGAGTAAATCAGATTCTTGAAGATATGTTGAGATTGTGCGTGCTCGACTCGAAGGCAAATTGGGACGCACATCTCATATTGGCAGAATTTGCCTATAACAACAGTTATCAGGCAAGTATCCAGATGTCCCCATATGAAGCCTTCTATAGACGAAAATGTCGATCACCGATATGCTGGGATGAAGTCGGTGAACGACAAGTACTCGGACCAGAACTTGTGGAACAGGCTGTCGAGAGGGTTCGCTTAATTCGAGAAAGACTTAGAGTTGCTCAAAGTTGACAGAAGAGTTATGCGGACGTACATCGACGACCTTTAGAATTCGCGACAGGTGATCATGTATTCTTGAAGGTCACACCCATGCGAGGTGTGATGCGGTTTGGGATGAAAGGAAAGCTAAGCCCGAGATTCGTTGGACCCTTCGAGATTTTGGAGAAGGTAGCCTCAGTAGCTTATCGACTTGCACTACCTCCGGCTCTGGCTAAAGTACACGATGTCTTCCATGTGTCCCAACTGCGAAATTACGTGCATGATCCAAGTCACATAGGGAACTTCGATCTGTTGCAGCTGAGCGTTGACCTATCCTATACTGTCCAAATTTTGGACAGGAAAGAGAAAGTTTTACAGAATCGGACAGTATCCTTGGTCAACATGCTGTGGCGGAACCATGCTGTAGATGAGTCGATGTAGGAATTAGAAGAGGAGATGCAGGTGAAATACTCTTCGCTGTTTGATAATCTTGAGGTAGGACTTTTGTTTTAAGTTTCGAGGATGAAACTTTTTCTTAGTGGTATATTATGTAGTGCCCCGCTCCTAGCGGTTCACTATGTAAGGCTTGTGGCTTGGCTAACTCGGTCGGAACTGAGTTTTAGGGAAACTTACCATCGACACCGAATCGATCACGGACAAGTGCATAAGAACCTTTCCAACTAATGGATTGGTTTCTTTTGAAATGCGTCCAAGAGTTTTCTCTGGATGTTTTGCTGCTGGTTTTGTTGCTTAGTTTTGATGGATGCTTTTCTGAATGGTTTTTGATGACTTGATTCTTGCCCGTTTTCATCGAGTTGTATAGCATTCATTCTTGAGAATTCTGAGAGAAGAGAACACAATGAGACGGGATATTAACCAAACTTTTGGTGCCAATACAGACTGACGCGTGATGGAAGGCTAAGCGTGCAAATGTTCCTCTCTCTCTAGGTGATTCTCTAATTTGGTGAGTGTGGATCTCTGTGGTGGTATTTTCCCTCTCGCTATTCCTTCATGCCAACTAAATTAATTGTCTTACAACATCCGTTGATCGATATCAAGTTGGTAATGCCACAAGTCAATACCACTAAGAAGCTAGAGATTGAACGTTGAACATTGAACATTGAAAGAATTAATTACACTGTTAACAACATTAAGATTGTGCTTGTCCCTTGAACATTGAATTAAGATGAATTGATGCCTATGCTGATGAGATATGGAATGATAAGAATGAAAATGTTGTCTTTCTCCTTAATATTATACCATGCATATTATGCTTAGTGAGTCAGACACGCATTCACATAGTCATGGACAACTTGTATACAAGGAATTGTTTCCTCGAACGGTATTGGGGCACCGGGACCGATTCGGCCTAGGAGGAAATGCAGCATGCTTTGGTGGCACGATTGGTATCGGGACATTCATTCGGACTTGCAATCCGAAGGAATGGTGCGTCGCATACCCTTGAAGTCCTATATGGCAAGTCAATATGGTTTAACAACACCAGTGGCTATCTAGTCAGGATGCATGCTAATGATCATTTTATGCAGGGACGGTAAGTATATTATTATTATCCTGTATCTTGTACAGGAAAGCTGGATTCGGCCAATGGTAAAGTAGACATGGTTTTATGAAATACCATGTCATTGAATTGTGATTTACTCTAAATGTTGCCTGTCCCTAATAAGTTCATATCTTTAAAATGCTTGTCATTAATAAAATGTTGGTTTAGTTGAGTGGGCCAACGGGGCTCACCAACGTATTGTTATAATGTGCTGACCCCTCCTCCATAGGTACTGGAGAAGGCTCGGGCGCACATCGCAACTAAAGCTTTCTGAACTGCTGTTTCTTTTTAAGTTATTTTCCCTAAAGACGCACAAATTATTGCGGAGTTTTCAAAAATAGCAGCTTATATTTCAAAGTACTAAAGGGGCATGATGTATGGAACGGGAAGTTATTTCATGGCAGCCTATCGGTTGTACTTTTTTTTCATGAATCAATGTAGCTGAAATGGCATTTCAAATATTATCGAGAAAAGTTATATTCTGACTACAATTATGAATAAAATGAGTATTTCTTTTTCCTATATTGTGTCCTCAATGTTTCTGAAATGTGGCCGGGTTTCAAATGTTTCTAAATAACATAACAGTGCACGTTCTTGCCTTGTACAAGTGCAACACCAGACTTGTACGGCATCACGCCTTGGCGAGGACGAACGATTCGGTGCAAATCGAAGCGAGGACGAAAGATTCCCCGAATCGGGGCATGACAACCTTCATTCGGGCTCGCAACCTGGTGAAGGGCACATCCTATACCATATGAAGTCCTATATGGCAAAGTCCTTAAATGGTGCGTAGCACCAGTAGTCATGTAGTCAGGATGCATGCTAATGAATATTTTGTGCAGACAGAGTAAGTATATAATTTTATCCTGTATTCTTATGCAGGTAGCGGAGTCGGATATTGGTAAGAAATTACTTAAATATGATATATGCAATATATGTTGGTTGAATTGTCTGCTTAATCATGCTAAACAAGATGATGTTATAATGTTGCCTTTAAATGAGAACCCTATAACATGCTCAACATGTTAAATGCAATATGCTGGAGTGTTGCCTTGATAAAAGAATACCTATAACATGTTTGAGTAATGTTAACTCAACAACGCATAAAAGATGCCTCTAAATGTACACTGTCAGAACTTGATAACACTAAGTATTTTTTTAGTGTTGCCTTTACATAAGGAATGAGATAACAAGTTACATTCTTCAATGTTTCTCTTTATGAACTGTAAACTGATGCTAGGCCCCAAGTAGAAAGATCATTCTAATAAAAGCTTGCTTAAATGATCACTTAGTGTTGGTTTATACGAGTGGGTTGGATTCTGCTCGCCAATACATAGATGATGTACTGACCCACGTTTTGTGGGCAGGTGCTCGTGCTTGGATGTTCTACACACAAAGATTGGCTTGATTAGTCCCACGACATCGAAGATTTGTTGGGCATACAGAAGCTCTTCTTGTACAAGATGATGTCTTCTATTTATAAAGGTATGGAACATTGTAATCTGTTGTACCAGTGAGTTGTAAGCCAAGTCGGTATATCAAGTTGTAATCCAATGTATCAAAGTATCAAATGTAAGTCTTCTAGCATTTGTCCAGTTGGCTATCAATGTAAAGTGAGAAGTGTTGTAAATATTGTATTCCAATACGAGTCTTCTACTCTTCTTCAATTATCAATAAAGAGAATAAAGTTCTATATATCTCTGTGTGACTTCAACTTATCCTTTTATCTCCGCTACTATAAAGAAGTGATGTATTCCTATTGAATAAGAAGGATTGTCCTCGTTAACTTTAATTTGTCTGTTTCCGTCACTGCGATGTGCTCATATTCGAAGAAAATTAATTATGTACCATCTTTGTCTTGTACAAGTGCAATACCAGACTTGTACGGCATCATGCCCAAGCGAGGACGATCGATTCTAAGAGATCAATATGTGAATAAATAACTCTATGAATCGGGGCATGACACAAAGCCAATGCTCGAATTCGTTCAAAGCATTCGATATCAACTTTTACGTTCATTGCAATGCACCATTCATAACTCGTTGTAATTTATGCAACACATCCTAATTTTTATTATATCGATGCAACCAACATTTCGATTCACATCTCGTGACTTACTGCACTTGCAGCAACAATTATTTTATAGCTCATTGCATGCAATACAATAAATATTTTTTGACTTTCTCAGCAAATATCATATAATTTCCAAAACACATGCAGCAATACACGACTTGTATTAGACTTATTGTATAGAACATCCAGTGTGGCATCAAGTAGAGTCAAGAGTGATTTGATTATGGTGGGCAACTTTTGGAATTGAAACGAAATAAGCGTCATGAGGAATTTGAACCTAAAGCTCTAATACCAATTTGTCATGCCCCGACCAAGAAATTCGTTCGTCTTCGCATCGATTTATCCGAATCGTTCATCCTCGTTGGGGCGTGATGCCGTACATGTCTGGAATTGTACTCGTATAAGATAAGATGACAAGTTCTCAAATGGTGATCTTTGATTTGATATTAGCAACGGAAAAAATAGAGTATATACAAAACAATTCTCTTTATTGATAAATGAACTGAGGTTACAAAGGCTTTCTATAGCCCTACTGAATTTGCTAGATTAGTTTAGAACATTCAGGTCCTCTCTTGCCCACAAAGAATTTCACCGTTCCATACATCATGTCTTCTATATCTTGGTCGCATTATCATATTGTAAGTCCGAGCATCAATGCGGTCGTACGCCTCAATACGCTACGACATTCTAGGCCTCAGCACATTCAAGCGAAGCTCTGTCGCGAGCAGATCAATTCCTGAACCTGCAAGCAATCTGGAGGAAGATCAGTACTAATCCTCTCGCATACTGATCAGAGACCCACCCACTTTACTAAACCAACATTATGTAGATATATGAATCATGCAGCTTAACTTGTTATCTTTCTATATTTGCCTTAGGATCGATTTTATGACATATACGAAAGCAGTAAGGCAATGTATTTCGTGGAAAGCATGTTATTGATGATTTGTATAAGCAAGCAGGCAACCAATAACACTCTCGTATTGTTTCGTGACTTCTTACAAACGTCGATGCACTCACCCTTGTACCGACGCAAGGTGAATATGCCTAACATCTTTCCCTGTCATGTTATATGTGCTCTCTGTGTAGGATCTCTGTGTTCCTGCACTTTTGGCCCACCGTTCCTTACGTATATGAAGGTCGTTGCCGTATCCGTGCCAGAATGGAGTAACTTGTTTCTTTTTTCTTTTCTTTTCTTTTCTTTTCTTAAATTGGATAACCTGGCATCCTCCCCGTACAGGTTGCTATACTCAAGTATCTGAAGGATGCCAAATTTACCATTATTTGTGGCTTATCACATCTGTAGCAGATCGTAAGTCATGCTCAAAAGATGTGCACTATCAATGATTAACATCCTTCCTAGGCCGAACGGTCCCGGTGCTCCAGCCAATAACTCGTTCGAGGGAATCATCACATACCCGTGCATGAGCAATATCTCAAGTCCATTCGACCATGCAACGCACGTTAAATTCATACAACCAAACATAGTCTTGAGTCCGAAACTCAGACTTCATGTCGTCTTATAATTCTTTTTCTTTCAATGTCCTCACTCTTTCTATGTTATTGTATTCTTTGTACGATTTCATTCTTCGTTTCAATGTTCAATGGCACCATGCCCTAACTCAATATTCGTCAAACAAACGTACCAAAGGTCCCGAACATTTCTAAGGTACCATGCCACATTCGATAGTTCTATCACAATCATGCCACAACTGTTCTCTTCACAACGAAGCCATCTTTATGATTCTCATGCACGTACGCACACTTTGACACAATTGTTCTCTATTCTTCGGGTCGTGCATGCGATTCATGCATCGATACCATATTTTCATGTTCTATGCCTTAGTGTTCAATGTTCATGGCTCTCGTACTAGGACACTTGCCTCAATAGTCTTTCAATGTGCTATCCTTCTAACTCGTGCACGAAGGCACGAACGACTCATGCACTGAGACACTTATCGATACAGTTATCCTATTTTCTTATGGCTTGTTCACCGAGGCGCTCGCCTTTGCGATATTCAATGTTCAATAGCGACTCGTACATTTAATGTACGTTTAATTTCAATTGTTATATCTAGTGTTCGACACGCACTATGTTCATCTCTTGATCGAGCCACGCCCATGGTCTCGATAGGTTAACTTAGCATACACTGATATATATTACTTAGGCATGAAGGAGTAGGGAAGAAGGGTCAAAGTCCTTCCACCTTAAGCCTTGTCATTTTGTCGAGCCGATGTAACTCAATTTTATAACTTTGTTGCACGGCCAACTCTTCTGACTTAGCCATTCGAGTACTTCATGCTTCGTTGAATTATTCGAACGATTTGGCTTACCGTGCTTATGCCTCAGTCCGTTACGAGGCAGTGATTTGGTTTTACGGACACCACTGGAAATAAGGCAAAAAGTCGACCTCTTATATTTCAGCGTAAACGTATAGCCTGCACACGAAACCAACTAAAATTAATATTCGGACTTATACATTGCACCGATTCAATTTCTTAGAATCTTTGAACCAACTGATTGCTTTCCCTTGGGCCAACTTAACACTTGCATCAAACTTACTCGATGCATTTCTCGGGTCAATGTAACTCTTTGCATCGATTCGCATTGATACATATTTCGGGTCAACGCAACTCTTCGAGTCAACGGCTCATCGTAATGCACCGTACGGAGCAGGTCATTACAACATGGTTTATGCCAAACACCATACACCATTGTCCTCTTTGCAAAACACCAAACTCCAAGGTTTACCACTCAAAACCTTACATCTAAGCTTTTAGAAAATAATTTCAGCTTGCACTCTTTGGAATAGACCCAACTCTACACCTCGCCACTTAAAACCTAATGGATGACTTAAGTGTGGTCAAACACACTTAGTGGATAGCCATAACCCCTTACTTTTCATATTCCTTTATCCCATAACCCCACTAACTCTTCACTGCCTCACTCATGCGTAACCACTATCCTGTATGGCAATTCAACTCAACTCTTCATCTCCCCTTAGTAAACGACCACCCCTTGACCTTCTTTTCACTTATTACCTCAAACCACCTGAACAACACTTCTTCCTGACCCTCTTCCAAACAACTTCTCTTCATAAACTATTTTCTAAAACCTTCTCCATCTTCATCCACACCTCCATCTATCCACCCATACCTAGGCTGTATCCGAATTCACCTAGTCTATACCAATCCAGCCATATCTCCCTCCACACTAAGTATTTTTCTCTAAAATTTAGTACACTTCTTCCTCTCCCTATCCTCAACACTTTATTTAAACTTTCCATCAAAACTCATTCTAACTTCCTCAAAATAGCCCCTCCATCAGAGGTGTCTAGGCTGAATTTGAATTCAGCCTATTCCCGTCTCAGGCCACTCCAGACCTCCTTCCACCCTTCCACCAACTCACATGCAGCCCTAAGAGATTCTCCCAACACCAAAGCAAGACCTCAGGTTGCCACAACCTTGGTTTGGTCGGCATGAAGTCGAGAAGGCAACCCGAAGTCGATCAAAGTGGGCTGAAACCTCATAACATGTATGCCATTTTTTTGAATGTTCATCCACTTTTTCTTGTCTGGTTGATACGAAATAAAAACTAGCACAAATACTTGTCTGTCCTCTATCATCTCTCAAAAGTTTAGCACCTAGTTTTCAACGATTTGCCCGTGGTGTCCGTTTTACGACAGGGTGTCCAGATTTCACTCTATCGAGAATAGCTGATGTTTGCAAGCCTTTGCGGAGCTATTTGACGGTTCCAAGACCATTGGTAAGCACCCAAATAACTCTCCTTTGATTCCTCTCCATGTACATAATCTTGTGGCAAAGTTTCATGTTGTTTTACTATCAAATATTGCTATGGTTGTTGCCGTAATCGGCCGATTGCTAGGAAATTAATGTTCTTGATTGTGTGTTTATCTTGCTATTGAACTTCTCGGTGTTAAAAACCTAAGGAACCTTCAGAGCAATTTCTGTACAAGGGGAAATAAAATCAATTATTTCAAAATATACAAACCTATCTTTGTTATGATCGAGTCGACCCATTTTGTCAAAAAATTGGCAAATTGAATGAACCAATCGAACTAGTAACTAGTCATGTGTTTTTCTTATAAATAACCTATACAAATTATATTTAAAGTATTTTCCATTGTTTTTCTAGAATTTATATGAGATATTTAGTAATTATAGATATTATATTTTACTAGAATAATTTGGTACTTAATGGTGCATAGCTATGACGACTTATAGGATGGGTTATGTAAGATAGTTAGACCATAGAAGTGGTGTCCATTGATACCAATATTTGATTGTGGTTGTTGATGTGACATAGGAGTTCGTGGTGAGGAGACTGAAGGGACATCAACATCTCTTTTGCAAAACCAGCTGCCAGATACATGCACGTGAACCTTGCCAAGTTTTCAGTACATGTTCCTTTCTTTACTTTGTTCTCTTGTTTCTATCTTCATATATATATCATGGGGTAGGAATAGTTAATAATTAGCATCCGATTAGTATTCGAGTGTCAATGTCTATTTATGGATATCGAGTATCAATACTAGGCATGACGATATGTTAAATTCGTGTCCATTGACACAATGGACCACCGGACACGAACATGATGGACGATGATGATATGATACGGAGTCTGACATGAGATATTTGTAGCTATGGACTCTGTGATAGCATGTAGTACTAGCTCGCGTGACTTGTTACTTGTACATGATTCATACTTGACTTGACTGGATAGTTCTAAAGCATTGGGTGGGGAGGACTCTACCGAAGTACCCGGCAGTTGTGACTCGTGACCATGTCTCCTTATTTGGGGTTTTATTATTTTCATGTGCCAGGGTCTCGGTATCAGAGCCTTAGAGTTGTTTCATGTTCACTCATTGGTATTACGACATGGTGCTATAAGTGATTACCGATTTGGCTGGGCCTGGTATTAGGATTGTCCTCAACTGTATATGTGCACGTAGATGGCTATGATAGTTACCTTTCATATTACATATTCACATTACTGTTACTTAGCATGTATATCATGTAGCTTGCTATATCCCCTGAGGACCTGGTGATCTCTCCAAGTAGTCACTTCTGCAGAGAAAGTTCGCTGATCCAGGGGTGTTGCTGTGTTCGACTCAGGTATATATGTGGCTGATATCTTCATTATATTCTTCCAGCATTATACTTATTTTTTTGTCATTTAATTCTGCTGATATGGCCTAGTTTTGCAAGCTTTATTCTTTGTTAATAGCTTGTTCAGACAATTATAATAGAGTTTGGTCCACTTTATTATATATTGTCTATTCTAGTTTGTCTGTGGGATCCAGTGTGTCAATGTCTGACCAACATTAGTACACTTGGTCTTACAAAGAATTTATCCTCTATTGATTGAGAGATATATGTCACTACCACATTTTAGCTTGAGAGTATTTTGGTCATTTTGTAAATTTTGAATTTATTTTGATTTATTGAAGTGGTGATTGTTATTTTTGACTTTGACTAGTTGTGACTTAAGAGACTAACCTAGATGTTGACTCTAGCTATGGTGATTTGGTTGGCATGGAGAGACCCTAGTCTAACTTAAGTCAACCCAATTTTAGCCATTTAGAATCAAGTTTGAAATAGGAGAATAAAGACTAGGTTTAATGACTTATGACTTACGAATTTATTTCCATGACTATTGAAACTTGGCCCAAGGCCCATGCCATGAAACCCTAACCCTAATTTTAGCCTAGTGGCCGGCCAAAATTGGTATTCCCCCTACAAAGTCTCTCATTCCTTTGTTCTTGCCTCTTTTGTATTGAATCAACTTCTTGAAAGGAAAGGTAATTTCCATCTTCCCAAATTCATAACAAATCCATTTTAATTCCTTTTGATCCAAATCTTTTGCAATAGAATCTAATCATCCCCTACTTGATGTTCATGGAGAGTAATTTCAGTTTGGGAATAATTTGGAGGATTTGGCAAGCAACGGAAATCAATCGATTTGGGGCTTTTCTTGCCATTTGACACCCTATAGGTAAACCCTCTAAGTTGTATTTAAATTATGTTTTCTTTGCATGGTAGCCTAGATCTAGGTGTCCCCTAGCTGTGGTATAAGTTTCGTGTCAATTGCATTTGATTTCGTGTCCATATCGGACACGTATCCTAAACTAGAACTAGGTGTTTGATGAAATGCCACACTCAATATTTTTACTGTTTTTGGAATTATGTTTGAATGGATTTGTAGATCTATAGGTCGTCTCTAATTTCGTATCAGTTGTGGGTGATTATTGTGTCGTGTCGTGTCAGCACGAGGACACGAACATGCTGCAGCAGCCGTGGGATACTGTCCTGCTGCTCGGGATGAATAACTCCTTGGACACGGCGATTTGACACATGCAATTTGGCGAGGACCGAGAGTCAGTGACTTACACAAGCCCCCTCGAGTCTTGAGTCACGTCGGATACGCAATCGAGCCTGCACTAGCCATTGCTTGCTGTGCGCGTGAGCCACAGACCCCACTGACATGGGCTTCGTGTCGTGTCTTGGTGTCTCGTGGACACGAGTCAGGGTGTCAGGGTTGTAGCCCTACCCTAGAAGAGTATGTGGACACACACTCGTGTCGTGTCATGTCGTGTGTCGTATGCTAGACATGCGTGAACATGTGCACGAGACTACACTGTGTCATTTGTGTTCGTGTGTGTTAAAAATGATTTGGACACGATTGAGTCCTGTTTTGGTGGACACTTGACACGTGTGACTCTATGACACATACACATATAATTACCAACCATTAAATTAGAATATTAATTGTATTTTGGATTCAAAATCGAGTTTTCCCAATTCACTGATACATTGTTCACTGATTTGATTTGCTGAGATTTAAATTGTATTTTAAACTGTTTTGATTGATGATTAATTATCATGAATGGTTTATTTATATATGTAAGGGTTAATGATCATGTTAGGGTTCATGATTGGTGTTTAATCATTGAATTTCAAAATACTTAGGACTGTTTAACTTAAACTGTCATGTGTTCTCTGAATTCAAATTTTCCTGAGAATACATGTGCATTTGCACTGTTAAACAGAGAATTGACGAAACCTACTGATTTCCTAACACTCTTACACATCTACACACATTCACTAATCTGAGAACTAAACAGCTACTGTTATTGACACTGTTTTTCCATATTATACACTCACACACACACACACACACACACATTTCAAACCTGAGAACATTGACACACACTGTTAGCTTATACACACACACACATTTATGCTAAATTGCTAACACTCTCTACACACACATCACTCTATGCCACACTCACACAGGACACACATTGGTACTGTAAACTGAGATACACCTAGCCTATGTTATGAACACACACATGACATACTTCACCCTATTTTCCACACACACATGTAAACTGAGAATCATGATTGATAGCTATACACACATATTTCAAATCTGACAACCCCTATAACCTATGATGTTCCCTGCATCTATATATACTCACACATTTGCACTGTTTTAACTGAGTTCTACACACACACACTCACACATGAAAAACTGAGATTATGTATCCACACACACTCATTTGTCACTCACACAAACTCATACACACACACACATGCCACATATCACTCTATCTCTCTATGTGTGTATATATATATTATCTTTAATTTGTTGGATAAATATGTAATATGTAATATATATGCATATTACCTATATGTAATATATGTTTTGCCAATATAGGTAGCCTATGGCATATAACCTATGTGTATATGACATGTATACACATGTGATTTGTGTGTTGATAGACTTGTATGGCTTATGATGATGTGTGCTTGCTAGAATAGACTAGCTAGGCTTAGTGAGACTTGTTTGGGTTAGGTTTGACCTAGTTGACCTAGTATGACTAGTGTAGTTGACTAGAGTTGACCAAAGGTTGACTTCAGCCTAGAATGATAAAAACATCATGTAGAATGTATTGTAGCAGTCTATTTTACTATTTTGGATATGTGGTGACTTATACTGTTCTATAGGAGCCAGACACCACTCCCCAGACAGTATATTCTCTTCAGACATACAGATATCATGTGAGTACATTCTCTGATTATTTCATATCTTGCTTAGGATTATATTTCTGCTTTAGATTACTTTACTTGATGCTGACACGTTGGTAAAACAGATTGGTACTATATGGATCCCTTCATGAGATGTTATCCCTTTCTGGAGCATCGGATACTCATGTCTTGTGTGTTTCACTTACATCATGTATCTCATACTTCTATTATCATGAATCTATCATGAATCTGCTTGTGATTCCTGTACTTTCATGAATCACAGAGCCTTCATGAATCTATTCATGAATCACTCATTATGAGCTTGTAGCGTAGTCATGAATCTTAACGTAACTTGACTGGATCCTTGTGTATTGATTGGGAAATGGGGGAGTAGAACTAAACATGTGAATAATTCCAAAGTAGTGTAGTCATGAATCAACTCTTTAGTATAGCCATGAATCACCTCCAGCTGTTCACATGTTTATCTTGTACTCTGATTCACTAGTCACTGATAGTTCTTTATATATATTGTAGCTATTTACTTACAGTTCTCTCTTTTATATCATGTTGTTCTTTCAGTTTCATGTATCTTACTCTTTAGCATGTTTATATTTCCTAACTTGTTATAATTTGCATGAGATGTATTATGCTCGCTCCTGTCCTGACTGGACCTATTGAAAATATTACAGAGGATGAGGACGAGGCGCTCTGTACCACTTATTATGGGACTACCCTAGAGGATTGCTGTGACTTGGATCTCCAGCAGGATCTATTAGCAGTGGATGACACACCTTTAGTCTAGAGTAGTGATTTTCAGTTGTATTTATTCTCTGGATTACTGTATTTGAGTTTTGGGATATTTTTGGATTGACTCTCTATCTATTTGTATCTTATGGATTCATTTCATATCTATCTATCTTATCTTATTTCTGCCTCAGATGTGATTGAGACTGTATTTCTGTATTGTCACCTCCACTCGAAGTGTATATACTATACAGGTACCTTATATTGTTAGATATTGTGACCTAGGACAACGTTCTACCGCCGACACAGCGACGTAGGCTGGGCGTATTCACTTCTCGTACCCTTACTCTAGGGTGCGGGTCGTGACACGTTTTTAGTGGTGGCCCATGCAGGTCTAGTTTTATGTAGTGGTATTCGAACTAGAGTATCACTGCAGCCTGCAGTAGGATTAGGATGTTTTAAAGGTACTCAATTACACTAGGAAAATTTTTTATCAGATTCCGTATATCTATATTTTGCTGCTTATTGTCTTCATTTGAATATAAACTGTCCTCCTTTGATATTTTGACTCATTCTCAGAAATTGTTTCTTGTTTGATCTGTGTCTCCAGGATGGTCGAGACGAGATCGCATCGCCCCGGACCGGGGATGCTGATGAGTGGTCTTCCACCTCTCGTCCTCAGCAGCCAACTCCCGGTACCGCAGCCCCAGTTATGCCAGCTGGGGTGGGTGTTTCAGCAGCATTCGGAGGAGCACCTTCACCAGTTAGGAGGCAGAGCCCGGTGCTTCCTGAGATCCTTCCACCACAGCAGCCTCCACCTGTGGGGATGGTAGATGCTGCTCATCTATTCTCCTTCGTGGAGAGGATTCTGGAGTCTCATCAGCAGTAGCAACAGCGTTAGACTGTCGACTTTCGTCAGGGGATCAACGAGGCCCATCAGCTGGTCCGTCTGACTGTGGAGATGGTGTCTACCCAGGGGGCACAGCAGCAGCCTCGCCGGAGGGAGAAGGATATCCAGGACTTCCAGAAGATGCATCCTAGAGACTTCCTGGGTACCGAGGGCATACACTATACAAATGATTGGATTGAGAACATTGAGGAGATTTTTCGGCTGGCGGAGATACCAACCAGACTTCATATTGAGGCAGCGGGCAATCAGATGCAGGACCTAGCCCGTACCTGGTACCAGACAGATCCTCGAGTGGGAGTAGAGGGTCAGACATGGAAGTAGTTCAAGGAGCTGTTTAAGGAACAGTTCTTCCCAGATGTGGCACTAGGAGGCATTGAGGCGCAGTTCGAGAGTGGTTCAGGGGAACCAGACAATTGCAGATTACGCCGGAGAGTTCTGCCGGTTGGCCAGGTTTATAGATGATCTGATGGAGAAGACGAAGGCTAGAAAGTTCCGTCGAGGGTTGATCAGGGAGGTTCGATCACTGACTAAGAGTGACCAAAATGCTACCTTCACGGAGATCTTTACAGGAGCCATGGCAGCGGAGGATGACCTGGGCTAAAATTAAAGAGAGGTCAAGTTTTCCAGGGAGCCAACAACAGTGGAGGCCAGGCCAAGAGGCCTCATTTTCAGCACCAGCAGCCGCAGAGGTAGGTGCATCAGCAGCAGTTCCAGCCACAGTAGTTCCAGTAGCAGGGACGGGCACCCTTCCAACAGGTGCAGCATCAGCAGCCGAAGGTGCAGCAGCAGGCACCGAGACAGCAGACCAGCAGCTGTGCTTACTGCAAGAAGCTGGGGCACGGGTAGAGTGAGTGCTGGAAGAGATTGCGTATGTGCCTTTAATGTGGAGTAGCTGATCATCAGCTGAAGGAGTGCTCTCAGTTCACAGGCAGAGCAGTGCAGGAAGCGGGAGCCAAGGCTCCGGCAGGACAGCAGAAGGGACCACTGCAGACTCAGCAGCAGAGGTTCATCCAGCATCAGCAGCAGGCCCGTGGAGGTCAGTAGGGGCGAGCTTTCTCCATGGCGGTCGAGGATGCAGAGGCCATTGTGGAGTTGATTGCAGGTTCGGTTCTTCTCGACTCTATTCCAGCTTTTGCTCTATTTGATTTTGGGGCTTCCCATAGTTTTGTGTCGGTATCATTTGCTATTAGACACTATCTTGTATCTAAACCATTGCTTAGGACCTATAAGATCACGACCGAGGGTGGTGTTATCCTCGTGAGTGATCTTTGCAGAGGGCGAAAAGTTATTTTGGAAGGCCGAGAGTTGGAGGTGAGTCTGCTCGTAATGCCACTACCGGACTACGATATCGTATTAGCTATGGATTGTTAAGGAGGCATCACGCCAGCATAGATTGCCGAGGGGATAGAGTTCTGTTTGGAGCGCCAGGAGAGCCAGAGTTCGAGTACACCCGACGGCAGATGGAGCAGAGCAGCGGACTTTTCTGCGGGATTTCAGTCGAGGAGGAGGTAGCTCTACATCCTTTGATTGCAGAGTTCATGGACGTCTTTCCAGAGGAGTTGCCAGGACTTCCACCGGACAGGGATATTGAGTTCTCGATAGACTTGGTTCCCGGTACGGAACCGATTTCTCAGCATGTCTATCGAGTGAACAATAGTGAGTTGGTGGAATTGAAGAAGCAGGTGGTTGAGCTGCAGGACAAGGGCTTCATTCGATCGAGTTCTTCACCTTGGGGTGCACCGGTACTCTTTGTACCCAAGAAGGATGGGTCGGTACGGATGTGTATCGACTACAGGGCACTCAACAACCTCACGATCAAGAATAGATACCCACTGCCGCAGATCGATGATCTCTTTGATCAGTTGAAGGGAGCTCGGGTTTTGTCGATATAGTGCCCCGTCCCTATATCGTGCCCCGTACTCCGTCCATGGGGTGCGCGAGAAAGGAACACTGTCGCTATCGATTCGGTCGGGACTGATAGGTCGGGATCGATCGAGTCGATCGAATAGAAACGGTTGAATTAAGATCCATTCCTCGTTATGGAATGTCTTCTTCAGAACCAAGTCCCATATTCAGCAGGTTGCGCCTCAAGGATTGACTCTATGGCTGAGTCGGGAGAGACCTCCCGTTGCTCTGCTTTTCATGCCGCTTGCGTTGTTTTTGGCTTTATTTTCTGAATGCATTTTCGTGAATGTTTTCGATGGTTTTCATGGCTTGCATTTCGAACTCGCATTTTCTATCGACCTTCTTGAATAATGCAGTGTTCTAATCGGTTGCTTGTGCGATTTCAGGTAATAGCGTAGGCGACGTCTAGCGCGACCAAAAAGTTCTCTCGCCTGAAGTAAACTCAAGGTGAGTGGCTGACCTTTCTCTTCTCGACCCCCTTCTTAGGTAAATCGATAATGTTGTTGCGCATGAAAGAATAAATGCAAGGGCACGGACACGATAAAATGATCGAGTTTTAAAAGGGAAAGTAGGCTATGTCTTAATAACTAAAAGAAAAATGGTCTTTGCACGGTCATGGACAACTTGTCGACAAGGTAGAGTTTCCCCGCACGGCAACCCGGGGCTACGGGACCGTTGCGGTCAAGAAAGAAAATATTACATAAGCTGTACTGGGCACGACGTTAGGCGAGGACTTGCAGCGGGGCTCGCTACTCGCGCTGAAAGGGCCTCGTCTAATAAAAGCAAAAAGGGAGTCCACGATGGCTCTGGGAGCCAGTGACCAAACACACGTAATGTTGCACTTGGAATGTAAATGATAACAATTGACAGGGAAGAACATGGTAAGTTTCTTAAGGCGCGGCGCGGTCCGCCGTGGGTAAGTTCCAACGTATTTTACATTATGCTTGTCATTGCTTGTTTGAAATTCATTAGGATGGTTAGAAACATTCATGAACTAAAGTCATATAAACTCTTCAACCAAATAAGAGCATGGAGCCTAAATAGCTACGCACCAGTACAAAGTGTAATATACTGATCCTCGCTCTCCACCAGGTACCCCGAACCACGAAGGGCGTGCCGCTTAAAAGCTCAAAGCGGCATGGACACTTTTGAAGCCTCGTTCGTGTAAAGGCTTGTGTTTTGAAATCCTTTCGAAGACTCTGCATTCAGTACAAAGAAGAATAGATGGCGACTCGGCTTCCCTCGATCGCAGGTAGAAAGTGTAACTATTTTGCTTGTAAAAAGGAATGTAATGTATGGAACGACTATCTCATCGGCGTTCATTTTGTAAGTCGAGTCATGTTGTAGCCCGCTCGACAATGAATGTAATGAAGTCAATGTAAATGAAGTTTTATTATCAATAAAAAAGTCTACTTCTATTTCAAATGTGTCAATCAATTTCTCTGCGTACTCTAACTTGATGTTGTATTTCGGATAACCTTATGACTATGCCTTGTGCGATCGCAACTTATGTTCGCACGGCATCACGCCCGGGGGACGACTATTGATTCTACGGAATTGGGGCGTGACATAATGGTATCAGAGCACGGCTTTACATCCTTTGACCTCGTATCGATGAGATAAGTTGTTCCATACAATGAGTCCGTAATAATTTATGACTGACGCGTTTGCCTTCGTATCGCAGAAGTGACGGAACCCACGGCCGAACGAGAGCAGAGCGCTTCTAACGGCTCTAGTAGTTTTCGTCGTTCGCGGGGCGGACCTTCTAACGATACCATCGAAAGAATGTTGCGTATGATGGAGGCACAACAAAACCAGTCTGAGACCCGACATCAACAGACAGAGGAACGACAGGCCCAGTTCGAAGCTCGCTTCGAAGCTCACCTCGACGTACATGCTAAACTTCTACAAAAGCAGCTGGATACCCTACAGCAGATCGTCCAAACAATCGTGGCCAACGGAAATTCTGTGACTGCGCCTGCCGTCACCACACCTATTGTCACCGTGTCGGCGGTCTAACCCATTGAAGTCGACACGGAGGAGCCCGAGCGTCAACCTGCGGCACCAAAAAAGTACAACTTTGAAGTGTCAGAATTCAAGAAAGTGTGCCGCACTTCCTTCAGCGGCACCGAAGGCCCTTCTATGGCAATCGACTGGTTGGAAGAGATGGAAGATCACTTCGAGCTCCTCGGTATCGAAGAATCAAAGCAAGTCACCTGCGCACAACTTCAACTACGGTTGAACGCGCACGACTGGTGGGCCGTGCACAAGCAAGCAATCCGACGCGACAACAACACAGCGCCGATCTCTTGGGCCACGTTCCGTAAGGCTTTTGAAGTCGAGTACCTCCCGTCAGCCGTTCGTCAAGCGAAGGAAAATGAGTTCATACAATTGAAGCAAGGGAATCGGACAGTAGAATAGTACGCCACAGAATTCAATAAGTTGTCCAAGTTCGCTAGTGCGTTTCTGCCTACAGAGGAGTGCCGCGTGCGACGGTTCGAAGTGGGTCTACGACACTCTATCGGTGCGCATGTCGGGGTCCCTGAGTACAAGACCACGGGCGAGGCTCTGAATCACGCTCTCCGCTTTGAGAGCCTGCATCCTTCCGGTGCTGACGACGTTGTACGCCACTCCAATCACAAACGTCCTAGCTATACGGGAGGTAACAACCACGCGTCAAAGCATCCATACACTAGTGGCTATAAAGGCCAGAACCCGTTACCGCGATGCAGACATTGTGGCAAGCTCGGGCACACTGACGACCACTGCTTTACCATGTCAGAGTGCTTCGCTTGCGGACGAAGGGGTTACTTTGCTCGAGACTGCCCAAATCCTTGACTGAATCGTAATGTCCCGCCACAACAAAATCGTCAAGAGAATCGAGAACAGGCGCCCCGACCTCCTCCGCCTACTCAACCCATACCGCAAAGTGGCCAAGACCGTCGCCCCAACACTCAGGGCCGCGTCTAAGCCATGACTCGAGACGAAGTGCTGGCATCAGATACAAAAGTGTCAGGCATACTAAAATTCAATAATATGCCTGCTCGTGTGTTATTTGATTCAGGCGCTTCGCATAGTTTTATATCGGCAAATTTTGTTGCCGAAAACAAATTTCCTGTAATATTATTAGATCTCGACCTTAGCGTAAGTACACCTTCGGGCACACCAATTCTTACAAACTTAGCCTACGCCGGTGGGATTATCTGCATCGGCGGTCAAAAGATCGGTCTTGACGTGATAGTTCTAGACATGAAGGACTTTGACATCATTCTGGGAATGGATTGGCTCGAGCCGTGCAACGCAACCATAGACTGCGCCGGAAAGACGGTCACCTTCCGTATACCAGGAGTGCCTGAATTTTGCTTTTCGTGTGGTGAGGCATCGTCGACCTGCATGGTGATCTCGGCAATTTTCGCTCAGAGGATGCTGTATTCTGGGTGCGAAGGCTATTTGGCGTCCGTCCGAGACATGCGACAGGATGGTGCAAACGCGGGTCAGACCGATGTTGTGGCAGAATTCCCCGATGTGTTCCCGGACGAGCTACCCGGCATGCCCCCGACCGAAAAGTCGAGTTCAGCATCGATACATTCCCCGATATTCGACCGATTTCCAAGGCCCCGTACAGAATGGCCCCCGCCGAGCTGAAGGAACTCAAGGTCTAGTTACAAGAGTTACTCGATAGAGGATTTATTCGGCCTAGTGTTTCACCGTGGGGAGCGCCCGTATTGTTCGTAAATAAGAAGGATGGGTCCATGCGTCTGTGCGTCGATTACCGAGTGCTGAACAAGGCGACCATTCGGAACAAGTATCCATTGCCCTGCATAGACGACTTATTCGATCAACTGCAAGACGCCTCGGTATTTTTAAAGATTGACCTCCGCTCGGGCTATCATCAACTCAAGATCAAGTCAGATGACGTGCAAAAGTCAGCCTTTCGCACTCGGTATGGCCACTACGAGTTCCTGGTGATGCCATTCAGCCTGACGAACGCCCCTGCCGCCTTCATGGATCTAATGAATTGGGTATTTCGACCCTTTCTTGATAAATTTGTGGTAGTCTTTATTGACGATATTCTCGTCTACTCGAAGGACAGGGCACAGCATGCAGAACATCTACGGGCCGTGCTCCAGACACTTCGAGAGAATGAGTTGTATGCAAAGCAGAGTAAGTGCGAATTCTGGCTAAGCAGCGTATCCTTTCTTGGTCACATCATTTCGTCCGAAGGCGTTGCAGTCGATTCGAAAAAAGTGGAAGCTGTTGCTGATTGGAAGCGGCCTGTGTCTGCTAGTGAGATTCAAAGCTTTCTTGGTTTGGCTGGATACTATCGACGCTTTGTGAAAGACTTCGCGAAGATTGTATCGCCATTGACTCGCCTCACTCAAAAGGGAGTCGCGTATGAGTGGTCGGATGACTGTGAAGCTACCTTCCAGGAGCTAAAACAACGACTAATTTTGGACCTATACTCGCACTTTCGGATGGGCCAGAGGGTTTTTAGATATTCAGCGATGCTTCAGGCCAGGGCTTGGGATGTGTGCTCATATAGCAGAACAAGGTGATATCCTTCGCCTCCAGACAATTGAAGCCGTACGAGAAGAACTATCCTACGCACGACTTGGAGTTAGCGGCGATTGTGTTCGCATTGAAATTATGGCATCACTATCTATACGGCATGGCGTGCACGATCTATACCGACCACAAGAGCCTCAAGTATCTTTTCACCCAGAAGGAATTGAACTTGCGACAGAGGGGCTGGCTCGAACTGATCAAAGACTATGACTTGACGATCGACTACACTCCGGGCAAGGGAAATGTTATGGCGGACGCTCTGAGTCGAAAATATCTTGCCTCGCTATCCATCAACTGCAGACTACTACAAGATCTCGAAGAAATAGGTATCGACCTCCGGGTTCGATTCAGGGATGTACGGTTGGCGCAGCTGCAGTTAGAGCCGAGTTTGCTGGAAAAGATCATGACCGCTCAAGATGATGATCCGTACCTGAAGAAGATACGTGAGCAAATTTTAACAGGTAGTACGACCGACTTTACGGAAGATAAGACCAGCGTGCTGAGATTGATTGGCCGACTATGTGTTCCGGATGATTCAGAACTACAAAAGAATATAAAGTCGGAGGCACATTATGCGAAATATACCTTGCATCCAGGCAGTACCAAGATGTATAAGGACCTCCGCACGACCTTCTGGTGGTACGGGATGAAGAGAGATGTGGCGCTCTTCGTGTTACAATGCATGGCCTGTCAGCAGGTGAAAGCTGAGCATCAGCGACCGGGCGAGAAGATGCAGAACCTCGCTATTCCAGAGTGGAAATGGGATCACGTTATTATGGACTTTATTGTTGGTCTGCCGAAGACACCACGGGGGAGCGACGCCATCTGGGTCATCGTCGATCGATTAACCAAGTCAGCACACTTTCTTGCCATAAAAGTTACTTGGAGCGTTGATCGCCTGGCGCAGATATACCTTGATGAGATAGTACGGCTGCACGGAGTTCCAGTATCCATCGTCTCTGATCGGGATTCATGATTCATGTCGCGATTCTGGAGTAGCCTTCAGTCGGCGCTGGGTACCAAGTTGCAGTTCAGCTCAGCTTACCATCCTCAGACCGACGGCCAAACGGAGCGGGTTAATCAGATTCTCGAAGACATGCTACGACTCTGCGTAATTGACTTCAAATCAAGCTGGGACGTCCACCTACCGCTGGCTGAATTTGCATACAACAATAGCTACCAGTCCAGCATCCAAATGGCACCGTATGAAGCTTTGTACGGCCGGAAGTGCAGATCGCCCATTTGCTGGGATAAAGTCGAGGAACGGCAGGTACTCGGCCCGGAGCTGGTGGAGCAGACCGTGCAGAAGGTCAAGCTAATTCGGGAAAGACTGAAGATTGTACAGAGTCAGCAAAAGAGCTACACCGACACCCATCGAAGATCGCTTGAGTTCCAGGTGGGTTATCACGTGTTCCTGAAGGTGTCGCCCATGCGAGGAGTTACTCGGTTCGGTACAAAGGGAAAGTTGAGTCCGAAATTCGTTGGGCCTTTCGAAATGCTCGAACGGGTCACCCCAGAGGCCTATAAAATTGTCGTACCACCGGCACTTGAAGGTGTGCACAATGTCTTCCACGTCTCTTAATTGCGGAAGTACGTGCACGATCCTAGCCACGTGGTGGATTTTGGCCAGCTGGAGCTAAAGTTCGACTTATCCTACGTTGAAGAGCCAGTTCAAATCTTAGAACGCAAGGATAAACTTCTCCATAACCGTGCTATTCCTTTCGTCTGCGTCCTTTGGAGAAACCACTCGGTCGAGGAGTCGACGTGGGAGCTTGAGTCAGAAATGAAGGAGAAGTTCCCTTCATTGTTCTCGTAGATGTAGGTTCCATTCTTAAGTTTCGAGGATAAAACTTTTTCTTAGTTGGTTATGGTGTAGTGCCCCGTCCCTACATCGTGCCCCGTACTCCGTCTACGGGGTGCGCAAGAAAGGAACACTGTCGCTATCGATTCGGTCGGGACCGATAGGTCGGGATCGATCGAGTCGATCGAACAGGAACGGTTGAATTAAGATCCATTCCTCGTTATGGAATGTCTTCTTCGGAACCAAGTCCCATATTCAGCGGGTTGCGACTCAAGGATTGACTCTGCGGCTGATTCGGAAGAGACCTCCCGTTGCTCTGCTTTTCACGCCGCTTGTGTTGGTTTTGGCTTTGTTTTCTGAATGCGTTTTCGTGAATGTTTTTGATGGTTTTCATGGCTTATTTTTCGAACTCGTATTTCCTATCGAACTTCTTGAATAATGCAGTGTTCTAATCGGTTGCTTGTGCGATTTCAGGTAATCGCGTAGGCGAAGTCTAGCGTGACCAACAAGTTCTCTCGCCTGAAGTAAACTCAAGGTGAGTGGATGACCCTTCTCTTCTCGACCCCCTTCTTAGGTAAATTGATCATGTTGTTGCGCATGAAAGAATAAATACAAGGGCACGGGCACGATAAAATGATCGAGTTTTAAAAGAGAAAGTAGGCTATGTCTTAATAACTAAAAGAAAAATGGTCTTTGCACGGTCATGGACAACTTGTCGATAAGGTAGAGTTTTCCCGCACGGCAACCCGGAGCCACGGGACCGTTGCGGCCAAGAAAGGAAACATTACATAAGCTGTGCTGGGCACGACGTTCGACGAGGACTTGCAGCGGGGCTCGCTACTCGCACTGAAAGGGCCTCGTCTAATAAAAGCATAAAGGGAGTCCACGATGGCTCTGGGAGCCAGTGACCAAACACACGTAATGTTGCACTTGGAATGAAAATGATAACAATTGACAGGAAAGAACATGGTAAGTTTCATAAGGCGCGGCGCGGTCCGCCGTGGATAAGTTCCAACGTATTTTACATTATGCTTGTCATTGCTTGTTTGAAATTCATTAGGATGGTTAGAAACATTCATGAACTAAAGTCATATAAACTCTTCAACCAAATGAGAGCTTGGAGCCTAAATAGCCATGCACCAGTACAAAGTGTAATGTACTGATCCTCGCTCTCCACGCAGGTACCCCGAACCACGAAGGGCGTGTCGCTTAAAAGCTCAAGGCGGCATGGACACTTTTGAAGCCTCGTTCGTGTAAAGGCTTGTGTTTTGAAATCCTTTCGAAGGCTCTGCATTCAGTACAAAGAAGAATAGATGGCGACTCGGCTTTCCTCGATTGCAGGTAGAAAGTGTAACTATTTTGCTTGTAAAAAGAGATGTAATGTATGGAACGACTATCTCATTGACGTTCGTTTTGTAAGTTGAGTCATGTTGTAGTCCGTGGGGCAATGAATGTAATGAAGTCAATGTAAATGAAGTTTTATTATCAATGAAAAAGTCTACTTCTATTTCAAATGTGTCAATCAATTTCTCTGTGTACTCTAACTTGACGTTGTGTTTCGGATAACCTTATGACTATGCCTTTTACGATCGCAACTTAGGTTCGTACGGCATCACGTCCGGGGGACGACTATCGATTCTACGAAATCGGGGCATGACAGTCGAAGATTGATCTGAGGTCAGGTAAAGGTGAAGAGGGAGGATATTCCGAAGACCGCTTTCAGGACGCGGTATGGACAGTTTGAGTTCTTGGTTATGCCGTTTGGGTTGACCAACGCCCCGGCGGTATTTATGAACTTGATGAACAAGGTGTTCCACCAGTATTTGGACAAGTTCGTGGTGGTGTTCATCGATGATATCCTGGTGTATTCGAAGACTGAGGAGGAGCATGAGGAGCACTTGAGAGTGGTTTTGGAGACACTCAGGAGGGAGAGGCTTTATGGCAAGCTCTCGAAGTACGAGTTCTTTCTCGACAGAGTTGACTTCTTGGGTCATATGGTGACTGGAGATAGGATCTCAGTAGACTCGAAGAAGATCACGGCAGTTGAGGCTTGGCCGACACCGAGTTCAGTTACAGAGATTAGGAGCTTCTTAGGACTGGCAGGCTATTACAGGAGGTTCGTACAGGATTTCTCCCGGATTACAGAGCCGTTGACTAGGCTGACCCAGAAGGATACAGAGTTTGTTTGGTCAGAGGAGTGTCAGATTGCTTTTGATGAGTTGAAGAAACGGCTGACGACAGCTCCGATTCTGACATTACCATAAGGATCGGGAGGGTTCACTACCTACAGTGACGCTTCAGGGAAGGGCATGGGTTGTGTCTTGCAGCAGCATAGAAAGGTGATTGCCTATGCTTCCAGGCAGTTACGTCCCCACGAGAAGAACTACCCTACCTATGACTTAGAGTTGGCAGTAGTGATATTTGCTTTGAAGTTGTGGAAACACTACTTATATGGAGAGGGGGTGGAGATCTTCACAGATTATAAGAGCTTTAAGTATGTGTTTACACATAAGGAGCTCAACATGAGGCAGCGCAGGTGGTTGGAGTTGATGAAGGACTTTGAATTTCACTACAGTATCACCCAGGAAAGGCCAACGTGGTTGCCGATGCCTTGAGTAGGTATCCGACAACCTTGTGTTTGACTATGGATCATCACTTGCTAGTAGATTTGGAGAGCCTGGTATTGAAGTGATTGTGCCAGGAGTTCAGATACAGATATGGGGCCGTCAGATTCAGTCAGACTTGATGGAGAGGATTAAGTCGATGCAGTTCGAGGATGTTGCTCTGCTGTGTATCCGAGAGCAGGTTCGAGCAGGGCTAGTGGATGGTGAGTTTACTCTTACAGAGGATGGCGCTTTGAGACACGGTTCCAGGCTATGTGGGCCCAGTGGAGAGCTTAGGGAGCAGGTTATGCAGGAGGCCCACCGATCTCAGTACTCTATACATCCTGGTGCCAATAAGATGTACAGGGATCTGAGGGAGCACGTCTGGTGGGATGGGATGAAGCGGAAGGTAGCTTGCTTTGTAGCCAGATGTTTGGTCTAGCAGCAGGTCAAGGTAGAGAGGCAGAGGCCAGAAGGTTTGTTGCAGCCATTGCCTATTCCAGAGTGGAAGTGGGAGCGCATCACAATGGATTTTGTATCTGGATTGTCGCGTACACCAGGAAGAAAAGACGCAATTTGGGTCATCGTAGACAGGTTGACCAAATCGGCCCACTTTTTGCCATTTAAAGTGGGTACGTCTACTGAGAGGCTTGTAGAGATATACATGCGACAGATTGTCAGGATTCATGGAGTTCCAGTTAGCATTGTCTCGGATCGGGATAGTCGCTTTACTTCTCATTTCTGGCGGAGTCTGCAGACTAGTTTGGGCACTCAGCTCAAGTTTAGTACTGCATACCACCCTCAGACAGACGGACAGTCAGAGAGGACTATTCAGAAGCTCGAGGACATGCTGCGGATGTACCTCTTAGATTTTGGAGGATCCTGGGAGGATCACTTACACCTGGTAGAGTTTGCTTACAATAACAGTTATCAGGCCAGCATTGAGATGTCACCTTTTGAGGCTCTGTACGGGCATAGATGTCATACTCCCTTATCTTGGGATGATGTTGGAGTGCGAGCTTTATTGGGACGTGAGATGGTTGTTGATGCAGCCGAGAAGGTGAAGCTCATCAGGGACAGACTTCGCGTGGCGCAGGACAGACATCGGCATTGGGCCGATAGCCACCGGAAGCCTTTGGAGTTTATGGTACAAATTAGAGATATGATTAGAAGTAGGTTATTGTTTATGTTTTTTTATCATGTTTCATTATTTAGTAACTTGAGACCTTGTTTGTGTTTAGGTCGGAGACATGATTTTTCTGAGGATATCCCAGACTCGTGGTACCATACATTTTGGTGGAGGTGGGAAGCTTAGCCCGCACTTCATCGGACCTTTCGTGATCAGCGGGAGAGTCGGTGGCATGATATACATGCTAGACTTGCCACCTACACTAGTGGGTGTCCATAACATATTCTATATATCACAGTTGAGACGGTATGTGGCTGATCCTAGCCATGTACTTGACCATTCAGAGATTGAGATAGGACCTACTCTCAGTTATCCAGAGCAACCAGTGGAGATTCTGGATCGCCGAGAGAAGGTACCGAAAAACCAGGTGATACCCTTGCTTCGCGTCGCATGGAGGCATCATTCTCCAAGAGAGTACTGGGTGCGGGAGGATGAGATGCGCGAGCGATACCCATATCTTTTTGGACCTTGAGGTATGATTGTCTATCCTTCTCATCAGTTTAGTTTCATCTTTTAATTTTGAGGACGAAATTCTTCTAAGGAGGGTAGATTTGTCACTACCACATTTTAGCTTGAGGGTATTTTGGTCATTTTGTAAATTTTGAATTTTTTTTGATTTATTGAAGTGGTGATTATTATTTTTGACTTTGACTAGTTGTGACTTAAGAGACTAACCTAGATGTTGACTCTAGCTATGGTGATTTGGCTGGCATGGAGAGACCCTAGTCTAACTTAAGTCAACCCAATTTTAGCCATTTAGAATCAAGTTTGAAATAGAAGAATAAAGACCAGGTTTAATGACTTATGACTTACGAATTTATTTCTATGACTAATAAAACTTGGCCCAAGGCCCATGCCATGAAACCCTAACCCTAACCCTAATTTCAGCCTAGTGGCCGGCCAACATTGGTATTCCCCCTATAAAGTCTCTCATTCATTTGTTCTTGCCTCTTTTGTATTGAATCAACTTCTTGAAAGGAAAGGTAATTTCCATCTTCCCAAATTCATAACAAATGCATTTTAATTCTTTTTGATCCAAATCTTTTATAATAGAATCTAATCATTCTCTACTTGATGTTCATGGAGAGTAATTTCAGTTTGGGAACAATTTGGAGGATTTGGCTAGCAACGGGAATCAATCGATTTGGGATTTTTCTTGCCATTTGACACCCTATAGGTAAACCCTCTAAATTGTATTTAAATTCTGTTTTCTTTGCATGGTAGCCTAGATCTAGGTGTCCTCTAGCTGTGGTGTAAGTTTCGTGTCAATTGCATTTGATTTTGTGTCCGTATCGGACACGTATCCTAACCTAGAACTAGGTGTTCGATGAAATGCCACACTCAATGTTTTGTACTGTTTTTGGAATTATGTTTGAATGGATTTGTAGATCTATAGGTCGTCTTTGATTCTGTGTCAGTTGTGGGTGATTATTGTGTCGTGTCGTGTCAGCACGAGGACACGAATACGCTGCAGCAGCCGTAGGATACTGTCCTGCTGCTGGGGATGCATAACTCCTTGGACATGGCGATTCGACACGTACAACTTGTCGAGGAGCGAGGGGCAATGACTGACACAAGTCCCCTCGAGTCTCGAGTCGCGTCGTGTCGAGTCGGACACGCAATCGAGCCCGCACTGGCCATTGCCTGCTGTGTGCATGAGCCACAGACCCCACTGGCATGAGCTTCGTGTCATGTCTTGGTGTCTCGTGGACACGAGTCAGGGTGTCAGGGTTGTAACCCTACCCTAGGCGAGTATGTGGACACACACTCGTGTTGTGTCGTGTCGTATGTCGTATGCTAGACACGCGTGAACACGTGCATGAGACTGTACTGTGTCATTTGTGTTCGTGTGTGTTAAAAATGATTTGGACAAGATTGTGTCCTGTTTTGGTAGACACTTGACATGTGTGACTCTATGACACATACACATATAATTACCAACCATTAAATCAGAATATTAATTGTATTTGGATTCAAAATCGAGTTTCTTCAATTCACTGATACATTGTTCACTGATTTCATTTGCTGAGATTTAAATTGTATTTTAAACTATTTTGATTGATGATTAATTATCATGAATGGTTCATTTATACATGTAAGGGTTAATGATCATGTTAGGGTTCATGATTGGTGTTTAATCATTGAATTTCGAAATGCTTAGAACTGTTTAACTGAAACTGTCATGTGTTCTCTGAATTCGAATTTTTCTGAGAACACATGTGCATTTGCACTGTTAAACTGAGAATTGACACACCCTACTGATTTCCTAACACTCTTACACATCTACACACATTCACTAATCTGAGAACTAAATAGCTACTGTTATTGATACTGTTTTTCCATTTTACACACACACACACATTTCAAACCTGATAACATTGACACACACTGTTAGCTTATACACACACATGACAGTATCAACTAAATAGCTACTGTTATTGATACTGTTTTTCCATATAGTACTAATCCGTGTGACCAACGTGACAGTATCAAGTAAAGTAATTTAATGCAGAAAAATAATTCTAAGCAGGATATGAAATGATCAGAGAATATATTCGCTTGCTATCTGAATGTCCAAGATGAAAGTACTGTCCGAGGTGGTGTCTGGCTCCTATTAGAACAGCACAAGTCACAACAAGTCCAGAATAGTAATAAGATGAACTACGATGCATTCTACATGAATCTAGGTCAATCTAGACCAAAGTCAACTCTTGGTCAACTCTGGTCAACCCTAGAAGTCAAACTAGGTCAACCAAGTCAAACCTAAGTCAAACTAGTCTATACTAGGCTAACAAGGCTATTCTAAGTCAAACAAGACTACACAAGTCTAATCTAGACTCTACACTGACACACAGACACTTCCATAGGCTAAGAGCCCTAGACTAGCTATTAGGCAATACTATGCCCAAACCAACCTATAACACATATCTACATGACATATATACCTAATATATATTACACATATTGATATAGCTATTAATATAATATGGCAATATATATACCATATAAGCTACCCATGAGTATACCACACATGCATTATCTATATCCATATTAATATGATATGGTACACTCATTAGCATATAGGTATCTATAGTATATCACACATGCATTTTATAGGATACATAAAAATGGAATCTCACAAACTCATAAGCATAAAGAAATAGGAATGAATGTGTTTGTGTGTGATGAGTGTCATGAGAGAATACATAGGTGTGTGAATATATGAGAGTGTAGGTGTGTGAATGATACATGGTGTCAAGTGTGTGGGTGAGACACATAGACATGTGAGTGTTCATGTGTGTGTGAGTAGTGTGTAAATTAGTGAGGAAAACAGTGAATCATAGGCTAAACAGTGAGTGGGACAATGAGGTACTTGTGTGTGTGTGTTTAGGATAGTGTAAACAGTGAGAAAACAGTAAGTGATACTTGTGTTCCCAGTTTACATGTGTGTGTGGGTGACTTGTGTGTGTGTAACTGTGAGGTGAGGGTGAAGGTGTATGTGTGAAAGGGTGGATGGGTCAACCTGGAAATAGTGAACAATAATAGGCAAAACAGTTTACAAAATTAAACCATTACAATTTAGTGAAATGAAAAAGAAGGAACTCAGTTCAGTCGACCATAATCCAATCTCTCTTTTAAAGGGAATGTGAATCAATGAAGTTTTGGAAAACACAGTTCATTGAGAACACAAAAATCAGTTTTCAACTCAGTTTTCAGTCCCACATTAAACATCCAGATTTCTGAACCAAAATAAAACCAATTTAATCCAATTTCATCATACACTTAGATAACATATAGGTGAACCAATTAGGGTTTAAAACCACACTAATTAACAGTGAATAATAGATCAAATTGATGATAAATTTTGAGTTAAAAATTTGGAATAAACAGTGAAATAATAACTGATATTAAGGTATCAGTAAATTAGGGGAAATAGAGAATTGATCAACAAAATCGAGCTAAAATGCAAAAACAGTGGTTGGTAATGTATATACATATTGTGCACGTGCCATGTGATGAGTTTTTGTCCTCCCAAGTGGACACAAACGTGTCCAATCCATTAAAAAACCCAAAACAAAACCTGGACACAGTGCAGCGAACTAATCATCGTACACGTGTTCACAGTGTTCGTGCACACGACACGACACGACACAGACCTCGTGGTCGTGTCCAAGTGTCGACTAGGTCTAGGGCTAGGGCTAGGACATACTGATATGTGTCCACGATACATGTGTGTGAGATAGGACACGCGTATCAGTGCACGAATTTGACAGCACTCGGTTTAGTGCAAATTCGATGCAGGAGCTCGTGCGTGTCTGATACGACACATGAGGCTCTGAAACTTGGGGAGTCCCGTGTTAGTGTCAGCCCCGTGTCATATGTCAATTTTCATGTGTCGAGGTGTTGTGTCCAGTGAGTTGTGTCCCCCGTGATGCAGCGCATGCAAACTGCCTGTGCACGCGCGCGTGCGACATCGTATACACGTGTCTGTGCTGACTCGATACGACACGAAAACTACACAAAGACACGAGAAACACTTAAGCGACACATAAACCTAATTTTCTATTCAAATGGATTCCTAAAAATCACTCGAAATGCCCATTGGGGCATTTCATCAAATACTTGAATACTAGGGCTGATACGTATCCAAACGGGACACGAAATGGACACCAAATCTAGGGTTTCCTATTCCTACAGTTAGGTTAGGCCTAGGTCTCCTTAGATATACAATAAAATCAGAATTTCATGGTGTGGAATGAAAGTTACCTATATGTATCAAAATCCTCAAAAAGCTCCAAAGAGAGGTGTTCCTCTTGATAGCCAACTTCTCCAATTTGCTTCCAAGCTGAGATTACTTGATACCAACAGCAAGAGGAATAAAATTAGAACCTATTGCAATTGGTTTGGGTGAAAAAGGAATTGAAATGGATTTTATAGGATTTAATGAAGATGGAGACTTACCTCTTTCTAAAACATTGCAAAATTCCTTATGGAGGCTAGCCCTAACTTTGAGGAACATTAAATAGAGAGGGGGGGGGATCATGTAGCCAGTCATGGGCTGTTGGAATAGGGCTAGGGTTCCATGGTGTGGGCCTATGGGCTTCTAAGGCTTAAGTCATTAGTCATGACTTATGAAGTCACAAGCCATTCTAGCCTAATCAATTCCTAAACTCTCCAAATAAGTTCCAATGAGTTAATCCTCACTAACTTAGGTCAAGCTAATGTTACTTAACCTGACCAAGTGGTCATGACCTAGGTTAGTCTCTAGGTTAGTCTCCTAGTCAACACTAGTCAAAGTCAACTATAGGACCAAAATCAATTATACTAAAAATCACTAAAAATCATATTAATTCTAATAAATCTAAATAATACTAACTATCACTAACCATGGTTAGCTAAGACTAGCTATGACTAATCTAGGTTAGGTTCAAACCAAGTTAGGCTAATCACAAAACATGACAATCAATTAAATAATATTAAAATCACACCATTCTTAATAATACATTAAATTCCAAATAATATATATTAAATTCAAAATTACAAAAGTACCCTTGAACTGGAAATGATAAATGAAACACCCTAATCACATGGCTAGGCTCTAGGTTAAGCTGTCTCTAGTGTTACACTATCAAAACACCAAAATCATAAGTCATGATTTAAAATAGTTTTAAAATGATTTAAAAATTACCAAAAATTATATCATGATTTAAAAATCATTATTAAAAGATTAAAATTACAAAATTTTAAAATTATCCTCATTTGGAAAACTGGGTATTACAATCCTACCCACCTTATAAAAATTTCGTCCTCGAAATTAAAGGTGATCGTACTCCTTCTTGGTTAAGCCCCCAGCAATCATAGTCTCAGAACCTATTCAATCATATAATTTAAAAGGACGGCATACAGGGTCATGGCATACGGTGGTAATGAAAGTCTCATCTAGGTATACTAGTCATACTAGACCAAAACAATCATAGGGTATCAAAACATACAAGCAATCAAGGGTGTTGAACTAGAAAAGTTACAAAAACAATAATCATTCAAGCTGTAAGGCAGTCTATCATCCTATATGAAAACTGGTAATTATCAAAAATAAAATAAGATAACTACTAATCATCTATAGAGGGGTACTATTTAAGAAAAATCAAAACCAAAAGTTTGAGGAACGAAAGTCAATAGCATTGAATCCAATCACAATATAATATATATAGAAAGAGAGAGTGTTAGAGAGAGAAAAGCTAACATTATGTAAATGTTATGTGGTTAGTGTGTGTATGGGTGTATGTGGACATGTTCATATGGTTAGATAGTAGGCTTGTGTGTGTGATATATACATGAAAGTGTATAGGAGGATTTGGGTCTCAAAACAATAGCTATCAAGTTATACTATTCATGGCATATTGGTTAAACAATCTACAAGGCACAAGCTATTTACTAATAACATGCATGGCTAACCATATATATAGGTATATCTATATGTATAGAGAGGTAGAGATTTAATTATGTATCTATATACATTATAACATGTATGCATAAACTATATATATATATATATATATATATATATATATATATAGTTTATGAAAAAATATATATATATATATATATATATATATATATATATATATATATATATATATATATATATATATATATAAATCTATATAGATTTATGAACATAACATGGAGATGAAGGGTTAGGTTTAGATGGCAGTTGTGAACATTAGTGTAGAGTGTCAAGTGTACATGGGTTAAAACTTGAAATAAAGGGCTCAATCATTCAGTTTTAGTTCAACATTACATATTAGATCTGAAATTGAACTACACATTTGGAAGCAATGTAAAAATGTTAACATGTATTCAGCTTCCAAAATTTTGGAGAGATTCGAACATCAAAACCAACTCAATGTTTACCACAACCACAACCTAACATATAAGAGTATGAAACCTAACATTATATACCTACACACAACAATGTATACGACTCAAAACATTACAATTAAAAACCGCAATTTGAACTAAACACTTAGAATCCAAGGTTAAGGGTTTAATATGTACACAGTCTCAGATTTAACAAATTCAAACACGAAACTCAACCAATTTCTTTAAAAAAAATGAAACCCTGTATATAACATATATGTGCAGTAATGTAAACAACTAATAACATGAAATTTATATCTAATTTGTGAAATTAATCTGGAAAACAGAGAACTAGTCACTGGTACTGTACTATATAGAAATATTAGGATTTTGAGAAATTAACATCAAACATATTAATATGCATTTAGATAGGTTGGTAATCAAGTGTAGCATGCATACGTGTCAGGCAAGCATCTGGGTCCACTATATTCATATAATTTAAGGTAATACAAGAAATAATGGCAAGAAGGAATAATGATAACATCTATTCTGCTTATCTGTTTAAAAGAAGGAACCATTTTGAAATCAGAGCTATAATATCAAATCCAAGTTAAGGTCTAGCAAAATCATCGATTCTTTGTATTAGGAAGAATTTTGTAGCAAGAAGTTACACAAGGTTTATAATGACAGCTAAAGCTACTCCTACTCCTACTCCTAAGTTATTCGATGATGGAATACAATTTATAACAACAGAACGGTACGATAGAGATGATATGTTAAAAACCTTCTCAAGATATAATCTGATAATCATATGCGTCTGTCCAAAATCATGTTACTCAGAGTCCTCGCCATGCCAGTAAGCAAGGCTGCGATAAACGATATATTCCATAACTAGGGTATGCACCTCTACAATCATGTCGTCTGGAAATCTCGCTATGCCGACTAGTATAGCTGCGAGAAATTCTAAATCTCATAACCAAGATACGTACATCCGAAGCCAGGTCTCCATGTTTCCGCCACGCCAACTAATATGGCTGCGATAAACTACAGGTTCCATAATCAAGTAGACGTTTTACCATCCATGTATTCCCGTCGACATATGTTATCAGAAAAATATCGTAACTCAGGACTTAAAATTCATCTCGATAGGAAAATCAAAATCAACAACGATCCAACAAAATCAAATTCAATAATCAAGGAGTGAGGGCAACAAAACAAGGAAAATGATTCAAATTGAAGTTTAAATAAGATTCTCAAGGGTCGTCCCAAGAATCTCTCAAGGAATCCTAACTGTGATTGAGTACCTTCAAAATATATATCCTAATCCTACTACAGGCTGTAGTAATATTCTAGTTCGAATACCACTACATAAACTCGACCTGCATGGGCCACCACTAAAAATGTGTCAAGACCCGCACCCACTGTGAGGGTACGAGGGCGTAACAACGCCCAGCCTATGCCGCAGTATCGGCGGTAGAACGCTATCCTAGGTCACAACATCTAACAATATAAGCTAAGCAGTTTATACTCCCCGAATGAGGGTGACATAGCAGAAAATAAACTCAATCACAACTAAGGAAGAAGAAGCACGATATGATATAGAACTCAAGGAAAATACAGATGATCAAATAGTCTAAGATAACATCTCAGCAGATATCCAGAGTACAAGGTCTCAGCTACTGAATATGAAAGAATATACAACCCAGATCTCAAAGACAGAAATAAAGTCTAACTACTAGTCTCAAGACAACATAAGTAAGATAAAGCCTAACTAAGCTAGTCTAGGCAGTAGGGTAAAGTCGTCAGCTAGAGCTGTCCTGCAAAAGGTATTCGCACAGGCCTCCTCCTCGTCCTCTGTAATATTTTTAACAGGTCCAATCAGGACTGGAGGGAGCACAATACATCTCAACAGTTCATAGCAGATTAGAAAATATAATCATGCAGTAAAGTAAGATATAGATACTGAAGAAATATAGTATGTAAACAGAGAGAGAGAACTGTAATAGAAGTATCTACTATAAGTAAAGAGCTACCAGTGACTAGTGATTTAGAGTACAAAGTCGACATGTGAACGGCTTGATTTGCACATGGCTATACTAAAGAGGTGTACATGGCTATTCTACTTTGGAATTGTTCACATGGCTATTTATACTCCCCCGAACCCCCAATCTGTACACAAGGATCCAACCAGGTTATGTTATGATTCTATGTAACGGCCCCTGAAGGGTGGTACATAATAGTCCCATAAATGGGGATTTTGGAAAACCTAATAAATGGGATAAGGATTCAAGAAAAACTCTGTGATCATAAGAGTATATGTCACAAGTGATCATAGAACCAAATGAAGCATAGTGATACGCCATATAAGTGAAACACACAGAACATGTAGTACCCGATGCTCCCTGAAGGAATAACATCTCAAGAAGGGATCCATATAGTACTAATCCGTGTGACCAACATGACAGTATCAAGTAAAGTAATTTAATGCAGAAAAATAATTCTAAGTAGGATATGAAATGATCAGAGAATGTACTCGCCTGTTATCTGAATGTCCAAGATGAAAGTACTGTCCGAAGAGTGGTGTCTGGCTCCTATTAGAACAGCACAAGTCACAACAAGTCCAGAATAGTAATAAGATGCACTACGATGCATTCTACATGAATCTAGGTCAATCTAGACCAAAGTCAACTCTTGGTCAACTCTGGTCAACCCTAGAAGTCAAACTAGGTCAACCAAGTCAAACCTAAGTCAAACTAGTCTATACTAGGCTAACAAGGCTATTCTAAGTCTAACAAGACTACACAAGTCTAATCTAGACTCTACACTGACACACAGACACTTCCATAGGCTAAGAGCCCTAGACTAGCTATTAGGCAATACCATGCCCAAACCAACCTATAACACATATCTACATGACATATATATCTAATTTATATTACACATATTGATATAGCTATTAATATAATATGGCAATACATATACCATATAAGCTACCCATGAGTATACCACACATGCATTATCTATATCCATATTAATATGATATGGTACACTCATTAGCATATAGGTATCTATATTATATCACACATACATTTTATAGGATACATAAAAATGGAATCTCACAAACTCATAAGCATAAAGAAATATGAATGAATGTGTTTGTGTGTGATGAGTGTCATGAGAGAATACATAGGTGTGTGAATATATGAGAGTGTAGGTGTGTGAATGATACATGGTGTCAAGTGTGTGGGTGAGACACATAGACATGTGAGTGTTCATGTGTGTGTGAGTAGTGTGTAAATTAGTGAGGAAAACAGTGAATCATAGGCTAAACAATGAGTGGGACAGTGAGGTACTTGTGTGTGTGTGTTTAGGATAGTGTAAACAGTGAGAAAACAGTGAGTGATACTTGTGTTCCCAGTTTACATGTGTGTGTGGGTGACTTGTGTGTGTGTGTAACAGTAAGGTGAGGGTGAAGGTGTATGTGTGAAAGGGTGGATGGGTCAACCTGGAAACAGTGAACAACAATAGGCAAAACAATTTACAAAATTAAACCATTACATTTTAGTGAAATGAAAAAGAAGGAACTCAGTTCAGTCAACCATAACCCAATCTCTGTTTTAAAGGGAATGTGAATCAATGAAGTGTTGGAAAACACAGTTCATTGAGAAAACAAAAATCAGTTTTCAACTCAGTTTTCAGTCCCATATTAAACATCCAGATTTTTGAACCAAAACAAAACCAATTTAATCCAATTTCATCATACACTTAGATAACATATAGGTGAACCAATTAGGATTTAAAACCACACTAATTAACAGTGAATAATAGATCAAATTAATGACAAATTTTGAGTTAAAAATCTGGAACAAACAGTGAAATAATAACTGATATTAAGGTATCAGTAAATTAGGGGAAATGGAGAATTGATCAACAAATTTGAGCTAAAATGCAAAAACAGTGGTTGGTAATGCATATACATATTGTGCACGTGTCATGTGATGAGTTTTTGTCCTTCCAAGTGGACACAAACATGTCAAATCAATTTAAAAACCCAAAACAAAACCTGGACACAGTGCAGTGAACCAATCATCGTGTATGTGTTCACAGTGTTCGTGCGCACGACACGACACGACACAGACCTCATGGTCGTATCCAAGTGTCGACTAGGTCTAGGGCTAGGGCTAGAACACACTGATACGTGTCCACAACACGTGTGCATGAGATAGGACACGCGTATCAGTGCACGAATTTGACAGCACTCGGTTCAGTACAAATTCGAAGCAGGAGCTCGTGCGTGTCCGACAAGACACGTGAGGCTCTGAAACTTGGGGAGCCCCGTGTCAGTGTCAGCCCCATGTCACATGTCAATTTTCACGTGTCTAGGTGTTGTGTCCAGTGAGCTGTGTCCCCCGTGATGCAGGGCATACAAACTGCCTGTGCACGCGCGCACGCGACATCGTGTACACGTGTCTGTGCTGACTCGATACGACATAAAAACCACACAAAGACACGAAAAACACTTAAGCGACACATAAACCTAATTTTCTATTCAAATGGATTCCTAAAAATCACTCGAAATGTACATTGGGGCATTTCGTCAAACACTTGAATACTAGGGCTGATACGTGTCCAAACGGGACACAAAATGGACACGAAATCTAGGGTTTCCTATTCCTACAGTTAGGTTAGGCCAAGGTCTCCTTAGATATGCAATAAAATCAGAATTTTATGGTGTGGAATGAAAGTTACCTATATGTATCAAAATCCTCAAAAAGCTCCAAAGAGAGGTGTTCCTCTTGATAGCCAACTTCTCCAATTTGCTTCCAAGCTGAGATTACTTGATACCAACAGCAAGAGGAATAAAATTAGAACCTATTGCAATTGGTTTGGGTGAAAAAGGAATTGAAATGGATTTTATAGGATTTAATAAAGATGGAGACTTACCTCTTTCTAAAACTTTGCAAAATTCCTAATGGAGGCTAGCCCTAACTTTGAGGAACATTAAATAGAGCGGGGGGGGGGGGGATCATTTGGCCAGCCATGGGCTGTTGGAATAGGGCTAGTGTCACGACCCGCGCCCTAGAGTTAGGGCACGAGAACGTAACAACGCCCAGCCTACGCCGCAGTGTCGGCGGTAGAACGCTGTCCTAGGTCTCAATGCATCTAACAGTATAAGACTAAACAGTTTATACTCCCCGAATGGGGATGACATAGCATATACCATCTCAATCACATCTAAGGTAGAGCATGATAAAGATAGATAAAACATGAAATCCAAAATAAATACAGGAGATAGAAGTCTAAGTGTCTAAGATACATAAACCCAGAAATACATCTCAAAACTCAAATACAGTAATCCACAAAGTAAATACAACTCCAGAGAGAAGAAATACCATCTAAACAACCTCTAATGTGTCTCCTCTAGGCTAGCAGGCAATCCCAGGCTATCTGTAAAATTTATCAACAGGTCCAGTCAGGACAGGAGCGAGCACATTACATCTCAACAGTTCATAGCAGGTTAGAAAATATAATCATGCAGTAAAGTAAGATACATGTACTGAAAGAAATGCTGTATGTAAACAGAGAAAGAAAGCTGTAAGAGAATATCTACTATAAATAGAGAACTATCATGTGACTAGTGAGTCAGAGTACAATTTAGACATGTAAATGGCAAAGGAGATTCTGATAAGACACTATGGAAGAGATTCTGATAAGATACTACTTGGGTATTATTCACATGTCCATTTCTACTCCCCCGTACCCCCAATCAATACACAAGGATCCAGCCAGGTTATGTTATATGATGCTATGTAACAGCCCCCGAAGGGTAGTAGACCCCGAAGGTGATAGACCCCGAAGGTGATAGACCCCGAAGGTGATAGACCCCGAAGGTGATAGATAGTAGTCCCATAAATGGGATAAGGATTCTAGGAAGACTCTACGATCATAAAAGTATATGTCGTAAGTGATCAAAGAACCAATGAAGCATATGATACGCCATGTAAGTAAAATGCACAGAACATGTAGTACCCAATGCTCCCTAAGGATAACATCTCAAGAAGGGATCCATATAGTACCAATCTGTGTGACCAACGTGACAGTACAAGTAAAGTAATCTACTGCAGGAAATAATTCTAAGCAGGATATGAAATGATCAGAGAATGTACTCGCCTCGATAACCTGAACAGCTGATAAGTATAGGGGGGTCCCACTGAAGCCACAGAGTCCGATTTAAAGCAATACAGGTTACAAGGTGTTCAAGTTGTAATAAATGAATCTCTATAATCAATCTACATTATTCTAGGTTCTTCTAAGTCAAAACAACTCTAGGTCGACTCCGGTCAATAATCTAGTCAAACTAGGTCAAGTGTTGACTTACAGTGGACTTTGGGTCAACTGGTCAACTCTGGCCAAACAGGGTCAATTCTAGTCTAATATAAAGTGTACTTCGTTATTTGTACGTCGAAACTTACGTCACGCAAATCGAGATAAGAAGATTATCGGTAAGGTTGATAATCTTATTATAGTGATCCACGTGTCCAACTTGTCAATTTCAGCGATATGAGATCACTGGAATTGGCTGATCTCAGTTTCGTTGTACTAATCCCGAAATACGAACATTATATGAATTAATTATTAATTAATTATAAAAAGGGTAAACTCAGAGAAACTATCAACAAATATTGTCGGATGATGAAATGAACATCGCCAACGTGTCCAGAATGGTCAAATTAGCTAGGATAGCCTACCCAACGGTCCAATTTGGACACAAGGGTAAAAAGGTAATTTCGGATCAAAACGGTGTCCGTGTCGGAGCCATTTTGCACCGAAATATATGCAAGAAAACAAGTCTACAAAATATAACAAATTATATGTCCACGAAACCAGAATGTCGATACGAACCCGACGGTATCTCTAGAATTGGATTCCGTTGACCCGATCTCAATTTGGCCCGTTGACCAGAACTTGGAATTCCGGTTTGCACGGAAATGCGTGCCGGAGCCAAAGTTCTCAAACCTCAGCAAACTACCTGTCAACGAGTCCAGAATGATGATACGAACTCAACGGTATCTCTGAAATTGGATTCCGATGAGCCGATCTCAAAATGACCCGTTGACCCGGATATGGGTATCCGACTTGCACCGAAATACGTGTCGGATCCAACGTCCACCAAAACCTAGCAAATTATATGTCAACGAGTCCAGAATGACGATACGAACTCAACGGTATATCCGGAATTGGATTCTGATGAGCCGGCGTCAAAAAGTCCCGTTGACCCAGAAAGTGGGACCCGCTTTGCACCGAAAAACGTGCTCGGGCCCACGTTCTCCTAATCTAACAAATTTTATATGAAAACATGCCAGAACGACGCCACGAGTCTAATGGTGGCGTCAGAAATGAAATCTGGAGTCCCGTGTTCAAAAACAGAATTTTACAAGTTGGAAATTACGAATTCGGACGACCAACTTTGGCGTCGAATTCAACCAATCAAACAAGCTCACAATGAAACAAAACTGGAGGGGTAGTAAGAGGGTTATACCAGCTTCGCACCAGAACTGGTAGCATGCCAAACGGAGCTGCGGTGGAGTAGATACACGCTGACGAAGTTGGCCCCGCAAAACTGTCCAAATTTAATACAATTTAAACGGTCAACTTGGTGGCCGGTTTTCATGTATCAAACGATAAAATTAACGGACGAAAATTGACAGGGATGAAGGTGGATATACCGAGATTACGACAGAGCGAAGAAGTCGACGATCCAACGGTCGGATCTCCGGAAAAATGTGCACGAAGTCGCTGCGACGGAGCGTCGAAACGAACTCGATCCCGCACGTCACGACGGGACGTCGTTCAAAACGCACGAATCGCCTCGACGGCGCGTCCCGGAGGACGGTGGCCGTCATGGAAGGACAGGCCAGGGTGGGGCGCACCCAGGGGGTTGTCGTCGGGGACCACGGCGGCCGGCGGCGGCTGCGGCGAAGCCCGCACGCGCGCGTGCCATGCGCCCACGGCTGCTCCCTGGAGCCGCTGTGCTGGCCGGGCTCGCGCGGGGCTGCGCGCGGCCAGCTCGGCTGGCGAGGACTCGTCGGGGGCGGCCAGGCACTGTATGGTGGTGGCGGAACGAAGGTGGTGGCGGCGCTTGTGGCGAAGTGGTGGTGGCGGAACGATGAGATGAAGGAGGAGGAGAGAACTCGATGGAGGAGCTGGTAGTGGCACGCGGCTAGCCTGGCCAGGGTGGCCGGCGACGAGGCGACGCCGGAGTGGCGGTCGGGCAATATGGGAGGTGGTGGTGTTTCATTGATGGTGGTGGTGATAGCTTGGATGAATGGATGGTGTAGTGGTGGTGGGTGATATGAAGAAGGAAGGAGGAGATGGAGGTGGAGAGGGCTGAGCTCGGTGGTCGAGCTCGGCCAGGGTGGCCGAGCCACGGCGAGGGAGGGTCGGTCCAGCCGTGTAGGAGTGGTCGGGTTGGCTTGGCTGCTGTGTAGATGTTGATGCTGGTGTTGTGTTTTTGTTGTTGTTGGTTGTTTTGAAATAGATAAATGAAGGAGAGAGAGGATAAAAGAGAGAGAGAGATAGAAAAAAGTACTCTCCTCATAATTAGGGCCGGCCACATGTGGCTGTAGGGTGTTGGGGAGAAATGCATGGAGGAAATTAATGGGTATGATTAAAAGAGGAAGATCCTATGGCTAGGAATTAAATGGAGAAGAATAGGTTATTCCTATAGGATTTAATTCAACGGAAAATTCTGATAAATATTGAAAAATAGGTAGAAAGAATAATTGGTATTTTTGGGCAAGAAATATGAGGGCGTCATGATGGAGGGCAACACAAAGCTGGACTGGACTCGGTGGAGCCGGATTGGATCAAAATCGGACATTGTACAAAAATCCAATTAAAATTAGGTGTTGATGATCATGAGTGAATAAGTAGCACAAGGGGATTCCAATAAATGGGACACAAGTCGCGGACGAATAGTAGGCTCAAAGTGGGCCATGTCCATAATTGGGGCTGACAGGTTTAGGTCGACAGGGGACCCACAAATCAAGTTGGAAAATGAATGTGATGCCGTGGAGTGAAAGAAAATTGGGTCACGTGTCGGAAAAGTTGTGCAAATCAAATGGAGCACAAAATGACATGTCTGAGTAGGACACGAAGGTCAAGGGTGAAGAGCGTCTCGAGTAGATCATGCATGATGAGTTGGTTTCAAGAAACTGACTGGTCTTGCGCTCCCAATTTAAAAGCCACGGTAACGCGCTGAAAATGATCAAGGAAAAGAGTGGGAAAATAAATAATACTCAAATGGTCTAAATCGGCCCGAAGTTCAGCAAAGCAAAAAGAGTACAAGGGAACAAGTTTGGATGGAATACTATATACCGTCGTGAAGGTAATCATGTCCACTCCAAAACTCGTGAAGAAGATTTCCAGAGTTGAACATCCCTGACACTCCAAATATCAAAGGCATGGAAAAGCACACTTAAGGAAAATAACAGAAATAAATTATTTATCGAAACCAATAAATCAGAAAATAAAATACAATAAAAAAATCAACCCGAAATTCAGGGTGCTCACATCCTACCCACCTTATAAAAATTTCGTCCTCGAAATTAAAATGTCCATACTCCCTCTAGGTCAAACCCCCACAATAAAAGTCCCAGAACTTAAATAAAACATACCATCAAAAAAGAACGGCATACAGGGTCATGGCATACGGTGACAGTGAAGTCTCATCTAAGTATACTAGTCATGCTAACCGAAAGGGTCATAGGGTATCAAACACACAAGCAATCCAGGTTGCTAAAATAGAAAGGTTACAGAAATAACAATCATCAAAACTGTAAGACAGTTTACCATCCTATGTGAAAACTGGTACTTATCAGAAAATTAAGAAAGGTAACCACCAATCATCTAAAAGGGTACAGAAAAATCAAATTGAAAATCACTTGCATTGAAATCCAATCACAATATATAATATAGAGAGCATTAGAGAGGAAAAAAGCTAACATTATGTGTATGGGGACATGTTCATATGGTTAGATAGTAGGCGTGTGTGTACGTGATTACATATGAAATTGTATATGAGAAATTGGGTTCCAAAACAACAGCTATCAAGTTACACTAATCATGGCATATTGGTTAAACAATCTACAATACGCAACCTATTTAATCATAACATGCATGGCTAACCATATATATATATAAAATAGAGACTTAGTTATGTATTTATATATATGATAACATGTACGTATAAACTCTATATATATCTATATGAAACATAACATAGAGAGGAAGGGTTAGGTTTACATGACAGGGTATACTAAGTTATGGTGTGTGTGTGTCCTTGTACAGGGTTATAGCTTAGTATTGAAAGGTTAAACCAGGTTTTAGTTCAACATTTACATAAAAATATCTGAAAATAAGCTAATATTTAAACCAGTGCAATATTAACATAGTACAATTTCAGAATCTAGGGCTTGAACATCACAACCAACTTAATGCTCCTAACACAACCTAACATGATGGAAATAAAACCATAACATACTACCAATACATTTATCTACGCATACAGTTCGATATTACATGTTAAATCTGAATTTTAACTAAACGTGGAAATCAATGTAAAAATGTTAACATGTAACTAGTTTTCAAGATTTTGGAGAAATTTGAACATTAAAAACCAACTCAATGTTTATCACAAACTAACATGTAAGAATATGAAACCTAAATTTATATTCCTACTTACAACAATGTACGCAGCTCTAAATATTTCATAAAAATGGAACAGCAATTTGAACTAACATTTGGAATTCAACATTAAGGGTTAATATGCATGCAGTCTCAGATTGGACAATTTAACACAACTTAACCAATTTCTCTAAAAATTAAAATCCTGTAGATATTATACATGTGCAGTTATGTAGACAAACTAATAACATGAAATTTATATTTAAATTACGAATTTAAACTGGAAAAGTAGAAAGCCAGAAACATTGGTTATGAAAATTTGGACATCAACAACATATTAATAGGTATTCAGATAGGTGAAAAATCAAGTGTAGCATGCATACGTGTTAGGCAAAGTGTCTGCTATATATATTCATATATATATTCTCATGTCCCAATATAAAAATTAATTCTACGTTAAGACTAACATTTAGATCCCTACCAAGATTGCAAGCAGGTGATTGACGTAATCAAGACAGCTTTATTATTATCTAATACAAGAAAAATAGCAAGAAAGAATAACGATAAAATCTGTTTTGCTTATCTATTTAAAGAAGGAACCATTTTGAAATCCAGAGTTAAAATATCAAATTCAAGATAAAGTCTAGCAAAATCATCGATTCATTGTATTATGAAAAACTCATACACAAGGTTTATAAAACCAACTAAACTTACTCCTGAGTTAAATAATAGGAAACTAGACAAAACAAACAAATAATAATTCTTTTTTTTTGAATGACTGAACAAAAGTAGAGAAAACATGTTCAAAAATATTTAAGGTGCAATCTGATAATCATATGCGTCTATCCCAAATCATGGTACTCTAAATCCTCGTCATACTAGTAAGCAAGGCTACGATAATCACAGAGCCCTTGACTTATGCACATATCTCTAGAATCATGGTATTTAACATTTTCGCGGTGCCGCTAGCTTGGCAGCGAAAACCTTAAATTCCCACATCCGAGAAATATATCCAGAGTCAGACTATATGTCCTCACCATGCTGGCTAATATGACTATAGAAGACTAGATCCCATAACATAGATGACCTAGCCCATATAATTTTATCTTGCCAAAAATTAAATTAACTCAATAATGAATACTCAAAAATCAAATTTATCAATGAACACCAAAATTCAAAATGAACAAAATCTATCAAAATACAAACTCGAATGCAACAGCTATCATCAAAATTCAAAATTCGACAATAATCCATCAAAATCAATAAATACAAACTCAAATTCAACAATAATCCATTAAAATCAAATTTAACAATAAAAAAAAGTAAAAATAAATCAAATTAAGGGAAAAAGAGAGTTTTCAAATCGAAGTTAAAATAAGATTCTCAAGGGTCGTCCCAGGAATCTCTCAAGGGTTTCTAACTGTGATTGAGTACCTTCAAAATATATTCTATTCCTACTGCAGGCTGTAGTGGTACTCTAGTTCGAATACCACTACACTTTTAGTCTCGACCTGCATGGGCCACCACTAAAAATGTGTCACGACCCGCGTCCTAGAGTTAGGGCACGAGAACGTAACAACGTCCAGCCTACGCCGCAATGTCGGCGGTAGAACGCTGTCCTAGGTCTCAATGCATCTACGACGGGATGTCGTTCACAAAGTCGCTGCGACGGAGCGTCGAAACGAACTCGATCCCGCGTGCGTCACGACGGGATGTCGTTCAAAACGCACGAATCGCCTCGACGGTGCGTCCCGGAGGACGGTGGACGTCGTGGAAGGACAGGCCAGGGTGGGGCGCACCCAGGGGGTGGTCGTCGGGGACCACGGCGGCTGGCGGCGACGGCGACGAAGCTCGCACGTGCGTGTGCCATGCGCCCATGGCTGCTCCCTGGAGCCGCTGTGCTGGCCGAGCTCGCGCGGGGCTGCGCACGAGGCTGCGCACGGCCAGCTCGGCCGGCGAGGACTCGTCGGGGGCGGCCAGGCACCGTATGGTGGTGGCGAAACGAAGGTGGTGGCGGCGGTTGTGGCGAAGTGGTGGTGGCAGAACGATGAGATGAAGGAGGAGGAGAGAACTCGATGGAGGAGCTGGTGGTGGCGCGCGGCCAGCCTGGCCAGGATGGCCGGCAGCGAGGCCACGCCGGAGTGGCGGTCGGGCAATGTGGGAGGTGGTGGTATTTCATTGATGGTGGTGGTGATGTCTTGGATGAATGGATGGTGTAGTGGTGGTGGGTAATATGAAGAAGAAAGGAGGAGATGGAGGAGGAGAGGGCTGAGCTCGGTGGTCGAGCTCGGCCAGGGTGGCCGAGCCACGGCGAGGGAGGGTCGGTCCAGCCGTGTTGGAGTGGTCGGGTTGGCTTGGCTGCTGTGTAGATGTTGATGCTGGTGTTGTGTTTTTGTTGTTGTTGGTTGTTTTGAAATAGATAAATGAAGGAGAGAGAGGATAAGAGAGATAGAGAGAGATAGAAAAGTACTCTCCTCATAATTAGGACCGGCCACATGTGGCTGTAGGGTGTTGGGGAGAAATACATGGAGGAAATTAATGGGTATGATTAAAAGAGGAAGATCCTATGGCTAGGAATTAAATGGAGAAGAATAGGTTATTCCTATAGGATTTAATTCAAAGGAAAATTCCGATAAATATAGAAAAATAGGTAGAAAGAATAATTGGTATTTTTGGGCAAGAAATATGAGAGCGTCATAATAGAGGGCAATACAAAGCTGGACTGGACTCGGTGGAGCCGGATTGGATCAAAATCGAATATTGTGCAAAAATCCAATTAAAATTGGGTGTTGATGATCTTGAGTGAATAAGTAGCACAAGGGGATTCCAATAAATAGGACACAAGTAGCGGACGGATAGTAGGCTCAAAGTGGGCCATGTCCATAATTGGGGCTGACAGGTTTTGATCGACAGGGGACCCACAAATCAAGTTGGAAAATGAATGTGACGCCGTGAAGTGAAATAAAATCGGGTCACGTGTCGGGAAAGTTGTGCGAATCAAATGGAGCACAAAATGACATGTCTGAGTGGGACACGAAGGTTAAGGGTGAAGAGCGTCTCGAGTAGATCATGCATGATGAGTTGGTTTCAAGAAACTGACTGGTCTTGCGCTCCCAATTTAAAAGCCACGATAACGCGCTGAAAATGATCAAGGAAAAGAGTGGGAAAATAAATAATACTCAAATGGTCTAAATCGACCCGAAGTTCAGCGAAGCAAAAAGAGTACAAGGGAACAAGTTTGGATGGAACACTATATACCGTCGTGAAGGTAATCATGTCCACTCCAAAACTCGTGAAGAAGATTTTCAGAGTTGAACATCCCTGACACTCCAAATATCAAAGGCATGGAAAAGCACACTTAAGGAAAATAACAGAAATAAATTATTTATCGAAACCAATAAATCAGAAAATAAAATACAATGAAAAAAATCAACCCGAAATTCAGGGTGCTCACATCTAGGGTTCCATAGTGTGGGCCTATGGGCTTCTAAGGCTTAAGTCATTAGTCATGAATTATGAAGTCACAAGCCATTCTAGCCTAATTAATTCCTAAACTCTCCAAATAAGTTCCAATGAGTTAATCCTCACTAACTTAGGTCAAGCTAAGGTTACGTAACCTGACCAAGTGGTCATGACCTAGGTTAGTCTCCTAGTCAACACTAGTCAAAGTCAACTATAGGACCAAAATCAATTATACTAAAAATCACTAAAATCATATTAATTCTAATAAATCTAAATAATACTAACTATCACTAACCATGGTTAGCTAAGACTAGCTATGACTAATCTAGGTTAGGTCCAAACCAAGTTAGGCTAATCATAAAACATGGCAATCAATTAAATAATATTAAAATCACACCATTCTTAATAATACATTAAATTCCAAATAATATATATTAAATTCAATTAAATTCAAAATGACAAAAGTACCCTTGAACTGGAAATGATAAATGAAACACCCTAATCACATGGCTAGGCTCTAGGTTAAGCTGTCTCTAGTGTTACACTATCAAAATACCAAAATCATAAGTCATGATTTAAAATAGTTTTAAAATGATTTAAAAATTACCAAAATTATATCATGATTTAAAATATCATTATTAAAAGATTAAAATTACAAAATTTCAAAATTACCCTCATTTGGAAAACTGGGTGTTACATTATGTATTGGTTGGGGAATGGGGTGTAGAACTAAACATGTGAATAATTCCAAAGTAGTGTAGTCATGAATCAACTCTTTAGTGTAGCCGTGAATCACCTCCAGCTGTTCATATGTTTATCTTGTACTCTGATTCACTAGTCACTGATAGTTCTCTATATATATTGTAGTTATTTACTTACAGTTCTCTCTTTTATATCATGTAGTTCTTTCAGTTTCATGTATCTTACTCTCTAGCATATTTATATTTCCTAACCTATTATGATTTATAAGAGATGTATTGTGTTCACTCTTGTCTTGACTGGACCTGTTGAAAATATTATAGAGGATGAGGACGAGGCGCTCTGTACCACTTATTATGGGACTACCCTAGAGGATTGCTGTGACTTGGATCTCCAACAGGATCCATTAGCTGTGGATGACACATCTTTAGTCTAGAGTAGTGATTTTCAGTTGTATTTATTCTCTGGATTACTGTATTTGAGTTTTGGGATGTTTCTGGATTGTTGTGATATCTTAGACACTTAGACTCTCTATCTATTTGTATTTTGTGGATTCGTTTCATATCTATCTATCTTATCTTATTTCTTCCTTAGATGTGATTGAGACTGTATTTCTGTATTATTACCTCCACTCGAAGTGTATATACTGTACATGTACCTTATATTATTAGATGTTGTGACCTAGGACAGTGTTCTACCACAGACACTATGGCGTAGGCTGGGCGTATTCATTTCTCGTGCCCTTACTCTAGGGTGCGGGTCGTGACAATATATAATTATCATAGTGATATAGAGATATAACTACCTAACTTAGACAGCATATATGTATTCGAGGTTGGCTGGAGTCCACTTGATAAGTAGTTGGCATGTTTACGTATCCTGGTCCTAAGTATTTTGGGATTGGGGCGTTACATGTTTTTATGGTGGCTCATCCAGGTCAGAGCATATCGTCTCGGTTATGTTACTATACCGAACGAGCCTGCAATAGGATACTATATTAGGATCTCAGTCCATAAATGCTTTGAAAGTTCTTTTGATTTCACCTATCTCCCTTAAAACTTGAAAATTTTATTCAATCATCATTTTTGAACTCCTTACCTTGAACTCACGCGCTTCCCTATTTCGAAAGGACGAATGCTCGTGTTTGACACTCCTTTAGATTTTTTTTATCATAGGATAGAAAGTACGAATGCTCGTGTTTGAACTCCTTACCTTGAACTCACGTGCTTTCCTATTTCGGATTAGCAATATAGAATTCATATAGCCGACCTAATCCTAATGAGAGACTCTAGGAGCAATGGACTACAATCATTCTAATATTTAGCTATGTTAGATAGAGATGGGTAGAAGTCTAACAAGGTTTAATTTGGTTTAGTAAGGAATGTATGATAGGGTTATCAATAGAAATTATGGGAATGATTTGAAAGAACGAGTAGTAGAATTTTAGAGGTTGATACGGTTTCCAAATTAGAATGCGATCACCCACAGGAAAGACTATATTTGAAAGGATTCGAAAGTATTGTTATGAATAGGATAAATATATAGGTACTGTACTTAAGATAGATAGAAATCCTTATAGAAATTCTATGGTTGCATTGAGGCGAAGGAAATTCCATTTGAACAATATAGAAATCATGATGGTAGGCATAGGTCAAGAAATGAAGTTACCACTGGACAGCTGCCGAAAGATATTACTAGGAAGATTTATATCAAAGGGATAAGTGATGTTTGGTTGTACCATAGTGTGATCTTGGGATAGGATGTAGAATGGATATAACTGTGTTATACTAGACATACCTTTAAGTAGAAGGTAAATAACTTTGAAAGGACCTATCAACAATCATGACTAGAAGATTTGTCAATAGGTAAGTATTTGCCAAGGTATCACATATAAGTATTGTTTAGCATTAACATACCCCATTACCTAGTATACAAGCATAAAAGGGTTAGACGTATTTGTGATTATTAAATATCTTCCTATAGACTAGAAAGGGTGAGTTGTTAATCATACTAATAAGGAGATTTGATAAAAGAATGACATAGTGATTAATTGATTTTTGGCAGTCCTGGATTCTATAGATAGACCGACCTAAGGACTTGAGAGAAAAATTAAGAATCTTAGTTTGAGTAGACTAGAAAATCGTGGAGATGTTGAACACTTCTCCATAACTCAGTTCAGATAGAAATTCCAAAAGACTTGTAGTTACAACAATTGTGTTGGAATAAGATGTACGTAGGGAATAAAGAGAAAAGAATCGTAGGAACAGTCAAGGTTGGCTAGGACCTAGCATACCATATTTTTATTATGTAACACCATGTTGCAAGAAGCGATGATTGGAGGAAACTCAGTTTATATAAGTGAGTAAGTTGGTTGGAATCAAGATAGAAGCCCTTTATGGTAGCATAAGTTAGACCAAGAAGTTTAGCTAGTCTCATCCTTAGGAAATCTTGCTTAGATAGCCTACACTTTGACATAAGTCGGTATTCGTCATCTTCATATGGATTGGTCACTTGAATTCCAAGACCGTTCAAGTAACCAGAAGTATAGTCCACCATCGGCTTATTCGACCAGCTGACAGGAACAACAGTTTTTTTAAGGTTGACTTGAGATCGGGATGCCATCAGGAGAAGGCAAGGAGAGAAGATATTCCAAGGACAACATTAGGGACACGTTACGACCACTACAAGTTTTGGTGATGCCTTTGACAACTATATTTATGAATTCATTGAACATGGTGTTCCTCAGTAGCTAGAACAGTTGTGGTAGTTTTGTTTATATTTTATCATAGGATAGAAGCTATATTGGAAGCATATTTCATATGAGGGTGATTATCTAAGGATATATGATTAGGATAAAACATAGGTACTAGAAATACCAACTACAACAGCGGGTTTTGCACTTTTATAGGAGTTTCAAAATCCCTATTAATTAATGGATAGATTTTTCTACCCCTGCCAAAACAGATATGGTGAATTAGAAGTGTTATATACCCATAGAGATTTATTAGGAGAATAAGTATATAATTTTTCTGATGACTAGAAATACGATTTGTGAGAATATACAGTTGAACCCTAGTTATAGTTTTCTAAGCTTAAATAGGCCACCCTTGTGGTAGACTTTAGAAAGTATGACTTACGAATTTTATTATGAGTAGAATGGTTTGTTAAGCCATGTACTTAAGATTGGACCTAAATATGGTAGAACCATTATCGTGTGAATTTTGTTTGGAGGATACAAAAATTTATGCCTTACAGGACTAGGTAAATAGCTAAGGTGGATAGAATTCTATAGGTCCACTCCCAAGGTGTAAGTCAGAACATAGTACCGTATAAGGACAAACCTAACGAGCAACCCTGGAAATATTAGACTAAACACTGCTACCTTAATGCCTAAGATAGAATTTGGAATAAAAGTACTAGAAAGGAATTTATCGAAAGATAATGGTAGGAAGATTTGTGACCTAACAATACTGAATAGAATAGAAAATTTTGAGTTAACATAGATGATTTCTCTATATGGTAAAACTAGCCTTGAAACGACCTATAAAAGGCCAGGACCCGAAGATTGACCAATAGGCTTATGTATCTGACTAGCTCAACCTCGACCTTTACCCAACAGGTAGGTAAAAAATGGTTAGGGAATTTGTAAGGAAGGCATAGATTGCTTCTAGTTAGAAGGGATAGACTATGAATGGTACTACTAAAAAGGGTTCGTATATAACTAATAGGAGTATAGTATAGAGCTTAAGGATTGACAGAGCTTACAAATTAATTATGATTTTTCTGTCTTTGTGGTTAGACATATATAAAGACTCAAGAACCAAATTAGAAGCCATACCTCTATATTAGTAACCATTGACATTATAGGGCGTGTTGGAGAAGTGGTATACCGTATTGCATTGCCCCCATCTCTAGAGGGAGTACATGATCTGTTCCATGCCTCGCAATTGAGGAGGTATGCGGCTGATCCCAAACATGTGATTGATCATTCCAAGATCATAGTGGAACCGAGTCTATCATACGAGGAGCAACCCTTTATAGAATAGGAATGTATGTTATATTAACTATTACTAATTGTTGTTATATTATGATATTTATTCGAGGATTCCGGTAAGATTTTAAACTATCTTTAATACCATAACTTTATAGAGTTATAGTTATAGTTATAATCTCAATTTCAAGGACAAAATTTTCTAGGGGTATATTGTAAGCACTCTAAATTTTAGGAGTATTTTAATTTATTTTTGATTAATTATTTTAGTAATTTATACTTCTATATTAAATTTCTGACTATAAATATACTTTGCCGTAACTTTGATTTTTAAAGCACAATATTAGCCAATTCTCCGAAACAAATTCTATATTCGTGTTCTAGACGAGTCCACCTTCATTTCGGTATATCCTGTCCCACTCAGACAGATCTCCTTGTGCACTATTTTTAATTGTGCAACATTCGTGCATAATTTCTAACTCAAACCTAAGCTTTGCACCTATGTTTGTTCCAATAGAAAATTTGAGACACAACTTCAACATATTCCTTACAATCATTATATGACCATGACATTATATTAAGCTTACAACATCCATGACATTCGTGTCACACCCAATTAGGCTTTTACATACTTTTTATTTATTATAAATCTTAATGACATAATCTCTCGTCCTAATGAGCTACCAGTTTGACTTAGCCCAAACCTAGTCTAGACCCAACCTAGACAATTATACGGTTCATGCCAAACACCATACACCATTGTCCTCTCTATAAACTACTAAACTCCATGGTTCACCACTCAAAACCTTACATCTAAAGTTTAAGAAAATAATTTCAACTTTGCATCCTTTGGAATAGACCCAACTCTGCACCTCACTACTTAAAACCTAGTAGATGACTTAAGTGTGGTGAAACACACTTAGTAGACAGCCATAACCACCTTACTTTTCATATTCCTTTACCCCATAACCCTCCTACCTCTTCACTTCCTTACTCATGCATAACCCCCATCCTTTATAACAATTCAACTAAACTCTTCATCTTCCTCTTAGTAAACAGCCATCCCATGACCTCCCCTTCAATTATTACCTCAAACCACCTGAACAAAACTTCTTCCTAACCCTCTTTCAAACAACTACTCTTCACAAACTATTTTCTAAAACCTTCTCCATCTCCCTCCAAACCTCCATCTATCCACCCCTACCTAGGCTGAATCTGAATTCAGCTAGTCTCTACCAATCGACCATATCTCCCTACACACTAAGTATTTTCTCTCAGATTCAGTATACTTATTGCTCTCCCTATCCTTAAAACTTTCTCTTCATAAACTTTCAATCAAACCCGATTTTAACTTCCTTAAAATAGCCCCTCCATCAGAGGTGTCCAGGCTGAATCCGAATTCAGCCTATTCCTTTTTCAGGCCACTCTGGACCTCTTTCTACCTTCCACCAACTCACAAACAGCCCAAAGACCTTTCTCTAACACCATAGTAAGCCCTCAGGCTGCCATTGTCATGTCCCGACTCGAAAAATTGCTCGTCCTCGTATCAATTTATCCGAATCATCGTCCTCGCTGGGGCGTGATGTCGTACAAGTCTGGAGTTACACTCGTACAAGACAAGATGACAAGTTCTCAAATGATTATCTTTGATATTGTTATTTAACAACGGAAGAAAGTAGAGTATACGAAACAATTCTCTTTATTGATGAATGAACTGAGATTATAAAGGCTTTCAATAGCCCAACTGAATTTTCCAGATTGGCTACAACACTCAAGTTTTCTCTTTCCCACAAAGAATTTCACCATTCCATACATCATGCCTTCTATATCTTGGCCGCATCAATCCTGTTGCAAGTCCGAGCGTCAATGCGATCACACGCTTTAAACGCTACGATATTCCATGCCTCAGCGCGATCAAACGAAGCTCCGCCGCTAGCAGAACATATCTTGAACCTGTGAGCAATCTAGTGGAGGATTAGTACTTTCGTCCTCGCTGTACTGATCAAGACCCAATTAACTAAACCAACATTTAGTAATGTATTGATTCATGCAACATACAATTTAGTTATCTTTCTATGTTATCCTTAGGATCGGTTTCAAGGAATATTCGAAAGTAGTAAAACATGTTATCATGGCAAGCATGTTATTTCGATTCGCATAAGTAAGCAGGCTACCAATAGCAATCTCGTGTAGTTTCGTGACTTCTTACCAAATACTGACGCACTCGCCCTTGCACCGATGCAAAGTAAATGCACCTCATTCCTTCCAAGTCATGTTATAAGTGCTTTGTGTAGGATCTCTGTTTTCTGCACTTTCGGCCCACCGTTCCTTAACTATATGAAGGTCGTTGGCATATCTGTACCAGATGGACTAAAGTTGTTTCTCTTTTCTTTTCTTTCTTTTCTTTTCACAATTTGGGTAGCTCGGCGCCTCACGGGATGGGTTGCTATCCCAATAACTGGAGGCTTACCGTTGCATACCAATCAGTGCGGCTTTCACATCAATAATCGGTCGCTAATCGTCTTAGAGATGTGTGCCCATCAAAGTTTAACGTCCCTCCTAGGCCAAACGGTCCCGGCGCCCCGGTACGAACCTGTTCGAGGGAACACCCATGCACGGGAGATTATCTCCAATCCATTTCTCAAGTCCATTTGACCATGCAATGTGCGTCTTATTCAAACAACCAAACATATCTTGAGTCCGCGACTCAGACTTCGTATTATCTCGTATTTCTCACATTAACTTTTTTTGTTCTCATATTCCATACATCGTTTCAATGTTCAATGGCATCATGCCCTAACTCAATATTCGTCGACCAAATGACCCGAAGGTCCAAACATTTTCAAGGCATCATGTCACATCCGACAATTCTGTCACATTCATGCCATAATTGTTCTCTTCGTAATAAAGCCATCTTTTTTGATTCTCGTGCACGTACGTACGCCTTGACACGATTGTTCTTTATTTTTCGAGTCGTGCATGCGATGTACACCTCGATACCGTATTTCCATGTTCTATGCCTTAGTGTTCAATGTTCATGGCTCGTGCAAGTAGAAGCATAAAAAATCTCAGCTGAAGACATCCCTTCGCCAAAGCGTAGAAGATGCAGAAGACTGAGGCTCAGAGTAGAACTCCCTAAGAAGGACATTTGCATACTTCTCAAGGACAGCGATGGCTCCTTCTACACAGAGTTCTTCAACAAGAACATGGCTCCTACAAACGAGAAAAGCCTCAACCAGCAGCCAACTTACACAAGGCCGATCATCGCTCGAAGTTAAGTTTGGATCTCACATGGTGGTGAAGGATGCCGAGAAGAAGACAACAACTCTTTAGAGGAGAACTTCTCCTTTTATAGGGCCAAAAATGGCCCAGAGCGCATGCCACATGGCCGACGGTCAGAATTCCTGCATTAATGTGATGAACCTAAGACTCAGTACTTTGAATGTTAGTCATAGACCCTTCGAATTCCCCATATTAATGTGATAATTAAGTGGAAAGTTCCTTTAAGAGCGGATATTTATTGCTCTTTGCTTCAGAAGCCAAAGCCTTTAAGCCATAGGCGCAGCCACCTGCCTGGGCCAAACTCAGAAGCAAGATGGTGGTAGACCCCCCATCCCCTTCTTTTACATCAAAAGCCAGTCTGTTTACTCCATAGGCCCAGCTACCTACCTGAACCAATCTCAGACGCGCAAGGGTGTCATACCCTTCCTTTCGTAGCCAGCGCCTTCACTGTTTAGAAGCAGCTACTTACCTGCGTCCGCATGAGGCGCAGGATGGTGATATGCTCACACCATCCCCATTCCCACGGCGCAGTCGTCTACTCTGGTTCAAAAGATTAAGTCACTTTTCTACAAGAGACTTGGGAACTCCCATCGTAACCAATGCAAGTCAGCCTGTCGCTCCAAAAGTACAATAATCTCGCCAACCTGAAGCACAAGCCTACTTGTCGCCTACAACACAGTGACTCCGGTATTCCGAAACACAGCTTCATATGTTGCTCTATATGCACAGAAGTCTCGTCGCTATTCGAAGCCAAGTCCACTCGTCGCCTGAAAGTACAGAGGTTTCATCGTCTCCAGAAGAATGGTCTACTCATCGCCCCAGAAGCACAGCAGTACTTAGTCCACACCAGAGGAGCAGGAAGCATGGTTCTACCCCAATTGGTTTGTTTAAACCGCCTCTTACAGAGAAGATTGGGATTAAATCATGATTGATATCATATCAGATTAATTTAAATCTTAGACGAGGATCAATTAGACTCCAAATCTAGGATAAAATCCCAAGATTTACTCGGCTGTATCCGAGCAAGCAAATCGGCATGCTCCATGTGTCACCTCCTTCGGTTATGTTTATAACCACCAGATATCTCATTTAAGGGGAATCTCGATGTCCGCCACGTGTCAGCGCCGCAGAAGCCCGTACCGTGCGATGACGGCAAATTCTTTTATATCTTAGGAACCCTAATGCACATCGCATATATGCTCGATTCTCTATAAATAGAAGGAGTTTTTCTTCCACCAAATCATTGACAGAGAGAAATGGACAATCGACAATCTTCAAAGGATCAGCAATCTCTATCCACGAAGAGTCGACCACCCTCATCCACCAATCAACCAAAGAACCAACCAACCAACCAACCATCTTCAAGGGATCTTCTCCTCCAGACAGTCTCTTGATCGTTGACCTCAGAGTCCCATCAAAGGCGCCAGAGAGCCATTGTAATGTTAATTCGTCGTCAGATCATCAATGGAGTAAAGGAGCCGCTGCAGTGCTCGATCTCCACCTCACACTTTTTCTGAAACCTCTTCTCCTTGTACTTAGAATATCCTGCTTAGTACTTCCTTCATTGTACACAGATACCTTATACGTTCAATAAAGCAAAAAGTTCGTTCAACCTATTGTTATGTCGAATAATATGGCGACTATGCTGGGGATAGAAATTTTTATGCGCCGATTCGTAGTCATTTATTCACATACTTATCTCTTGGAATTGATCGTCCTCGCTTGGCCGTGATGCCGGACAAGTCTGGTATTGCACTTATACAAGGCAAAGATGGTACATAATTGATAATCTTCAAATAGGAACACATCGCAGTGGCAGAAGCAGACAAATTGAAGTTAACGAGGACATTCTTTCTTATCGAATGGGAAATACATCATTTAATTTGTAACAGCAGAAATGAGAAGATAACTTGCAGTCATAGAGAGGTATATAAAAGTATTCTCTTTATTGATAATTGAAGAAGAGTACAAGACTCGTATTGAAATACAATTCTTATAACACATCTCACTTTACATTGGTAGCCAACTGAACAAATGCTATAAGACTTACATTTGATACTTTGATACATTGGATTACAACTCGATATACCGGTTTGGCTTACAACTCACTATTACAACTGATTACAATGTCCCATACATTATGCCCATTATAAACAGAAGACATTATCTTGTACAAGGAGAGCTTCTGTATTCCCAACAAATCTTCGATGCCGCGGGACCGATCAAGCCAATCTTCGTGTACAGAATATCCCAAGCACGAACACCTGCCCACAAAATGTGGGTCAGTACATCATCTATATACTGGCGAGCATAATCCTACCTACTCACCTAAACCAACACTAAGTGGTCATTTAAGCAAGATTTTATTAGAATGATCTTTCTACTTGGGGCCTAGCATCAGTTTATAGTTCATGAGCAGAAACATTGAATATGTAAACTTGTTATCTCCTTTCTTAGTAAAGGCAACAATGTTACATACTTGGTGTTATCAAGTTCTGACAGTGTTCATTTAGAGGCATCTTTTAAGCATCGTTGAGTTAACATTAGCCAAACATTTTATAGGGATTCTTTTAGTAAGGCAACACTCCAACATATTGTATTTAACATATGGAGCATGTCATAGAGTTCTCATTTAAAGGCAACATCATAACATCGTCTTTTTTAGCATGTTAAGCTGACAAATCAACCAACATATACATTGCATATATCATATTTAAGTAATTTCTTACCGATATTCGACTCCTCGTACCTGCATAAGAATACAAGATAATATGATATACTTATTCTATCTGCACAAAACATTCATTAGCATGCATCCTGACTACATGACCACTGGTGCTATACACCATTTAAGGACTTTGCCATATAGGACTTCATAGGGTATGGGATGTGCCCTTCAATAGGTTGCGAGTCAGAATGAAGGTCCCAATATCGCGTGCCACCAAAGCACGCCGATTTCCTCCTAGGCCGACTCGATCCCACCGCTGCGGGTACCGTTCGAAGAAATAATACCTTGTATACAAGTTTGCCTATGGTCATGCGAATTCATGTCCGACTCGATCATGTTTGAAGTCGCATGATAAAATATTAAGATAAGTAAAGGCAACATTTCATTATCCCATCTTTCCAATATTACCATCTGTTCACTTGGTGATCTCAACGATCTCAAGCTCCTGATTTCTTATTACAATATTTCTCATATCATTCCTTTCTAAGAGGAACAAACAATATTTTATTCATCTCAATAGGACCTGCAGCATTTTATTTATTTTATAGGAACATTATTCTTTCTTTCATTACTTATAAGGAAACAGGCAACAGCAGCAGTTACGTCGAAGGTAAATGATTCTAGTGTTTCATTCAGTTCTTTATGTTAATAGCATAACCAGTTCATTTTTCATGTATCATTCACGCAGCATCTCATTACTCAAGTATTTCATTACTTAAGCAGTATTAACAGAAGGGACGTTATCAATTCATTTCAGGCATAAAGTCATATTAATAGTTCAAGTGTGATTCGTTCAGCAATTCAATGTTCATGTGTTGTCCAATTCAACATTGGGCAACTTAAGCATCTCTATTAACCAGTAACCAAAATAAGGAACATTTAAGGTCAATTCATAGCATCATATTACTCTATTTTATAAAGCATGTGGAATAAGGAGGAGGGAGGACAGTTCCACTCACTTTGTATAAGGGTCTTCCTGTTCCAATTGCACATATTCCGGCTAAGCGTAGCTCCATCAGCGAGCCACATTCTAACACTCAATCCATCTAGCCAACTAAGAGAGACTGCACCAGCCTTAATTCTTTTGATCTCCAACACAAGCCTATGTCCAACATTCTGATAGCATCCAACAAGCCAACCAAATGCCTCATGTGGAGCGGGGCATTACATAATATATCACTCAGAAAAAGTTTTATCCTCGAAACTTAAGGGAACAACTCATCTACTATATTCACTTATTCATAACGAGTTACTCATTCAGCTTCAATTTACTATTTCGACTCAGCACTCTAGAAAATCTCGAGATTTTTATCCAACTCTACTACTTAATCCAATGATGATTCAATCCGTCTTTCTCTTTTCCAATTACTTGCAACTTCTCTTTGATTCACCCACATTTTCCATGAATTTCTCTCTTGGTCGCAACACATCACTTTGTTTGGATCCATACACATATTTTAGGCGTCCCCAAAACATATACATTTCAGCCAAAGTCCGTGCTAGTGTGATAAACTCTTTTCATAATGTTATCTCAGTCGCAACCTATCACTTTGGCTGGATCCATACACATATTTTATGCATCCCCAAAATATATGTACTTTATCCAACTTCCATGTTAGTATGATTCGATAAGCCACGATATAACTCTCTTTTCCAATTTCGACTTAGCACCCTTTCAATTGATTTATCACTTTATTCACTTTGCCGCAATCACTATCTTCCAGGCCATAACTCTTAACATCAGGGACAACTCGGGTAAGCTCCCTATCCAAGTATAGTATTTCTAAAATTTGGTCAAGGGTCAAACTTAAAGCCAATCATATCATGAGTTCACAAAATGCAATCATATTCCTTCCCAAATCCAATAATATTTCTCACCGAGGTAATTCATCTTTTCTAAAAGATACAATCTGACGTCACCCACTATCGATTACCCGAGCCAAAGGTACAATTCTATGCAACAGTCAAGGTTAACCCAGCTACCCGACTATAGATACAGATCCAACATTCTCGTTATGAGCAGTCAATTCTATCTCATGGAATAATTCACTGCTAGGCACACACCACTCAAGTATTACCCTACGATTGCAATTCCCACTTCAAGTCGACAAATAACTTAAAATGGGTCAAACATCTCTAAGGCACAAGTTAAAGCATACATTCCCTTAGGTCAATACTCATCACCACCATCTCTCGTTCAATGCCACAAGGTCATCCTATGGGTCACCTATTATTCAGTCAAGTCTCTAAGGTTAGCTACACTGACAGCTAAACTTAATCATTCAGGTGACTTTCCTAGAGTGGACGGCTACTACGGTTATACTAGTTTCTTATTCTTAGGGCCAACAAGCAGCCGACAGTTCTAAGGAACTCTACCCAAACCTATGGATATCAACTTAGTTTGAATAACTAATCGCCATTGTCGGCTATGCCAACAATTAGTAAGTCATCAACTGGTCGCTAGGGTCAAGTCTATCTATCCAGGATCTTCCTCAAGAAAATAATTCCCACAGAGGCTCATTCTTAGACTTACCCAACGATCGAGTATGATCGATCTAGCAACATTACAGTCAAATCTCGACCCGACATATGATTCTCATCGTTCTAATAATCCATCAAGTAAAATATCTAATGATCCAATTTTTATTCCAATTCCTTTGTACCCACACGAACCCATAAGACAAGGATAACTATTCAAGGGTTATTGATTTTGATAGTCTTAACATAACTATGGAATCATACTATTCGGTCTGTATGAAAAAGTCACACTACTAAGTCATAAGCCATTAAACTATACCCCAACCAACAATACATATACCGACATTATCCAACACGTTTGCAATTTCTCAATCCCATTCGTTTTTCAGTCATCAAACTATTGTACGGGCATTCTTAAATCTCATACAGCAAGGGTCGAGTAGTTTATTCCATTCAATTCGACAATTTATGCATGAATTAACCATCCTCTAGGCAACACAAGTATTCAGAGTCACTACTTATTATGTGATACACTTCAATTCCTCAGCATACATACACTTATGCAACGACTATCTATTTCGCCAAGCTTAAGCTCAAACTTTACTTGATTCTATCATTCGACGATCCAGATGGGTTAACATCTATCGTACCTTAGGATCAAGCTACCCCTTCCAACATACATTCGAGCCACCGATAACATTTCCAAAACTTTCAGCTTGGCAACCAACTTTGTATTAGCCACATATGATTTGCATCCAACCAATCGAAGTCAACATTCAGATGATTTAAGCCACAACATTCTCTAGCCAAATCCATTTACCCATAGCATACTAACTGTCTTGCTAGTCTGAGTCATCACTTGACTAAATTATTTCTATCCAAGCCACCAGTTAGAATTTCTAGATATCTCGCTACCCAGCATAACATCACCGTCAAGGAACACTCGAGTCATCTAGCAACAATATATAACTCCCCGCTAAGTCTCGGCACTACTCATTACCCACAGGTAGTCTCATTGCTATCCTATGGAAATGGTCAACATACATCTCGTCCTGAGGTGGTAGAGGCAATATACCACTCCGAAACGAAGCCATCCTTAAACCATACCAAACCCATGTCTATTCTAGATAATCGTGATCTAAGCTGATCACTACACAAACCAACATCTCAGGGTCTTAAATCATAAGCCAACATTTTTAGGGTCTCAAAAGCACTAGCCAACGCACATGAGTCAACTCATAAATTATGTTGAACTCATCCATCAATTGTTTCATTCCCAATTCTCCCCAACATACGATACAGTTCTCAAACATGTTCCAAAAGCACACATGGCAACTTTTCTCTATTCCCATATTCCGAACATCATTCATAACATAGCATACTATGGCATCGAGTCATTGTTGGGTTATTAGTGTCCAAACCAACAACAATCGTTCATTTATGGGCATCACAATGTATTTAGACTTATTGTATGGAACATCCAGTGAGCAGCTAAGAGGGTCAACAAACTTTCAGACATGAACAACTTGAAGGATTACATGAACAACAACAGCATAATCGCGAAAGAAATCTTTGATTTAATAGCGGAAGCAACGTTGAGTGATCGCGGAAGCAACTTTGGTTAATCGTCGATGCAACTTTCATTTGAAACGAATCAAATAAGAGACCAAGGACGTAAAGTCGTGCTATAATACCAATTTGTCACGCCCCAATTCATAGTCATTTATTCACATATTTATCTCTTGGAATCGATCGTCCTCGCTTGGACGTGATGTAAAACCCCTAAATTTCTACTTATTTTTTTTAAATTGGTACTAATTTTTTATTATTTTGGACTTATACGTCGCGTAGTTGCATTTTACGTCGCACGCAAAAATTCGTTTTTCGTAATTGCTCGACGAGTGCGAATATGTGCGAGCGTACATATTTTTAGAAAAACATTTTTCTATCTTTATAGTTTCAAAATAATATATATAATAATTATTTTTAGCTATTGTACCAAAACTTCCAAGTTTACAATTTTTATTTATGAAAAGTCTTTCATTTATACAGTTATAATATTAAATAATATTCTTATAAAGTGGTATACTAGAAAAGTGTATTTATGTAAATATTATTTGTGCATACATATATATTTCATAATTATTTATTAGTTTATTTTTAAATAATAATGTAAATTTTGAAATTATTATTTTTAGTATTTTTGGAAAACATATTTTGAAATTATTATGGCAATTTAAATCTTGATTTAATTTTATGGATTTATTTAAATAGTTAAATTAATATCTATATTTGAAATTGATTTATCTTATTTGATTTTAAACTAAAGGATGGAATTTAATTAGATTTAAATTGGATTTGAATTTGGAAGTGGATTTGATTGGTTTTAAAATTATTAGTAGCTAATTATCTAAGGGGATTTAAATATTCCTAATCCTTATCTACTAGGGTTTCCTCAACTCTATAAATAGGGGAGCCCCTATATTGTTTCCTCCATAATTATTTCACAAAAATTTTCACAAACAAAACTTGTGCATCGTGTTGGTGTCCAACCTTTTCCTGTCAGCCATGACGGCCTCGGGTCCGACCCCGGGTGACTCTCTTATTCCATTCTTTTTACATATACATTTTTTCGTATCGGACACAACCCCGACACAAATAAATCCTAAACCTAATTCAGTCGCTCCTTCTCCCTGTCGTCTCCGACACCGCCGTCGCCATTTTCCCCGGCCTCCAATGGCCAACACCATCCCTCTGGCCCCTGTCTGTCACCACCTCGTCGTCGACAAGAACCCCATCCCCGCTCGCGTCTGCCACTCCGGCCAACCAACCTCGAGCCGTAGCACCCGCTCCACCACCAACAGCCCCGGCCACTACCCGGGCTTCCCTCTGCTACGACCACCACCATCGTTCTCTTCCTCTACCTACACAGTCCGGCCCACTCACCCCTCGCCGTGCCGGCCAACAGTAGTGAACCTACCACCATCATCGCCTAACGGCAACCGACACCATCTCCGCCTTCAACTACCCAATCCGCAGTCTTCACCCCGCCTGAACCCTAACTTCCCCGTCGTCGTCATCATCATCACCGCCACCACCCAAAATTTGCCACCACCCGCCCACCCAAAACACCCAAAAACTAAAATTACCACCAGTACCACTTACCTCCTTTCGCCGACGTCCCAACCGTGCCGCCGCTTGCGCGTGCTTCCTCCACCGTCGTGCCACCGCGCCCGGTCGGCTCCGTCTTCTTCCGGCTCCCCAAGCCGAAACCCTCTCCGCGTGCCACCGGCGCAGCTTTTCCCTTCTCCGCTCTCTTCCCAGGTCAGCCCCTCGCCGCCCTCTTCCGGCGCAGCGCCCGCCGCACGCGCCCGCTCCGATCCTCACCCTCTCCTCCTCGATCCATCTCCCGCCCCGCTCACTTCATCCCTCCGCCTCTCCTTTCTTTCCCCTCTCTCTCATCTCCCTCTCATTCCCTCTTTACTTTTCTCCTCTCTCTCTCTGTCCCCTTATTTAAAAGGAACGACAGCATCGGTATTAGTAACATATATTATTAGTATTATTATTATTGAAAAAAAAGTAGCCACAACACAGTTGTGCTGTGTGTTAGCTATTTAGTTCATTTTTTTCTTCTTTTCTATTTTATTTGAATCTGCTTATTAATGCAATATATATACAGTAACATAGCATTACTACTATATTTTGTAGATATTTTCTATTATAAAATATAATATGTGTACATATTTTTTTATATGATTAGTCAGTAGTATTGTTATTTTATTACTATATTATTGATATTAAAATTTTGAAACTATTTTGTAATAAAATATGTTATTGAGGGTTGACCTTATATGTAAACTTAAAATTGGATTTCAAAGCATAATTATATTATTATTTTATGGTACTTTATCTGTAGCTTTTACCTACAAATTTTATTTTGACAAAAATTGGTTTTCCTTAAATGGTTTTAATATATATTCAAGGATTACCTAACAACTATTTTAAATAAAAAAAATATATTTTTTCAAGGATTATAAATAGCTTTCTAAAACCGTATATATACTATTTATCTAAATTTTCTTCGACTATCCTTTTGTCCATGACTAAATCCCATTATTCATGTTCCCTCGCCAATTCTATCCTACATTATGTCCACCCTAACTAAATTGACTGTCCTGGACTCGATGGAACCATCCATGCCGCCAACAGAGGTCCCCTTGCATAGTTGTTACACCGAAGTCGCAGTTTGTGCCACATTGATCATTGCAGCACACCAGGCGTACTACCAGGCAAGACACCTTGCCATTTGTTGTTTATTTATTTTAGCTCATATTTCATGCATTATTCATTATTTTCTTTATGTAAAATAAACTGTGATACATGGCATAACCTGTTAGAACTTCCTGTTCATTTATATTTCCTGCTATGTATTAGTTTTCTTACACATTAAACCTAGATTTAAGGGACCACCTTTGTGTGTTGCATTCATTGGCCTTGACATGTTGTACCATGAAGTTATGTGTCGCATGTAGAACACGGACATGCGTGACTGGCTGGCCACTGGTACGTATAAGCCGTGCGATAGGAATAACCGCTAATCGAATTGTATGCTAGTTTGACTTAGCGGTTATAGAGGTTTACTGTTGTGGATACAACATAGTAGGCATTGGGCGGGGAGGACAATTCCTTAGCGTATGGGCTTCGATGCACTTTCCCTTGTGACCTGGAAGCTCTGCTGGATATACGGGGTTGATGACCCATGATTACTGACGGCCACTGGAATTCTGCGGAACGTTATGCTCTTATTGATTGGACCTCTGGTGCCCCAAGGGGGGACTATGCCGATCCCATTTAGCCAGGGCCCATGCGTAGGAAGGATTGTTCTTAACTATATTTCGCTTAGAACGGTTAGGCTACCTTATCCGTTAGGTATGAGTACTTTTGGTTTGGGCACTTGTATCTGATCGTGGCTTGGAACAATAACTTGTCGCAGGTTAGTTCGTCACATCTTGTCCTTGTTTGGTTGTAGGTGTGACTTACTACTTCGAAGAGAAGGTATTGAACCTTGTTGGGGTCCGGATACCATATTGGATTCATAGTATGGAAAGATACGTCATCGTGAATTAGTTTACCATCTTCTGTCCTTGTTTGGTTGGGGGTATGGTACGCTAGTTCAATAGGTGTGTATTGGACCATGTTATAATCCAATTGAATTATTTATTTGAGCAATATTTATTCAGTTCGTATGGCATGATATTATGTGTCTTGCTGCGTCCCTCGAAGGACCTGGTTATCTCACCAGGTGTGTGCTCTTGTCTTTCGCAGGTGTTCTAGCTCTAGCAGTGATCATCGCTATTTCTTTGAGGATGATTGTACTTGGATCGTCTTTGCTTCGCTCGCCAAAATCATTCTTTTGTATATCATGTATTTCTTTTCGTTGTTGGTAGTGGATTTGTCTCCGCCCAACTACATGTACCAATGATAATTCATAGATTATATGATATCTTTTATTCTTATATTTTTGTGTGGATGAGATTAGTCATGGTTCTACTGCATTTTACAGCTTACATATATTTATTATACGGCTGGCATGTCTACGTTCCTAGTCCTACGTATTTGGGACTGGGGCGTTACACGTGATGTCGTACAAGTCTGGTATTGTACTTGTACAAGGCAAAGATGGTACATAAGTGATAATCTTTAAATAGAAACTCATCACAGTGGCAGAAGCAGACAAATTGAAGTTAACGAGGATATTCTTTCTTATCGAATGGGAAACACATCATTTGATTTGTAACAGCGGAAATGAGAAGATAACTTGCAGTCACAGAGAGGTATATAAAAGTATTCTCTTTATTGATAATTGAAGAAGAGTACAAGACTCGTATTGAAACATAATGCTTACAACACATCTCCTTTACATTGGTAGCCAACTGAACAAAAGCTATAAGACTTACATTTGATACTTTGATACATTGGATTACAACTCGATATACCGACTTGGCTTACAACTCACTATTACAACTAATTACAATGTCCCATATATTATGCCCTTTATAAACAGAAGACATCATCTTGTACAAGGAGAGCTTCTGTATGCCCAACAATCTTCGATACCGTAGGACCGATCAAGCCAATCTTCGTATATAGAATATCCCAAGCACGAGCACTTGCCCACAAAACGTGGGTCAGTACATCATCTATGTATTGGCGAGCAGAATCCAACCCACTTGCCTAAACCAAAACTAAGTGGTCATTAAAGCAAACTTTTATTAGAATGATTTATACTTGGGGCCTAGCATCAGTTTATAGTTCATGAGCAGAAACAATGAATATGTAAACTTGTTATCTCCTTTCTTAGGTAAAAGCAACAATGAAACATACTTGGTGTTATCAAGTTCTGACAGTGTTCATTTAGAGGCATCTTTTAAGCATCGTTGAGTTAACATTAGCCAAACATGTTATAGGGATTCTTTTAGCAAGGCAACACTCTAGCATATGTATTTAACATGTGGAGCATGTCATAGAGTTCTCATTTAAAGGCAACATCATAACATTATCTTGTTTAGCAAGTTAAGCTGACAAATCAACCAACATATATATTACATATATCATATTTAAGTGATTTCTTACCGATATCTGACTCCTCGTACCTGCATAAGAATATAGGATAATATGATATACTTACTATGTCTGCACAAAATATTCATTAGCGTGCATCCTGACTACATGACCACTGGTGCTACGCACCACTTAAGGACTTTGACATATAGGACTTTATAGGGTATGGGATGTGCCCTTCACCAGGTTACGAGCCCAAATGAAGGTCCAATACTGCGTGCCACCAAAGCACGTCGATTCACTCCTAGGCTGACTCGATCCCTCCGTCGCGGGTACCGTTCGAGAAAATAAAACCTTGTATACAAATTTTCCTATGGTCATGCGAATGCGTTGATCGTGTTCGAAGTCGCATGATAAAATGTTAAGATAAGTAAAGGCAATATTTCATTATCTCATTTTTCCAACATTACCATCTGTTCACTTGGTGATCTCAACGATCCCAAGCCTCCTGATTTCTTATTACAATATTTCTCATATCATTCCTTTCTAAGAGGAACAAACAATATTTCATTCATCTCAATAAGAACTGCAATATTTTATTCATTTCATAGGAACATTATTCTTTCTTTTATTGCTTATAAGGAAACAGACAACAACAACAGTTACGTAGAAGGTACATGATTCTAGTGTTTCATTCAGTTCTTTGTGTTAATAGCATAACCAGTTCATTTCTCATGTATCATTTATGCAGCATCTCATTACTCAAGTATTTTATTGCTTAAGCAGTATTAACAGAAGGGACGTTATCAATTCATTTCAAGCATCAAGTCATATTAACAGTTCAAGTATGATTCGTTCAACAATTCAATGTTAATGTGTTGTCCAATTCAATATTGGGCAACTTAAGCATCTCTATTAACCAGTAACCAAAACATGGAACATTTAAGGACAATTCATAGCATCATATTACTCCATTTTATTAAGCATGCGAAGTAAGGAGGAGGGAGGACAGTTCCACTCACTTTGTATAAGGGTCTTCCTGTTCTAATTGTACATATTCCTGCTAAGCGTAGCTCCATCAGCGAGCCACGTTCTAACACTCAATCCATCTAGCCAGCTAAGAGAGACTGCACCAGTCTTAATTCTCTTGATCTCCAACACAAGCCTATGTCCAATATTCTGATAGCATCCAACAAGCCAACCAAATGCCTCGTACGGAGTGGGGCATTACTGTCATGCCCCGATTCCGTAGAATTGATAGTCGTCCCCCGGGCATGATGCCGTGCGAACCTAAGTTGCGATCGCACAAGGCATAGTCATAAGGTTATCCGAAACACAACATCAAGTTAGAGTATGCAGAGAAATTGATTGACACATTTGAAATAGAAGTAGACTTTTCATTGATAATAAAATTACATTTACATTGACTCCATTACAATCATTGTCGCACGGGCTACAACATGACTCGACTTATAAAATGAATGCCGATGAGATAGTCGTTCCATACATTACATCCCTTTTTACAAGCAAAATAGTTACACTTTCCACCTGCGATCGAGGGAAGCCGAGTCGCCATCTATTCTTCTTTGTACTGAGTACGGAGTCTTCAAAAGGATTTCAGAACACAAGCCTTCACACGCGGACGAGGCTTCAAAAGGGTTCACGTCGCCTTGAGCTTTAAGTGGCACGCCCTTCGTGGTTCGGGTTACCTGCGTGGAGAGCGAGGATCAGTACATTACACTTTGTATTGGTGCGTGGCTATTTAAGTTCCACGCTCTCATTTGGTTGAAGAGTTTATATGACTTAGCTTGTGAATGTTTCTAACCATCCTAATGAATTTCAAACAAGCATATGACAAGCATAATATGAAATACGTTGAGACTTACCCATGGCGGACCGCGCCGCGCCTTATGAGACTTACCATGTTCTTCCCTGTCAATTGTTATCATTTTTCATAACAAGTGCAATATCACGTGTGATTGGTCACTGACACCAAAAGCCATCCTGGACTTACAGCTTTGTTAGTCGGGGCCCTTTCAACGCAAGTAGCGAGCCCTGCTGAAAGTCCCCGCCTAACCCGTGCTATAATCCAGCACAGCTATACCGTGTTTCCTCCCAGGCCGAGTCGGTCCTGTGGCCCCGGGTTGTCGCTCGATGAAACTTTGTCCTTGTCGACAAGTTGTCCAATGACCGAGTTAAGACAATATTTAGCTATTAAGGTCTAGCCTACATTCTCTTTGAAACTTGATCATTTTACCGTATCCGTGCCCTTGCATTCGTTCTTTCATCCGCAACAACACTATCGATTTACTTAAGAAGGGGTCGAGAAGAGAAGGTTCAGCCACTCACCTTGAGTTTACTTCACGTAAGAGAACTTGTTGGTCGTGCTAGACGTCGCCTACGCGATTACCTGAAATTGCACAAGCAACCGATTAGAACACTGCATTATTCAAGAAGTTCGATAGGAAATGCGATTTCGAAATGCAAGCCATGAAAACCATCGAAAACATTCACGAAAATGCATTCATAAAATAAAGCCAAAACCAACGCAAGCGGCGTGAAAAGCAGAGCAAGGGAAGGTCTCTTCCGACTCAGCCGCAGAGTCAATCCTTGAGGCGCAACCCGCTGAATACGGGACTTGGTTCCGAAGAAGCCATTCCATAATGGGGAATGGATCTTAATTCTACCGTTCCCGTTCGATCGACTCGATCGATCCCGACCTATCGGTCCCGACCGAATCGATAGCAACAGTGTTCTTTTCTCGTGCACCCCATAGACGGAGTACGGGACACGATGTAGGGACGGGGCACTACAATTACAGAGATTACTGATCCTTTGAAGATTGTCGATTATTAATTTTCACTCTATCGATGCTTTGGTGGAAGAAGAAATCCTTCACATGTCAGTGTTCCCGCAGAAGCGACAAAAGGCTTCCTCGTCAGACCCGCTCTGATCGTACTTACATGCTGCTTCACTGCATGTACAATGAGAGTGCTACGACTGAAGATCCAACCCTCTCCCAAGCGAAAGAAGAATCTGTGGTGCCGGACGTGCCTAAATCAAGGCACTCTTGTACCCAGATTACCATCAACTACTGTTGTCAGCAAATGGCCGTACCATCACCTAGCATGCATTCCGCCTTCCAGAGACTCTACTCCACGCCGACCCTATGCCAGAGGCTTAAAAAGGGTTCGATGAGCCATACAGAAGACAAACCCCGTATCACCACATGCTACGTGGCGCAGGGTTCCAGATCTTTCAAGAAGCTCTCACAGAATCCTTCCATATCGGTTGCTAAACCAAAGAAGAGGTCAGAGAGCAGTAAAGCTAAGGTACCCGATGCAGGTGTATTCCAAGGCACTCGTTCCAGATCTACATTGGGTGCCTTATCAAAAACTAGGGATAGCCAGCCTCCTACCATGCACGACAACCCTGTGTTCCAATCTGAGGAGGCACAATACGACACAGATATCTCTATTGGCACAGCCAGTCACCAGACTGGGGGTAGCATTCATACTGAGTCCGAAGAAGATCACAATCTTATGGTATATCCTCAAGACAGCGAGGCTTGGGCGTCTGAGCTAGAAAGTGAAGGATCTACGGCTCTCTCGAGTCACCCTCACACTCGATCTGTGTTCATGACCGATGGCCATGAGGAAGACAACACCGAAGCTCTCAAACGTATCAAAGTCCTCGAGACGAAGTTAGATACACTGACGGACACCATGAAGACCCTATCCTAGGTCATAAACGACTTCAAGAGGAGCATGGCCCCCGCTGTCTCTACACCTGCGTGTGATCTGCCAACCATTGACGAATCCAGCAGGTTGGCTACTGCCAATCAGGCAGGACCATCCTCGTCTACTCCATTGGCTACAGGCTCCGTAACGCCGACCGAGATACAACAGGCCATCAAGGAGCTGTATGCTCGTCATGATGCCTAGGAGAAGCAAGCAACACTCCGGAAGATTAGGATCCGGCAGCCATACCCTGTCGAGTGGGACAATGTCATCTATCTTCCCAAATACAATCCGCAGACGCTTACACCTTATGAAGGGAAGGGTCTCCCCGACAGTACTTGAGGTACTTTGCCTCAGTAACGGGGCACCTGCCAAAAGATGACGCCCTCATGTCAAATATATTTATAGGAGCCATGCAGGGGGTAGCCTATGAGTGGTTCAACAGTCTTTTGGACGATTGTATCTCGTCATTTGAAGACCTGAAGACTTGGTTCGTGGACCGATTCTACGAAGGAGGCATGGATATGACCATGTCGACCCTCATGGAAATTGTCCAGAGAAAGAAAGAGCCTGTCCGTGCATACATCGAGCGCTTCCGCCAGACAGCCCTCAGATTACCACATGGCATGCCCGAGCCCATGCTTATGGACTCCAGCAGCAAGAACATGTTGCCCGCTATAAAATTGTGGCACAGGCTCCCTGCACGGAGTGGACACCTTTTATTATAGAGGCGGATGCCACACAAAAGAAAGCCCAGGACGCACAGCTCCTGGGGCTACACTTTTCTGCGCCCGAAGATAAGGGGAGACACTCGTCTAGCAACAACCCTAAAGACGAAAAAGGCAAGCAAGCCATGACCGTCAACATCTCCAAAGGTTCAACAGCTGTGAACCCCAAGTCCGCAGAAGCGCAGAGGCCGAGGGAGACTTACTCCTTTAATGACAAGGATACGCTGGAGCTCTTCGAGATGCTTACGAAGAGTGGCAAATCGTCCATCCCGGCACCCAGGCGTCCTGATGAGGTAGAAAAGGTGGACCATCCCAAGTACTGCCATTATCACCAGTACGTCCATCACTCAACACAAGACTGCTATGTGTTGAAGGGGCAAATTTAGTGCCTCATTAACGCCAATGTCATATCGTTGGATTACGAAGAGAAGACCGTCACGGCCAACATGGCTACTCTCCAGTTCAGAAGTTTTCCAGCCACAGAGGTGTAAGATGGCGTCATTCCTATTTCAAAGGCGACGATGGAAGTAGTCAACCTTCCGCCATCACGGGACAACACTCAAGGGCTCGTCCCGTTCTCCACGCCTCATGGCAAAGTAATGTGGATACACCATGACTTGGTTCCCAACATGATGACATCTACGACCCTTTCTGCCAAAGAAAAGAAAAGCAAGGCATGCCGCATAGTCTCGACGTCGACCGATGATGCTTTGGTGACCACCCACTCGGTGCAGAGGCAAGAGGAGAGCCAGGCTCCAGACCAGGAGGAGTCTCCACCAAATACTTCCCCTGTCCCAGATATATTAGGAGCCTGTCCACCTTAAACCCCTGAGGCACCAGAGGCGGGTCCATCCCGGGCCCCTACCATGGATAAACAGAAACAGAATGAGGTTTATTTCGACAAACCTCTCAGAAATAATCCGACAATAGGGTCTATCAAGCCCTACAACTTCGATATTCTAGCACAGCTGGCTAATACTTCGGCTAGATTATCACTTTTTGAGCTCCTCCGCCTCTCTAAGGAGACCTGAGATGCGTTCAGTGAAGATTTGTAGAACGTCGAGTCCTTCCTCACCCAGGTTCTGTAGTGCCTCGTCACTACATTGTGCCCCGTTCTCCATCCACGGGGTACGCGAGAAAGGAACACTGTCGCTATCGTTTCGGTCGGGACCAATAGGTCGGGATCGATCGAATCGATCGAACGGGAACGATTGAATTAAGATCCATTCCCCATTATGGAATGGCTTCTTCGAAACCAAGTCCCATATTCAGCGGGTTGTGCCTCAAGGATTGACTCTGCGGCTAAGTCGGGAGAGACCTTCCGTTGCTCTGCTTTTTATGCCGCTTGCGTTGGTTTTGGCTTTATTTTCTGAATACATTTTCGTGAATGTTTTCGATGGTTTTTATGGCTTGCATTTCGATCTCGTATTTCCTATCGAACTTCTTGAATAATGCAGTATTCTAATCGGTTGCTTGGGCAATTTTAGGTAATCGCGTAGGCGACGTCTAGCGCGACCAACAAGTTCTCTCGCCTGAAGTAAACTCAAGGTGAGTGGCTGACCCTTCTCTTCTCGACCCCTTCTTAGGTAAATCGACAGTGTTGTTGCGAATGAAAGAATGAATGCAAGGGCACGAGCATGGGCACGGTAAAATGATCATGTTTTCAAAGAGAAGGTAGGCTATACCTTAATAACTAAACAATGTCTTAACTCGGTCATTGGACAACTTGTCGGTAAGGTAGAGTTTCTCCGTAACGACAACCCGGGGCCATGGGACCGTTTCGGCTAAGAAAGGAAACATAATGTATAGCTGTGCTGGATGATAGCACAGGTTAAGTGGGGACTTGCAGCGGGGCTCGCTACTTGCGTTGCAATGGCCCCGGCTAGCAAAAGCTATAGAGTCCAGGATGGCTTGTTATGCCAGTGACCAATCACACGTAAAATTTCACTTAGTATAAAAATAATAACAATTGACAGGGAAGAACATGGTATGTTTCATAAGGCGCGGCGCGGTCCCTCGTGGGTAAGTTTTAACGCATTTTATATTATGCTTGTCATATGCTTGTTTGAAATTCATTAGGATGGTTAGAAACATTCATAAACTAAGTCATATAAACTCTTCAACCAATTGAGAGCTTGGAACTTAAATAGCCACGTACCAGTACAAAGTGTAATGTACTGATCCTCGCTCTCCACGCAGGTACTCCGAACCACGAAGGGCCTACCATTTAAAGCTCAAGACGACGTGAACCCTTTTGAAGCCTCGTCCGCGTGTTGAAGGCTTGTTTCTGAAATCCTTTTGAAGACTCCGTACTCAGTACCAAAGAAGAAAAATGATGACTCGACTTCATTTGATAGCAGGTGGAAATGTATAATGGTTTTTGCTTGTTAAAAGGGATGTAATGTATGGAACGACTATCTCATCAGCGTTCATTTTGTAAGTTGAGTCATGTTGTAGGCCGCGCGACAATGATTGTAATAGAGTCAATGTAAATGAAGTTTTATTATCAATAAAAAGTCTACTTCTATTTCAAATATGTCAATCAATTTCTCTGCGTACTCTAACTTGATGTTGTGTTTCGGATAACCTTATGACTATGCCTTGTGCGATCGCAATTTAGGTTCGTACGACATCACGTCCGGGAGACAACTATCGATTCTACGGAATCGGGACGTGACATAATGGTATCATAGCATGGCTTTACAGCCTTTGACCTCGCATCGATGAGATAAGTTGTTCCATACAATGAGTCCATAATAATTTGTGACTGATGCATTTGCCTTCGTATTACAGAAGTACCGGAACCCACGGTCGAGCAAGAGCAGAGCGCTTCTAGCGGCCCTAGTAGTTCACGTCGTTCGCAGGCCGGACCTTCTAACAGTACCATCGAAAGGATGCTACACATAATGGAGGTACAGCAGAACCAGTCTGAGACCCGACATCAACAGACAGAGGCACGACAGGCCCAGTTCGAAGCTCGCTTCGACGCACAAGCTAAGCTGCAACAAAAGCAACTAGATATTCTATAGTAGATCGTCCAGACGATTCTGGCCAACAGAAATCTTGCGACTGTGCCTATTGTCACCGTGCCGACGGTCAAACCCATTGAAGTCGACATGGAGGAGCCCGAGCGTCAACCAGCGGCACCGAAAAGTACAACTTTAAAGTGTCAGAATTCAAGAAAGTGTACCGTACTTTCTTCAGCGGCACCGAAGGCCCTTCTATGGCAATCGATTAGTTGGAAGAGCTGGAAGATCACTTCGAGCTCCTCGACATTGAAGAATCAAAGCAAGTTGCCAGCGCACAACTTCAACTACGGTTGAACGCGCACGACTGGTGGGCCGTACGCTAGCGAGCTATCCGACCGGACAACAACACAGCGTCGATCTCTTGGGCCACGTTCCGTAAAGCTTTTGAATTCGAGTACCTTTCGTCAGCCGTTCGTCAAGCGAAGGAAAATGAGTTCATGCAGTTGAGGCAAGGGAATCGAACAGTGGAACAGTATGTCGCAGAATTCAACAAGTTGTCCAAATTTGCTAGTGCGTTTCTTCCTACAGAGGAGTTCCATGTGTGACGGTTTGAAGTGGGTATGCGATGCTCTATCGGTGAGCATGTTAGGGTCCCGGAGTACAAGACTACGGGCTAGGCTCTGAATTACGCTCTCCGCTTTGAGAGCGAATACCTTTCCGTTGCTGCCGACGTTGTGCACCACTCCAATCACAAACGTTCTAGCTTTACGGGAGGCAACAATCATGCGTCAAAGCATCCCAACAACGGTAGCTACAGAGGAAAGAACCTATTACCTCGATGCACCAAGTGCAACAGTCTCGGACACGATGCCAACAACTGCTTCACCGGGGGAGCATATTTCGTTTGTGGGGAAAGGAGCCACCGAGCTCGAGACTGCATGGCCCAAAGACCAAATCATCCCAACGTACCACCACAATAACACCGTCAAGAGAACCGAGGAAAGGCGCCCCGACCTCCTCAGCCCACTCAACCCAACAACCAAGACCGACGTCCTAATGCTCAGGGGTGCATCTTTGCCCTGACTCGAGACGAGGCATTTGCTTCCGATACTATTGTGACAGGTATATTGAATTTCAATAATGTACCTACTCGTGTGTTATTTGATTCAGGCGCCTCGCATACTTTCATATCGGTGGACTTTGCCGTCGAGCACAAATTTCCTGTAATGTTGTTAGATCTTGATCTTAGCGTAAGTATGCCTTCGGGCGTGCCACTACTCACAAATTTAGCCTGCAGGGGAGGAACCATATGTATTGGGGGTCAAAAGATCGGTCTTGATGCGATAGTTCTAGATATAAAGGACTTCAACATCGGACTGGGCATAGATTGGCTCTGTCCTTGCAACGCTACCATCGACTGTGCAGGAAAAAGGGTTACCTTCTGCATACCTGGAGTGCCTGAATTCTGCTATTCGTGTGGTAAAGCAACGCCGACCTGCATGGTGATCTCAGCGATTTCTGCTCAGAAGCTGCTTCATTCCAGATACAAAGGCTACTTGGCGTCCGTTCGTGACATGAGACAGGATGGTACAAACGCGGGTCAGACCGACGTTGTGGCAGAATTCCCAGATGTGTTCCCAGATGAACTACCCGGCATACCGCCCGATCGAAAAATAGAGTTCACCATCGACACATTCCCTGACACCCGGCCGATCTCAAAAGCTCCTTACAGAATGGCTCTGTAGAATTGAAAGAACTAAAGTCACAACTATAGGAATTACTTGACAAAGGGTTCATCCGTCCGAATGTCTCGCCATGGGGTGCGCCCATGCTATTTGTGAAGAAGAAGGATGGATCAATGCGGCTCTGCATCGACTATCGGGAATTGAATAAGGCCACCGTCCGAAACAAATATCCCCTGCCCCGCATCGACGACTTGTTCGACCAGATCCAAGTGCAACGGTGTTTTCGAAGATTGATCTGCGATCGGGTTATCACCAACTCAAAGTCAAGCCAGATGACGTGCCGAAGTCTACCTTTCGCACTCGCTATGGCCACTACGAGTTCTTGGTAATGCCGTTTGGTCTGACAAACGCCCCTGCCGTCTTCATAGATCTAATAAATCGGGTGTTCCGTCCGTTCGTTGACAAATTCGTAGTATTCATCGACGACATCCTCGTCTACTCGAAGGATCAAGCGCAACATGCAGATCACCTACGGACGGTACTCCAAACCCTTTGAGAGAATCAGTTGTATGCGAAGATGAACAAGTGTGAATTCTGGCTGAACAGCGTCTCATTCCTTGGGCACATCATCTCCGCCGTGGGCATCGCAGTCGATCCAAAGAAAGTTGTGGCAGTTGCTGATTGGAGACGGCCCGTATCAGTTAGCAAAATTTGAAGCTTCCTAGGCTTGGCAGGATACTACCGACGCTTCGTGAAGGACTTCGCGAAGATTGCATCGCCGTTGGCTTGCCTCACCCAGAATGGAGTCGCATTCGAGTGGTTAGACAACTGTGAAGCTTCCTTCCAAGAGCTCAAACAACGGCTCGTTTCGGCCCCAATACTTGCACTTCCTGAAGGGACAGAGGGATTTCAAATCTTCAACGATGCTTCTGGCCAGGGCTTGGAATGTGTGCTCATGTAGTGGGTAAGGTGATATCTTTTGCTTTCCGGCAGTTGAAGTCGCTTGAGAAGAACTACCCCACCCACGACCTAGAACTAGCGACAATTATGTTCGCGTTGAAGCTGTGGCATCACTATCTCTATGGCGTGGCATGCAGGATTTATACGGACCACAAAAGCCTCAAGTATCTCTTCACCCAAAAAGAACTAAATTTGCGGCAGAGGCGATGGCTCGTACTGATCAAAGACTATGACTTATCAATCTACTACACGCCGGGCAAGGAAAATGTTGTAGCAGATGCGCTGAGACGGAAGTACTTAGCTTCGTTATGCATCAACGATCGACTGCTGCGTGACTTGGAAGGGATGGGCATTGAACTCCGAGTTCATTTTAGAGACGTAAAGCTGGCACAACTACGGGTGGAACCGAGCCTATTGGAGAGAATCAAGTCTGCTCAGAAGGACGACCCATACCTGGAGAAGATGCAGAAGCTGATATCAACAAGGAAATCGTCCGACTTTACAGAGGACGAGTCGGGAGTGTTGCGAGTGAAGGGACGGCTATGCGTTCCGGACCACGCAGAACTTAGAAAGGAGATAATATCGGAGGTGCATTATGCAAAATATTCTTTACATCCTAGTAGCACCAAGATGTATAAGGACCTCCATGTTGTCTTTTGGTAGCATGGCATGAAGAGGGACGTAGCGCTCTTTGTGTTAAAGTGTATGGCCTGTCAGCAAGTCAAAGTCGAGCACCAGCGACTGGGCGGGGAGATGCAGAACCTTGCCATTCCAAAGTGGAAATGGGATCATGTCATTATGGACTTCGTTGTTGGCTTGCCGAGGACACCGTGGGGGAACGACACCATCTGGGTAATTGTCGATCGACTAACCAAGTCAGCGCACTTCATCGCCATCAAAGTTACTTGGAGCGCCGACCGCCTTGCTCAGATATACCTTGATGAAATAGTTCGACTGTACGGGGTCCCAGTATTTATCGTTTCGAATCAGGATGGACGGTTCGTAGCATGCTTTCGGAGTAGTCTTCATTCAACGTTGGGGACCAAGTTGAAGTTTAGCTCAGCTTATCATCCTCAGACTGACGGCCAAACAGAGCGGGTGAACCAAATTCTCGAAGACATGTTATGACTCTGTGCGATCGACTTGAAATCAAGTTGGGACGTTCATCTACCGCTGGCCGAGTTCACATACAACAACAGCTATCAGTCCAGCATCCAAAGGGCGCCGTATGAAGCTTTGTATGGCCGGAAGTGCAGATCGCCCATTTGTTGGGATGAAGTTGAGGAGCGGCAGATACTTGGTCCGGAGCTGGTGGAGCAGACTGTGCAGAAGATCAAATTGATACGAGAGAGATTGAAGTTAACACAAAGCCGGAAGAAGAGCTATGCCGACACGCACCGACGCCCCCTCGAGTTCTCGGAAGGCGACCATGTATTCCTGAAAGTGATGCCCATGCGTGGAGTTTCCAGGTTCGGTACGAAGGGGAAATTGAGCCCAAGATTTGTTGGTCCGTTCGAAATATTAAAGCGAGTCACCCCGGTAGCTTACCAAATCACTTGCCGCCTGCATTGTCAGAGGTACACGACGTCTACCACGTCTCATAAATACGGAAGTACATGCACGATTTGAGCCTTGTGGTGGATTTGGGTAAGCTGGATCTGAAGGCAGACATGTCATATGTCGAAGAGCCGTTACAAATCTTGGAGCGCAAGGATAAACTTCTCTACAACCGTGCTATTTCTCTTGTTTGCGTCCTCTAGAGAAACCATTCGGTCGAAGAGTCGACGTGGAAGCTTGAGTCAGAAATGAAGGAAAAATTCCCTTCATTGTTCTCGTAGAGGTAGGTTCTATTCTTAAGTTTCGAGGGCGAAACTTTTTCTTAGTTGGTATGGTGTAGTGTCCCGTCCTTATATCGTGCCCTGTTCTCCATCTACGGGGTACACGAGAAAGAAACACTGTCGCTATCGATTCGGTCGGGACCGATAGGTCGGGATCGATCGAATCGATCGAACGGGAATGGTTGAATTAAGATCCATTCCCCGTTATGGAATGGCTTCTTCGGACCAAGTCCTATATTCAGCGGGTTACGCCTCAAGGATTGACTCTGCGACTGAGTCGGGAGAGACCTCCCGTTGCTCTGCTTTTCACGTCGCTTGCGTTGGTTTTTGCTTTGTTTTCTGAATACGTTTTCGTGAATGTTTTCGATGGTTTTTATGGCTTGCATTTCGAACTCGCATTTCCTATCGAACTTCTTGAATAATGCAGTGTTCTAATCGATTTCTTGTACGATTTCAGGTAATCGCGTAGGCGACGTCTAACGCGACCAACAAGTTCTCTCGCCTGAAGTAAACTCAAGGTGAGTGGCTGACCCTTCTCTTCTCGACCCCTTCTTAGGTAAATCGACAGTGTTGTTGCGAATGAAAGAATGAATGCAAGGGCACGGGCATGGGCACGGTAAAATGATCATGTTTTCAAAGAGAACGTAGGCTATACCTTAATAACTAAATAATGTCTTAACTCGGTCATTGGACAACTTGTCGACAAGGTAGAGTTTCCCCATAACGACAACCCGAGGCCAGGGGACCGTTTCGGCCAAGAAAGGAAACACAGTGTATAGCTGTGCTGGATGATAGCACGGGTTAAGCTGGGACTTGCAGCGGGGCTCGCTACTTGTGTTGCAAGGGCCCCGGCTAACAAAAACTATAGAGTCCCGGATGGCTTGTTATGCCAGTGACCAATCACATGTAATATTGCACTTGGTATGAAAATGATAACAATTGACAGGGAAGAACATGGTAAGTTTCATAAGGCACGGCACGGTCTACCGTGGGTAAGTTTCAACGTATTTTACATTATGCTTGTCATATGCTTGTTTGAAATTCATTAGGATGGTTAGAAACATTCATAAACTAAGTCATATAAACTCTTCAACCAAATGAGAGCTTGGAACTTAAATAGCCACGCACCTGTACAAAGTGTAATGTACTAATCCTTGCTCTCTATGCAGGTACCCCGAACCCACTTAAAGCTCAAGACGACGTGAACCCTTTTGAAGCCTCGTCCGCGTGTTGAAGGCTTGTTTCTGAAATCCTTTTGAAGACTCCATACTCAGTACCAAAGAAGAAAAATGACGACTCGACTTCCTTCGATAGCAGATGGAAATGTATAATGGTTTTTGCTTGTAAAAAGGGATGTAATGTATGGAACGACTATCTCATCAGCGTTCATTTTGTAAGTCGAGTCATGTTGTAGCCCGCACGGCAATGATTGTAATGGAGTCAATGTAAATAAAGTTTTATTATCAAAGAAAACTTCTATTTCAAATGTGTCAATCAATTTCTATGCGTACTCTAACTTAATGTTGTGTTTCGGATAACCTTATGACTATGCCTTTTGTGATCGCAATTTAGGTTCGCAGGGCATCACGCCCGGGGGATGACTATCGATTCTACGGAATTGGGGCGTAACAGGTTCGGTCATCGGAAGTGGATCCCGCAGCTTGCCCATATTGCCGCAGCGTGGCCAAGGTGATTCCCAGTATCACTTTCACCCAGCAAGACATGCTGCTAAAGAATAACCGGCACAACCGCCCCCTGTACTATACAGGGTATGTCGGTGCCATTAAGGTCGATCCCATCCACATCGACCCAGGTTCCTCTCTGAGCATTATCCCAAGAAGCTTGGTTCAAACTTTAGGGATTCTGATGCATCGGTTGACAGCCTCGAATACAACAATCAGTGGCTTCAACGCGGGAAAGAGCGAGCCCCTGGACAAAATATTCCAAAAAATGTCAGATCGACGACCTTCATACTGAAGTGAATTGCTATGTCATTGATGCGGACATAAACTACAATATGCTGTTGGAGCGACCATGGATCTATGAGTACATAATTGTGCCTTCCACCTTACACCAGTGTATGAAGTATGTGGCCAGCGACGAGACTATCATAATGGAGTTCGCTGATATCGACCCATTTTGAGGACTTGAAGCCTACTATACGGATGCTGATCTGTACAAGTCGGTCCCCTGGGACGACAACAGCAATGATACTGACGATGAGGCAGAGACAGCTTCAGAAAGCGCAGCAGTGGCTGAAGAACCTTTAAAGGTTTGACTGAAAGTGAGGCCTCCCAAGGTGTCAACGCCTCTCATTGTTAAGCTTCGGGGCAAAGCTCTACCTTCACCTCCAGTGACGATAGAAGATGCTCAGGAGCCTATACGAATAAGGTTACCCCGGAGGTCCCCAAGGCCGACCATGAAGGCGCAGGAGCATCCGACCAAAATTCCCTTGATGGTCAAGCTGAAAGGGAGGCGTCCTCCTTCTCCTTTGGAGGCAGCTCTAGTCCTCACTGAGGAAGAGCTAGAAGATTACGTCTGTGCCAACACGGAGGCCCACTCTTTCAACGACGCAATCTCTCGAAAAAAAATATCCCACTTCATTAATAGAAAGTTATCATCGAACTACTCTGGTGCATGCTGGAACACCAAATATTTCCTGGACAATTCTCTGTGTAAACTACTGACGCAAGTGACAACTGCCAACTATGTGAGCCGAGTTGTCCCTGCCCGGGGTACCTACTTCGTAGTTCCAGCCAGGAAAAAAGAAGAGGAACCCATCATATTCGGTCGATTGGAGCATCCGTAGCGAATAACTCTTGAAGACCCAGACCACGACAACAGTAAAATACAGTTTTACCGCAACACGATGCAGGCCAAAAACCTTATCCAGAAGATGGGCTATGACCTGAATAACAATAAGGGGCTCAATTATGGCAAAGGACGACGTCTTTTCTTACGGATTCGCACTCCAAAAGGAAAAGCTGAAAACTACTACCAACATACTCGTCGATGGCTGGGGTACATTACGCCTATGTCTGCCTCAGAAGATTCAGAAGAAGAAGTCATGAGGTGCTCACACTCTTCTGACTCCTCAACTTGGGACTCCGATACCATCACGGGTCAAGTCTTTAAGAAGATGTTGTCGGCTAACATGATCACTAATCAGTTAACCGTCGAAGACAATCAATGCAGGCGATTATAAGAGTTAGAAGTGCTGGATGAAAAGCACCTCCCTGAAGGTAACTGCTAACATGATCACTAATTAGCACCTCCCTGAAGGTAACTACTGCTGGAACATATCCGAAATGACGGGGAAATACCTCCGGACAGGAGGAGGTGCACTCCCAAAAGCTGCAGACGCTCCTATTTGAGCAGAAACATGAGGTACTGTAGTCCCAGCGTCCACAATTGGGCGAGGGGTGGCAGACCTCTCACCAGCGGCTGCTGGGTCAGAGCGATACGATCGTGTCTCAATCACCATCCTGGAGACAGATCAACAAGGAATCATTACTGAGATAGAAACAATAATTCAAGGGAGGACAGTTATTTCAAGGAAGTAATCTACAACAAGAATTTAGATGGCAGGAATTCAGTTAAGAGTGTTTCCTAATGTGATTGCGTACCTCAAGAATAATCCTAATCCTACTGCAGGCTGTAGTGATACTCCAGTTCGAATACCACTACATAAACTTGACCTGCATGGGCCACCACTAAAAATGTGTCACGACCCGCACCCAGTCTACGTAAAACCCCTAAATTTCTACTATATTTTTCTTTATTTTAAATTTGGTACTGATTTAAAATTTTATATTGTACGTCGCGTAGTCGTATTGTGCGTCGCGCACGAAAATTTTATTTTTTCGAAATTGCTCGACGAGTGCGAATATGTACGAGCGTACAAATTTTGTAGAAAAACATTTTTTTTTCTATTTTATAGTTTCAAAATAATATATTAATAATTATTTTAGCTATCATACCAACATTTCCAAGTCCGTTATTTTATTTATTTTATTATAAAAAGTCTTTCGTAAAAAAAAGTTATTAATAATAAGTAATATTCTTCGTGCATACATATATATATTTCATAAATATTTTATTAAGTTTATTTTGAAATAATAATATATTTTTGAAATTATTATTATAGTATTTTTGGAAAACATATTTTGAAATTATTGTGGCAATTTAAAACTTGATTTGATTTATGGATATGTTTAAATAGTTAAATTAATATCTATAATTGAAATATGATTTATTTTATTTGATTTTAAACTAAAAGATGGTATTAATTAGATTTAAATTGGATTTTGATTTAGATTTGGATTTATTGAATTAATTTAAATTAATAGATTGAATTATCTAAATTAGGTTTAAATATCACTAATCCTTATCCAACTGAAATTCCCACATCCTATAAATAGGCAGGTAATCCTCCATAAATTTCTCACAACCACCAAATTCCCATCCACAACCATTGGTGCGTGCACCGTGTCTGTTCCCGTTCTTTTCCTCCTATTATTTTGTTATATTTACATCTCTCCCTTTTTCGTGTCCTACACATCGGATACGATTACAACCAAGAAAAATATGTATCTGTTACTGTGTCGGACACACATGACATAGGATACCAAATTTCAACGACAAATTCGTCGGAGCCCTCACCAACCACTCTGTCCAGTCAAACACCAGTCCCGTCACCTCCCTTACTCGACCGCCTCGATCGCCAGACCCCTGTCCACCACCACCACCATCACCACGCCCCTACCAAACTCCGACACACAACCACCGCCAATGACCCTGGCCAGTGTCGCCGTGGCCATAGCCAATATCACCACCATTGCAAAACAAAAATAGAAGAAGAAGAGAACCACAAACCAAACCCAAAACCTAACCTGGGCCGAGCCGACCTTCGCTCTTCATCGCCTCCGAGCCGTGGTCACACCACGTGTCCGCGCGAACCGCCAAGCTGCTGCGCGTTTCTCGCGCTCGGCTCCGTCCGAGCGAGCACTCTTCTACTGTAGATCCCCCGCGTCGCCGAGCAAGGAGCCCCGATGAGCCGATCCACCGTGCGTACTCCGGTGAGACTCCGGAACCACGGCGCCGGCTTACGATCTCCGACGTGCTTCTCGGTCCCGGCCAACCCCCGTCGGCCTCCGCGACTGGCCGAGCGCCGACCTTCCTCCGCGCCTGTAACTCGACCGAAACACCTCTGCCGGCGACCTCCGCCGAGCTGCCCGGGCGGAAACCCCCTCGCTCTTCTTCCTCTTTCCTCCCGCTCGAAGCCCCGACCCTCCGCCTTTCCGCCGGCGTTCCCGGAGAAACCATCCTCCTCCGCCACGCCATCTTCTCCGTGAGCCCTCCTTCTCGATACCTCTCCGCCGCCCGTTGTCGACCGCCCTTGCCGGCCGAGCCCCCGAATTCCCCTCTCTTTCGACCGTGAGCTCCGTTGTTCCTCCACCGAAAAAGCCCCTGGCCGCCTGAGCGCTCCACTCCGCCGCCCCTTTTTTCCTTCCTCCTCCGCCGGAGAAGCGCCTCACTCCTTCTCCTTTCCCCGGCTCAGTAGCTCACTCTCTCTCCCTCTGTCACAGCCGCCCTCCTTATTCCCATCTCCCTCTCGCTCTCTACTCCCCCTCTTCCGTTCCTCACTCTCTTCCTTCTCTTCTGAAAAAGGTAGCAGTTTTGTTGAGTTAGTGTGGTTATTATTATTATTATTATTATTATTATTATTATTATTATTATTATTAATCTTTCTTTCTTTCTTTCTTTTTGCATCTGCTATTATTATCATTATTATTATTATCAATATTTATTATTATCAATATTTATAATAAGTATTATTTTTACAGTACTAAAATTTAGGATTATTATTGATAATTGGTTTTTTTTGTCTTTTCATGGTTATCGTTAGATATAGAAATCTTTTAAAAAATTTCTTGTAAAAAAAACATATCTATATAGTTATATATAACTAGTATATTTGTCTTGGCCTATAATTTCAAAATATAGTTTTATTTTAACTCCTAAATAATTTTCTAGATTATTTATATTTACCTAGAAATATTTTTGAACTAATAAAATATATATATATAGTTTTCCAAATAATAAAATAAATTTCTAAATATTTTTCAAAATAATTATCTAAATTAAATTTTTAATGATAAAATATTATTTTTTACCTATAAATCCTATTTTTACACACCCCATGTTTTTGGCCTAAAACGATTTTATTTATAAGTAAGTATCTATCTAAAAATATTTTAACTGCTATCATATTTTTCTCTTCTCTTTCAAGTATTATAAAATATTTTCTAATATATATATATTTATCCGAATTTCCTTCGATTATCCTCATGTCCATGACAAAGCCATCAATCCTACTTCCTTCGTCAATTCTGTCCTTCCTCCTATCGACCCTAACTAATTTGACCCTTCTGGACCTAATGGAACTGTCCGTGCCACCATCAGAGGTCACCTTGTGTAGTTGTTACACCAAAGTCGCAGTTCATGCCACAATGATCATTGCAGCACACCAGGCGTACTACCAGACAAGACACCTTGCCATTTGCTGTTTATTTATTTAGCTCATATTTCATGCATTATTCATTATTTTCTTTATGCAAAATAAACTGTGATACATGACATAACCTGTTAGAACTTACTGTTTATTTATATTTCCTGCTATGTATTAGTTTTCTTATACATTAAACCTAGATTTAAGGGACCACCTTTGTGTGTTACATTCATTGGCCTTGACACGTTGTACCACGAAGTTGTGTGTCGTATGTAGAACACGGACGTGCATGATTGGCTGGCCACCACTACGTACAAGCCGTGTGATAGGATTAACTGCTAATAGAGGTTGCATGCTTAGTTTGACTTAGCGGTTAATAGAGGTTTTGTGTTGTGGATACAACATAGTAGGCATTGGGCGGGGAGGACAATTCCTTAGCATATGGGCTTCGATGCACTTTCCCTTTTGTAACCCGTGAGCTCCGCCGGAGACGCGGGTCAGATTACCCATGATTACTGACGGCCACTGACGTTCTGCAGAATGTTATGCTCTTACTAATTGGGCCTCTGGTGCCCCAAGGGAGGACTATGCCGATCCTATTTAGCCAGGGCCCATGCGTAGGAAGGATTTTTCTTAACTACATTTCACTTAGAACGGTTAGGCTACCTTTATCCGTTAGGTACGAGTACTTTTAGTTTGGGTACTTGTATCTGACCGTGGCTTGGAACAATAACTTGTCGCGGATTAGTTCATCACATCTTGTCTTTGTTTGGTTGTAGGTGTGGCTTACTACTTCGATGAGAAGGTATTGAACCTTGTTGGGGTCCGGATACCATATTGGATTCATAGCATGGAAAGATACGTCACCGTAAATTAGTTTACCATCTCCTGTCCTTGTTTGGTTGTGGGGATGGTACGCTAGTTCAATAGGTGTGTATTGGACCATGTTATAATTCAATTGACTTATTTATTTGAGCAATATTTATTCAGTTTATATGGCATGATATTATGTGTCTTATTACGTCCCTCTGAGGACCTGGTTATCTCTCTAGGTGTGTGCTCTTATCTTTCGCAGGTGCTTTAGCTCCAGCCATGATCATCTCTATTTCTTCGAGGATGATTGCTTTTGGATCGTCTTCGCTTCGCTCGCCAAAATCATTTTTTTCTCATGTATTTTTCTTTACTTGTTGGAAGTGGATTTGTCTCCGTCCAACATATTGTATCAAGACAATTCATTATCATTATATATCTTTTATTCTTACATTTTGTGGATGAGATTAGTTAGTTGTGGTTTACTGTATTTTACAACTTATGTATCCATACGAAGCCTATGTACTTCGTATGATTACAGCCGGCATGTCTACGTTCCTAGTCCTATATATTTTGGGACTGGGGCGTTACATATTCTTGTGGTGGCTCATGCAGGTCAAGATAAATTGTTTGATTACTGTCACGACCCGCACCCTATAGTAAGGGCACGAGACATGGTTACGTCCAGCCTACGCCGCAGTGTCGGCGGTAGAACGCTGTCCTAGGTCACAACATCTAACAATATAATTCTAAACAGTTTATACTCCCCGAATGGGGGTGACATAGCAGAATGTAAACTCAATCACAACTAAGGAAGAAGAAGCACGATATGATATAGAACTCAAAGAAATACAGATGATCAGAAAGTCTAAGATAACATCTCAGCAAATATCCAGAAATACATGTCTCAGCTGCTGAATATGAAAGAATATATACAACCCAGATCTCAAATTCAGAAATAAAGTCTAACTACTAGTCTTAAGACAACATAAGTAAGATAAGGCCTAACTAAGCTAGTCTCGGCAATAGGGGTAATGTCCTCAGCTAGAGCTGGGTCCTCCTGAGAGTCCAGCTTGCAAGTGTCGTCTAGGGCTGCCCCGTAGAAGGTATCCACACAGGCCTCCTCCTCGTCCTCTGTAATATTTTCAACAGGTCCAGTCAGGACAGAAACGAGCACAATACATCTCAACAGTTCATAGCAGGTTAGAAAATATAATCATGTAGTAAAGTAAGATACAGGTACTGAAAGAAATACAGTATGTAAACAGAGAGAGAACTGTAATAGAAATATCGACTATAATATAGAACTAACAGTGGCTAGTGAGTCAGAGTACAATATAGACATGTAAATGGCATAGGATGATTCTGATGAGACACTACGGAATGATTCTGATGAGATACTACTTGGGTATTATTCACATGTCCACTTCTACTCCCCCGTACCCCCAATCAATACACAAGGATCCAGCCAGGTTATGTTATGATTCCATGCAATGGCCCCCGAAGGGTGGTACATGGTAGTCCCATAAATAGGGATTCTAGGAAGCCCAATAAATGGGAGGATTCATGGAAGACTCTGTGATCATGAGAGTACATATCACAAGTGATTCAATGAACCAATGAAGCACAGTGATACGCCATGTAAGTGAAACGCACAGAACATGAAATATCCGATGCTCCCTGAGGATAACATCTCAAGAAGGGATCTATATAGTACCAATCCGTGTGACCCACGTGACAGTATCAAGTAAAGTAATTTAAAGTAGGAAAATAATTCTAAGCAGGATATGAAATGATCAGAGAATGTACTCGCCTGGTATCTGAATGTCCAACTGAAATGTACTGTCCTAGGAGAGGTGTCTGGCTCCTAATCAGAACAGCACAAGTCACAACAAGTTTAAAATGATAACAAGATGCAATTCAATGCATTCTAAATGAATCTAGGCCAAAGTCAACTCTTGGTCAACTTTGGTCAACCCTAGAAGTCAAACTAGGTCAACTATGGTCAAACTAGGTCCAACAAGTCTAAACTAGGTCAACAAGCCTATACTAGCTAGTACACACCACTACAAGGCTATGCAAGCCTGAACCAAGCCTATCCCAACTATATCACATTATCACAATATAGCTATATGCTATATAACTAGCATACATTCAACATGTCTAACTTATTTATCAATATACATATATATTTAGATACATTACATTAGGCATTCAATATTACATAGATATACATATGCATATTTTACATACATCACATTAGGTTATAATTTATATTCATTTGGAACCATCACACACATATATATATATATATATATATATATATATATATATATATATATATATATATATATATATATATATATATATATATATATATAAAATATATATATATATATATATATATGTAAAAAAAAAAAAATATATATATATATATATATATATGTAAAATATATATATATATATATATATATATATATATTTTTTTAATATATATATATATATATATATATATATATATATATATATATATGTAAAATATATATATATAGGCTCAATTCATATATACACATATATGTAGGCCACCTACATTGTATATACATTACTTACATATATACATTACATACATATATAGATATTCATATATAATATGTACATACATGTGTATATAGAGAGAGGGGAGGCATGTGTGTGTCTAAGTGTCAAGAGAGTGTGTGTGTGTAGCTGTGTGTGAATGAGAGACAATGTGTGTGTGTGTGTGTGTTAGAGAGACAATGTGTGTGTGTGTGTACAAAGAGGGGAAAAGCTGTGTTGGTGTCATGGGCATGTGGGTGAGTGTGAACAGTGAAGGGTGAGAGAGTGCTTTGATAGTGTGAGTGAATGTGAGGGTGTACAGGGAATGTGACTGTTACTGTAACAGGGAAGAGGAGGAAAGGAAATCAGTACATGAACATTTCATTTCAGATATGACAGTTTTCAGTCCACAACATTCAAGACCCCATTTTGAATCCAAAACCTAACCAAAATCACCCAAATTCGACCCATAGTTATATTATAAGTAGGAGAACTACTTTAGGGACTTAAACCAATCATTAACAGCATTTAATTAGGTAAAATAGATTGCCAAAAGTCAAATTTAGAAACTGGAAATAACTGAAATATACTAGGTATCAGTAAAAATGGGAAAATAGTAATTAATGGTTTAAATCTTTCTAAAATATAAATTTAATAGTTGGTAATTATCATATAGGGTGTACATGTGTCATTGTAAGTGTCTCGTGTCCACCATAGCCAGACACGGCGTGTCCACATCACAGAACCCAAAACAGCACACTGGACCTGCACAGCAGTGCACTGCCTCGTGTGTGTATGCACGCGCGTCGTGTACACAACATAGACCAAACCAAGACACGTGTCCACAAACCTAGGTTCGCCACTCATAGGGCTACCCACGTGTTACCCTATTTTGGGTCGACGTGTCCCTGTGTCGTGTCAAACAGACCGTATCAGTTCACAAAAAACCCGACTGAACTGTCAGGGCACAAACAGTGCGATGGTGATTCCTCCCTCGACATGACACGAGTGGTCATGCCACTTGGGGAGTGTCGTGTCAGACTCTGCCCCAACGTGTCCATAAAATATCTCGTGTCCTCGTATTGTGTCAAGTGAGGAATCTACCCCGAGTAGCAGGACACGCACGCTGCCCACGCGCGCGTGTGCACCCGCGTGTGCACGTGTCCAACCCGATACGATGCGATACGAAAACGATCCCAGTCCAAAAGAAATCCATAAGCGAGACAAAAACAAAAAAAATCCTATTTAAACACTTTCACAAAAACAGATCGAAATGCCCTTTGGGGCATTTCATCAAACACTTGCGCACAAAACTGATACGTGTCCTATACGGACACGTACAGGACACAAAATTGGACAAACTCTATTCCTACAGAACCAGGATACCTAGGGCTAGGTATTTATGCAAAGAAAACCTAATTTTAATGGATGGATAGGAATTTACCTATGTGTGTTCTTCAACACAAAAGGCTTCTTCAAAGGGGATCCCCAAAAGCTACCCAACTTCTACAAATTGCTATGAAACTGAGTATAACATATACCAACAGCAAGAAAACACTAATTAGAACCTATTGTAATTTTTTTGGATTAAAAAGGAATTTATTTGGAATTTCTATGAATTAATGAAGTTGTACATACCTCTCTTTCTAAATGAGACTTTCCTAAAGAGGCTAGCCCTAATGGAAGAGGGTATTTATAGGGTGGATTCCCTAGGTTAGTATGGTGTGGCCGGCCATAGAGTGAATTAGGGTTAGGGTTATCTAGTTGGTTGGGCTATGGGTTAAGTTGCTAGTTAATGGTTCAAACCACAAGTCATGAATCAATACTCTATTCTATTTCCTATTTCCTAATTGATTCTAATAACTAGAATATGGTTAACTTATATTAACCTAGGTTTTCATAATCTAACCAAGTCCAACTCAACTAGGGTTAGCTTCAAGGTTAGTCTACCAAGTTAAAGCTAGTCAAAGTCAACCTAGTCAACCATCATTCAATAATTCTAAAATAAATCCTAAAAATTCCCATAAATTAAAATAAATTATATTAAATTCAAATAATCTCAAAAATGACAAAAATACCCTCAAAATAGAAATGTGGTAGTGACAAATCTACCCTCCTTAAAAGAATTTCGTCCTCGAAATTGAAAGGCGAAATACAACTGATGAGAAGGATAGAAAGTATACCTCACGGTCCAAAAAGATATGGATATCGCTCGCGCATCTCATCCACCCGCTCCCAGGTAGACTCTCCTGGAGAATGATGCCTCCATGCGATGTATACCAAGGGTATCACCTGGTTCCTCAGAACCTTCTTCCGTCAATCTAGTATCTCCACTGGCTGCTCTGGATAGCTGAGAGAAGGCCCAACCTTAATCTTCGAATGATCGAGCACATGGCTAGGATCAGCCACGTACCGTCTCAACTGTGATACATGGAATACGTTGTTGACCCCCACTAGTACAGGTGGTAAGTCTAGCCTGTATGTCACGTCTTCGACTCTTCCGCTGATAACAAAAGGGCCGATGAAGCGCGGGCTAAGCTTCCTGCCTCCACCAAAATATATCGTACCATAAGTTGGAGATATCCTCAAGAAAACCTGGTCTCGAACCTAATCACAAGCAAGGTCTCAATTTAATTATGATAAACAAACTGATAAAAATCACAAACAAACAAACCTAAATCTAATCCTACTATAGTCTGTACCTCAAACTCCAACGGCCTCCGGTGGCTATCGGCCCAGTGCTGATGTCTGTCCTGTGCCACGCGAAGTCTGTCCCTGATGAGCTTCATCTTCTTGGCTGCGTCAACAACCATCTTTGGCCCCAGTAAAGCCCGCTCACCAACATCATCCCAAGATAAGGGTGTACGACACCTACGCCCGTACCGAGCCTCGAAAGGTGACATCTCAATGCTGGCCTGGAAGCTGTTGTTGTAAGCAAACTCCACCAAATATAGATGATCCTTCCAGGAACCTCCAAAGTCCAGGACGTACGTCCGTAGCATATCCTCAAGTGTCTGAATAGTCCTCTCTGACTGTCCGTCCGTCTAGGGGTGGTATGCGGTACTAAACTTGAGCTGAGTGCCCAAGCTGGTCTGCAGACTCCTCCAGAAGTAGGAAGTAAAGCGACTATCCCGATCTGAGACGATGCTGACCGGAACCCCATAAATTCTGACTATCTGCCGCATGTATATCTCCGCCAGCCTCTCTGTAGACGTACCCACCTTGAATGGCAAGAAGTGGGCCAATTTGGTCAACCTGTCAACGATGACCCAAATTATGTCTTTTCTTCTTAGTGTATGTGGCAATCCAGATACGAAATCTATAGTAATATGCTCCCACTTCCACTCGGGAATGGACAATGGCTGCAACAATCCACCGGGCCTCTGTCTCTCTGCCTTGACCTGCTGACAGACCAAGCACCTAGCTATGAAGTGAGCTACCTTCCGCTTCATCCCGGACCAGCAAACATGCTTCCTTAGATCTCTGTATATCTTGTTGGCACCAGGTGTATAGAGTACTGAGATCTGTGGGCCTCCTACAAAACCTGCTCCCTGAGCTCTCCGCTTGGCACACATAACCTGGAACCGTGCCTCAAGGCACCATCCTCTGTAAGAGAAAACTCGCCATCCAGCAATCCTGCTCGAACCTGCTCTCAGAGACACCATAGAGCAATATCCTCAAACTGTGCCGACTTGATCCTCTCCACCAAGTTTGACTGAATCTGCATGCCCCACATCTGCATCTGCACTCCGGGCACGATCACCTCAATTCCCAGGCTCTCTAAATCAGCAAGCAAGTGACGGTCCATAGTCAAACACATGGCTGTTGGATACCTACTCAAGGCATCGGCAACCATGTTGGCCTTCCCTAGGTGATACTGAAGTAGGATGTCAAAGTCCTTTATCAACTCTAGCCATCTGCGCTGCCTCATGTTCAGCTCCTTCTGAGTGAACACATACTTTAAGCTCTTGTGATCTGTAAAAATCTCTACCCGCTTCCCATACAGATAGTGCTTGCACAACTTCAGAGCAAATATCACTGCTGCCAGCTCCAGGTCATGGGTAGGGTAGTTCTTCTCATGGGGACGTAACTGCCTGGAAGTATAGGCAATCACCTTCCCATGCTGCTGTAAGACACAACCCAGTCCCTTTCCTGAAGCATCACTATAAATAGTGAATCCCCCTGATCCTGAAGGCAATGTCAGAATCGGAGCTGTCGTAAGCCGCTTCTTCAACTCATCAAAAGCTGCCTGACACTCCTCTGACCAAACATACTCAACATCCTTCCGGGTCAACCGAGTCAACGGCTCTGCAACCCGGGAGAAATCCTGCACAAATCTCCGATAATATCCTGCCAGCCCCAGGAAACTCCTGATCTCTGCCACTGAAGTCGGTGCTGTCCATGCCTCAACTGCTACGATCTTCTTGGGGTCAACTGAGATACCATCTCCAGTCACCACATGCCCCAAAAAGTCCACCCGATCCAAGAAGAACTCACACTTGGAGAGCTTCCCGTAAAGCTGCTCCTTCCTGAGAGTCTCCAGCACTATCCTCAAATGCACCTTGTGCTCCTCCTCAGTCTTGGAATATACCAAGATGTTGTCAATGAACACCACCACAAACTGATCCAGGTACTAGTGGAACACCTTGTTTATGAGGTTCATAAACACTGCTGGTGCATTGGTTGGCCCAAACGGCATAACCAAAAACTCAAACTGCCCGTACCGCGTCCTGAAAGCGGTCTTGGAAATATCCTCCCCATTCACCTTCACCTGGTGATATCCTGACCTCAGATCAATCTTGGAAAATACCCGAGCTCTGCTCAACTGGTCAAAAAGATCGTCGATCCGCGGCAGTGGGTATCTGTTCTTGATCGTGAGGTTGTTGAGTGCCCTATAGTCAATACACATCCGTACTGACCCATCCTTCTTCGGTACAAACAACACTGGTGCACCCTATGGCGACGAACTCGAACGAATAAAGTCCTTGTCCTGCAGCTCATCCACCTGCTTCTTCAGCTCTACCAACTCACTATTGTTTACTCGATAGACGTACTGAGAGATGGGTTCCGCTCCTGGAACTAAGTCTATCGAGAACTCAATGTCTCTGTCTGGTGGTAATCCATGCAACTCCTCTGGAAAAACATCCATATACTCTGCTATCAAGGGATGTAGAATCGCCTGCTCCTCAACCGAGACTCCGCAGAAAACTCTGCTGCTCTGCTCCGCCTGACGTCTGGACTACTCAAACTCTGGCTCCCCCAGCGCTCTAAAGAGAACTCTACCTCCTCTGCAATCAATGCTGGCGTGGTGCCTGCTCAACTAATCCATACCGAGTACTATATCGTAATTCGGCAATGGCATTACGAGCAGGCTTACCTCTAACTCACGGCCTCCCAAAACTACACTCCGACCCTTACAAATATTACTCACGAGGATAATGCCACCCCTGGTCGTGATCTTGTAAGTCCTAGGCAACGATTCAGCTACGATACCGTGTCTAATCGTAAATGATACTGATATGAAGCTATACGAAGCACCGAAATCGAATAATGCAAAAGCTGGACTGGAGTCGAGAAGAACCGAACCTGCGATCAGCTCTCCGATGGCCTCCGTATCCTCTGCTGCTATGGCAAATCTTTGCTCCTGCTAGCCTCCCCTGGCCTGCTGCTGGTACTGGACGAACCTCTGCTGCTGTGTCGGCAGGGCTGGTCCCCTCTGCTGGCCTGCTGGAGCCCTGGCTCCTCCTTCCTGAGCTGCTCGTGCTATGCGACACTTCCTCATCTGGTGGTCTGCTGAACCACACACTAGGCACTGGCCCAGCCTCTTCCGGCACTCATTTGTGACATGCCTCAGCTTCTTACAGTAAGCACAAGTAATACCCTGTCTCTGATCCTGCTGGTACTGTCTCAGCTACTGCTGCTGGTGAACTGGCCTCTGCTGGATCGGCTGCGGCTGGAACTATCTCGGCTGCTGGTGCTGAAAGTGGGGCCTCTTTGCCTGGCCTCTGCTGCTGCTGTCCCCAACTGGGTCTCGCCAACTCTTGAGCCTAAGCTCAAGATCATCCTCAGCAAATAAGGCTCCGTCAAGATCTCCTCGAAAGTGGCATCCCTATTGCCCTTGGTCAAGGACTTGACCTCCTTGACCAGACCCTTCCAAAACCTCTGGGCCTTCGCCGTCTCGCTCAAGCCCTCTACGAACCTGCCGAGGCGGCCGATAACCCAGCGTACTCCTCCACTGATAGGCTCCCCTGAACTAGGCTCTCGAACTGCGACTCTAAGGCTCTGAGCGCTGAATCTGGAAAGAACTTCTTCTTGAAGAAGCCCTTGAACTCCTCCCAGGTCTGTCCAGCTACCCCCACCCTGGGGTCTGACTGATACCAGGTACGAGCAAGATCTCGCATCCAGCTAGCTGCTGCCTCTATCTGGAGATCTGCTGGTATCCGGGCTAGGCGGAAGATCTCCTCTATATGCTCGGTCCACTCGTCAGCATATAGAATCCCCTCTGTCCCCAGGAAGTCTTTGGGGCTCATCTTCTGGAACTGCTCTATCCCCGGTGTCCTCGGCTGCTGAACCACTGGTCGAGCTGCGACTGTCGTAAGGGCCAACTCTATGCCCCTGTCCTGTCGGGCCTGCTGTCGGTCCATGAATTGTTGGAAGTAGGAGAACATCTGTGCCGTATCCACGTATCCTGTAGGCGACGGCTGCTGGAAAGGCATCTCTGTGATGACTGGGTCCTGCCTCCGAGCCGGTGGATACATACCCCCTGCTGCTGCTGCTGAAGCCTCAATACGAGCAGAGGTGGCAAGAGCTGCAGTCTCCTGTCTCTGCTAAACTGGCTGAGAGGTAGCAGACCCCTCTACAGCATCCCCATGAATGGTACGGTACGACCGCGTCTCCACCATCCTGAAGATAGACCAAACAAGAGTATCAATTTCTGAGAAAGAAGCGATATAACAAAGGCGGACAGTTAAAATTCAAAAGAATAGATTGACAGTAAGGATTTAGATGGCAATAATAGAGTTTTTCCTAATGTGATTGAGTACCTTGAAAACTAATGTCCTATATCCTACTACAGGCTGTAGTGATACTCTGGTTCGAATACCACTACACTTCTAGTCTAGACCTGCATGGGCCACCACTAAAACGTGTCACGACCCGCACCCTGGAGTAAGGGCACGAGACGTGGTTACGTCCAGCCTACGCCGTAGTGTCGACGGTAGAACGCTGTCCTAGGTCACAATATCTAACAATATAATTCTAAACAGTTTATACTCCCCGAATGGGGGTAACATAGCAGAATATAAACTCAATCACAACTAAGAAAGAAGAAGCACAATATGATATAGAACTCAAAGAAATACAGATATTCAGAAAGTCTAAGATAACATCTCAGCAAATATCCAGAAATACATGTCTCAGCTGCTGAATATGAAAGAATATGTACAACCCAGATCTCAAAGTCAGAAATAAAGTCTAACTACTAGTCTCAAGACAACATAAGTAAGATAAGGCCTAACTAAGCTAGTCTAGGCAATAGGGGTAATGTCCTCAGCTAGAGCTGGGTCCTCCTGAGAGTCCAGCTCGCAAGTGTCGTCTAGGGCTGCCCCGTAGAAGGTATCCACACAGGCCTCCTCTTCGTCCTCTGTAATATTTTCAACAGGTACAGTCAGGACAAGAACGAGCACAATATATCTCAACAGTTCATAGTAGGTTAGAAAATATAATCATGCAGTAAAGTAAGATACAGGTACTGAAAGAAATACAGTATATAAACAGAGAGAGAACTGTAATAGAAATATCTACTATAATAGAGAACTAGCAGTGGCTAGTGAGTTAGAGTATAATATAGACATGTAAATGGCATAGGATGATTCTGATGAGACACTACGGAATGATTCTGATGAGATACTACTTGGATATTATTCACATGTCCAATTCTACTCCCCCGTACCCCAATCAATACACAAGGATCCAGCCAGGCTATGTTATGATTCCATGCAATGGCCCCCGAAGGGTGGTACATGGTAGTCCCATAAATGGGGATTCTAGGAAGCCCAATAAATGAGAGGATTCATGGAAGACTCTGTGATCATGAGAGTACATGTCACAAGTGATTCAATGAACCAATGAAGCATAGTGATACGCCAGGTAAGTGAAACGCACAGAACATGAAATATCCGATGCTCCCTGAGGATAACATCTCAAGAAGGGATCCATATAGTACCAATCCGTGTGACCAACGTAATAGTATCAAGTAAAGTAATTTAAAGCAGAAAAATAATTCTAAGCAAGATATGAAATGATCAGAGAATATACTCGCCTGATATCTGAATGTCCAACTGAAATGTACTGTCCGAGGAGAGGTGTCTGGCTCCTAATCAGAACAGCACAAGTCACAACAAGTCTAAAATGATAACAAGATGCAATTCAATGCATTCTAAATGAATCTAGGTCAATCTAGGCCAAAGTCAACTCTTGGTCAACTATGGTCAACCCTAGAAGTCAAACTAGGTCAACTATGGTCAAACTAGGTCCAACAAGTCTAAACTAGGTCAAACAAGCCTATACTAGCTAGTACACACCACTACAAGGCTATGCAAGCCTGAACCAAGCCTATCCCAACTATATCACATTATCACAATATAGCTATATGCTATATAACTAGCATACATTCAACATGTCTAACTTATTTATCAATATACATATATATATATTTATATACATTACATTAGGCATTCAATATTACATAGATATACATATGCATATTTTACATACACCTGTTTTCTGAAATTAGGGATTTTTGAAAATTTATTATTTTATTATCATATTAGTGGTATTTTAGTCATGGCATGATTTTCTGGTGAATTTAGTTAAGTTAAATCATTTCTAGAGTCATGCTAAGTCATGACTTATGACTTTGTGTTTTTGGTTAGTGTAACTTATTGTAAACCCTAGTTTCCTTAACCTAGACATTGCCATGACCATGTGAACTTGACCATAGGCTTAGAATATCATTTTAGTGATTTTTGGCCTAAGGGGTATTTTGGTAATTTTTTAGAAATTAAGGAGGATTAGTGAGATTTCACTATTCATGGACTTTTGTTTAGTGACTTGATAATCCCTAACTTAGATTACCCTAATCTATAGGTTAATCCCTAACCTAGAATGACTAAGGGTTAGATATTAACTTTAGGTCAAGTTTAGAAATATCTAAACTACCTTTATTAGATCTTTTGCTTAAATTGTGCAAAAGATCTATTTTTGGCACAAAGTCCTTTTCTTAGCCACTAAGGGTTGAACCACTACCCCCCCCCATGCTTGGCCGGCCAAGGGGTACCCCCTTAGCTTGTGCACACTCTATATAACCCCTTGTGTTCATCCATGAATTAATTTACATGAAATTAATTCCTAGAAAACCATATTTCTTCAAACACCCATATCTTGATCATTCTTGATCCAAATTGACTCTAGTCTCTTGCATTGGGATCCTACAACACCAAGGGAGCTAAGGGAGGCTAGCAATCAAGAATTTGGAGGCTTTTGTCATCATCAAGTTGAAGAACAACACCCCCCTCTTCTTTGAATTTCCTTGAAATTCACCAATAGGTAAATTTCCACAAACCTAGTTAAATTCCTATTTTTCTTTCATAGATGCATTCATATAGGGATAACAATATTGTGGGTAAAGTTTGGTAAGATTTTGATGTGTTTTGGTGTCGTGTTGGACACGTATCCTACTAGTCTAGAACCCTAATTTTACTCACTGTTTGAGCACTGTCATTGTGTATTTTGATCACTGTTTTTCCAAACTCTTTGAACAAAAACCTAGCCTAGCTAACCCTAACCCTAATCCTATGTCACTGGACACAATTTGACCTTGTGTCGTGTCCAAGAATGGACACACAAGCTCTCGGGACACAGGGCAGTACACAGGAATTGTGTCCTGCTGCCACAGTGTCCCCACGTACTGTAGAAGCCACGTGGACACGCCAAAATTGGCACAGAGCACGGGGCAATGACTGACAGGTCATCCCCAAAGTTTGGGATGACCTCGTGTCGTGTCGGACACGGAATCGACCCCGCAAGGGTCGTTCTAAACACTGTGTACACACGCACAGACACTGTACTTTGAACGTGTCGTGTCCACTGTACACGACACGTGGACACTTGCTACTGACATGGACACGAAGCCCAACCCTAGGCGCACCTTCGGGCACGAGCACGAGGCCTGTGTCGCTTTGTGTCGTGTCCTAGACTACTTTGAGTTTTACACTGTAACAGTGTACACTCACTTACCCGGGTGACTTCAAATCATTGTGGACACGTCGTGTCGTGTCGTGACACAGTGTCAGGCTGCTAGGGACCTAGCCTAACCTAGGGGCTATCATTACCAACCAAGTTTGGGTCATCTTAGGTCGATTTGATTGACGTTTGAGCTAACCCAAGTTGGGTTTTCACAGTGCATTTCCTGTTTCCTGAAAATTCACAATTTTTGCAAAATCGAATTTTGATTCGATTTTGCTAATGATTTATGTATTATATTAATGTATTTTAATGTGTATATATGTAGTATATGTGTATGTGAGAGTGTGGGTCGATTTTGGGGTAATTTGGTATTGTGTGGGTTAAGTTATACATATATATACCTATGTGTGTATATATGTATTGTGTGTGTGTGTGTTTTGGATGGGTTTGGGTTCAGGAATTCCTGGAACCCCCCTGATTCACTAAGTCTTTCCCTCTCTCTCACTGTCTCACTCTTTCATTCACACTCTCTCTCTCACTAAGTCTCTCTCTCTATGTCTTATATATATATATATAGTATATATAGGTATTATATATATAGATATATGTATATATATATATTGATATATATATGTATTAGTATTAGATACATATATGTATATATATGTGTGGTTGTATATTATATGATATTCCTATATTGGGTATTGGGTTAGATAGATTCATACATCTATATATGTATCATATATATATATGTATATGTTCCCAACTATAGGTTATATAGAAAACCTAGACTATTGGCCTATGGCCTAGGATTACTAGCCTATGGCTTAGGGCTAGCCCTAATGACCCAAAATCCTTTGTGTTGACCCTTGTTGACTAAGGGTTGACCAAAGTCAACTGTAGGTCAAAGTTGACCTAGATCACCTAGAAATGACTAGGAGTGACCTAAAACCACTAGTTTGACTAGTTTGACTAAAACCCTAACTAGTTTGACTAGTATTGACTTAACTTTGACTAGTTTGACTTTAGAGTTGACCAAGAGTTGACTTTTGACCAGATTGACTTAGAATCATGTAGTTTGCATAGTAGACTTCATTTTTACTATTTAGAACACATTATGACTTGTGTTGCTCTGATCAGGAGCCAGACACCTCTCCTCAGACTGCATATTCTCTACATACATTCATACAGCAGGCGAGTACATTCTCTGACCGTTTCATACTTGTTCAGGCTTTACTTCTCGCTCTAGATTACTTTACTTGTTGCTGTCACATTTGTAACACGGATTGGTACTATATGGATCTTTACATGAGATGTTATCCCTCTCGGGAGCATCGGGTACTTCATGTTATGTGTGTTTCACTATCATCATGTACTCCTATGCTTCCATCATTCATGTGCACTCATGTGATCATGTACTCTCATGTTTACTGAGCCCTCATGTATACTATCATGTGCACCCTTTCATGGGCCCCATGTGATATCATGTATAAATAACGTAACCTGTATAGATCCTTGTGTATTGGTTGGGGAAACGGGGGAGTAGAAGTGGACATGTGAATAATTCCAAAGTAGTGTAATCATGTGCAAACTCAGTAGTGTAATCATGTGCAAATTCTAGCCATTCACATGCCTATCTTATGCTCTACATCACTAGTCACTTATAGTTCTCTATATACAGTAGATATTTCATTACAGCTATCTCTTTTACAGCGTATATTTCCTTTCAGCAGTTCATGTATCTTACTCTATTGCCTGTATCGTATTTCCTAACCTGATATGCACTGTGTGAGATGTATTGTGCTCGTTCCCGTCCTGATTGGACCTGTTGAAAATATTACAGAGGATGAGGACGAGGCATGGGTGACTACCTATTATGGAGCAGGACTAGATGACACTTGTATCGAGGACCCTCAGCAGGTTCCACCTACAGCTGAGGAGGATGTTCCAGTAGTCTAGACCAATTTAGTCTAGATAGTCTTTTCTATATCATTTTGTCTCACATTTGAGTTGTATTTTGAGATGTGGAGATGTATAGACTCTTAGACTTATTGTATTATGAGTTGACATTCTGGATGTTTGTATCTTAGACACTTAGTCTTATTTCATCTATGCTATGGTTTCTCTGAGTTGCTATCTATCTTTCTGTTGTTCACTCTTCTACCTTAGATGTGATTGAGACTTATGATGTTACCTCCATTCGGAGAGTATGAACTGTACAGGTACCTTTATACTGTTAGATGATTTACCTAGGACAGCGTTCTACCGCCGACACTGCGGCGTAGGCTGGACGTACCCACTTCTCGTGCCCTTACTCTAGGGTGCGGGTCGTGACAGAAATGTACTGTCCGAGGAGAGGTGTCTGGCTCCTAATCAGAACAGCACAAGTCACAACAAGTCTAAAATGATAACAAGATGCAATTCAATGCATTCTAAATGAATCTAGGTCAATCTAGGCCAAAGTCAACTCTTGGTCAACTATGGTCAACCCTAGAAGTCAAACTAGGTCAACTATGGTCAAACTAGGTCCAACAAGTCTAAACTAGGTCAAACAAGCCTATACTAGCTAGTACACACCACTACAAGGCTATGCAAGCCTGAACCAAGCCTATCCCAACTATATCACATTATCACAATATAGCTATATGCTATATAACTAGCATACATTCAACATGTCTAACTTATTTATCAATATACATATATATATATTTATATACATTACATTAGGCATTCAATATTACATAGATATACATATGCATATTTTACATACATCACATTAGGTTATAATTTATATTCATTTGGAACCATCACATATATATATATATATATATATATATATATATATATATATATATATATATATATATATATATATATATATATATATATATATATAGGCTTAATTCATATATACACATATATGTAGGCCACCTACATTGTATATACATTACTTACATATATACATTACATACATATATAGATATTCATATATAATATGTACATACATGTGTATATAGAGAGAGGGGAGGCATGTGTGTGTCTAAGTGTTTAAGTGTCAAGAGAGTGTGTGTGTGTAGCTGTGTGTGAATGAGAGACAATGTGTGTGTGTGTGTTAGAGAGACAATGTGTGTGTGTGTACAAAGAGAGGAAAAGCTGTGTGGGTGTCATGGACATGTGGGTGAGTGTGAACAGTGAAGGGTGAGAGAGTGCTGTAATAGTGTGAGTGAATGTGAGGGTGTACAGGGAATGTGACTGTTACTGTAACAGGGAAGAGGAGAAAAGGAAATCAGTACATGAACATTTCAGTTCAGCTATGACAGTTTTCAGTCCACAACATTCAAGACCCCATTTTGAATCCAAAACCCAACAAAAATCACCCAAATTTGACCCATAGTTAGATTATAAGTAGGAGAACTACTTTAGGGACTTAAACCAATCATTAACATCATTTAATTAGGTAAAATAGATTGCCAAAAGTCAAATTTAGAAACTGGAAATAACTGAAATATACTAGGTATCAGTAAAATAGGAAAATGGGAATTAATGGTTTAAATCATTCTAAAATGTAAATTTAATGGTTGGTAATTATCATATAGGGTGTACATGTGTTATTGTAAGTGTCTCGTGTCCACCATAGCCGGACACGGCGTGTCCACATCACAGAACCCAAAATAGCACACTGGACCTGCACAGCAGTGTACTGCCTCGTGCGTGTGTGCACGCGTGTCGTGTACACAACATAGACCAAACCAAGACACGTGTCCACAAACCTAGGTTCGCCATTCATAGGGATACCCATGTGTTACCCTGTTTTGGGTCGACGTGTCCCTGTGTCGTGTCAAACAGACCGTATCAGTGCACAAAAACCCGGCTGAACTGTTTGGACACAAACAGTGCGATGGTGATTCCTCCCTCGACACAGTACGAGAGGTCATGCCACTTAGGGAGTATCGTGTCAGACACTGCCACAACGTGTCCATAAAATATCTCGTGTCCTCGTGCTGTGTCCAGTGAGGAATCTATCACGAGTAGCAGGACACGTACGCTGCCCGAGCGCACATGTGCACCCGCGTGTGCACGTGTCCAACCCGACACGATGCGACACAAAAATGATCCCAGTCCAAAAGAAATCCATAAGCGAGACAAAAACACAAATTCCTATTTAAACACTTTCACAAAAACAGATCGAAATGCCCTTTGGGGCATTTTATCAAACACTTGCGCACAACACTGATACGTGTCCGATACGGACACTTACAGGACACGAAATTGGACAAATTCTATTCCTATAGAACCAGGACACCTAGGGCTAGGTATTTATGCAAAGAAAACCTAATTTTAATGGATGGATAGGAATTTACCTATGTGTGTTCTTCAACACAAAAAGCTCATTCAAAGGGGATCCCCAAAAGCCACCCAACTTCTCCAAATTGCTATGAAACTGAGTATAACATATACCAACAACAAGAAAAGACTAATTAGAACCTATTGCAATTTTTTTGGATGAAAAAGGAATTTATTTGGAATTTCTATGAATTAATGAAGTTGTACATACCTCTCTTTCTAAATAAGACTTTCCTAAAGAGGCTAGCCCTAATGGAAGAGGATATTTATTGGGTGGGATTCCCTAGGTTAGTGTGGTGTGGCCGGCCATAGAGTGAATTAGGGTTAGGGTTAGCTAGTTGGTTGGGCTATGGGTTAAGTTGCTAGTTAATGGTTCAAACCACAAGTCATGAATCAATACTCTATTCTAATTTCCATTTCCTAATTGATTCTAATAACTAGAATATGGTTAACTTATATTCACCTAGGGTTTCATAATCTAACCAAGTCCAACTCAACTAGGGTTAGCTTCTAGGTTAGTCTACCAAGTCAAAGCTAGTCAAAGTCAACCTAGTCAACCATCATTCAATAATTCTAAAATAAATCCTAAAAATTCTCATAAATTCAAATAAATTATATTAAATTCAAATAACCTTAAAAATTACAAAAATACCCTCAAACTAGATATATGTGTAAACTTGTTTACTGTCAAAGTGACATGGCATACAACTTAACATTACATTATATATATATATATATATATATATATATATATATATATATATATATATATATATATATATTTTAAATAACCCCCTCTTTTTATTAATCAAGGCTCAAAATGCCGAAGCCTGAAGAGAGTACAAGGCAAAAAGCCTAAACCACCAAAAAGGCGGGGGCAACCGCGCCCGCCAAAACTAACTGAAGGAAGGTTGCCAGAATGCTGGTGGGCTGTGGGAGCACAGGGAACTCCTTTTGTGACATTGCCGGTGGATTTCCAGAATTAGCTGCTCGGCGGAGTATTGGTGGCCCTCGTATCTCGCTTTGTTGCGATTCTTCCAAATTACCCAGGTGGCAGCCGCTGCTACGATCTGGTGGCCGTGGGACGCAACTCCCCAGGGGGCCAGGAGATCGTTAAAGCGCCCGTCTCCTGTAGTGATCTTGTAGATGCGGTTGAGGATGCTCCAGATTTGGTCGGGGAGGCTACCCTCCCGGAAGATGTGGTTAATAGTCTCCGCCTGCCTCTCATCGCAACAATTACAAGCTGACGCCAGGCTAAATCCGATGGAGTTAAGGATCTCATTGGTTGGCAATTTCTTTCTCATGACTCTCCACAGGAGGAAGGACCATTTTTTTGGGATGCACGATTGCCAGTATCGCGCTATGAAGTGCTCTTGGCCGTTCTCGTGGATCGCAGCTCTTGCCGATCGCACTGAGAAAGCTCCGGAGGCTTCTAGCGACCACCTCAGCTCGTCCGCGTCGGGACCAATGATAAGTCCTAGGTGACGAATGCTGTCGACCGTTTCGTTGTCGTACCAATCTCGAATCTGATCCCAATTCTATTAGTTATTAGTAGGGTTCCACAGGTCTTTGATCCTACTGTTGCTTGGTGATCCGAAAGTGTTCGGGATAAGGCTGTCACCGATCCATCTTTCCAGGAAGAGGTTGGCCTTGCCGTCGCCCAGATGGAGTCTTATTGCCGGCTCAGCCAAATCGCAGCCCCGTAAAATATGGCGCCAAGCCGCTGAGGATCTGCTATTGGCTCTGGCCATCACTGGGTGGATGTGTTTGAAGTATCTGGCCTGTATGAACCTGGTCCATAGGTTATCGCTCGTGCATAATTTCCACCACATTTTCATAGAGAAGGCTTTGACGATGTGATTGAGTTTGGTGAATCCTAGCCCGCCGATCGCAATCGGGTTGGCCATGGCATCCCAGCTGGCCCAGTGGTGTTTGTCTTGACCGTCATTGTGGCCCCAGAAGAACTTGTAGAAGATCTGCTCGATCGACGCGAGGACCTTCTTGGTCGGTGAACAAGCCGCTAATGTGTGGATGGGGACGGAGTTGAGCACATGTTTGATGAGGATTATTTTGCCGCCTGGGGATAGGGTGGCGTTATGCCAACCTTCGATTTTGTTCCTGATTTTGGTGATGAGGTTCTCGAAGATGCTGGCGTTGGATCTTCCGTACACCAGGGGGCAGCCAAGGTAGTTGAAGGGAGGGTGAGCCACCGAGAAGGAAGTGAGGTTGGTTAGACTGGTGGCATTCTCGATTTTGATGCTGTGGTGGGCGTAGATAACGCTCTTGGAATGGTTGATTTTCTGGCCAGAGCATCTGGAGTACCGCTTTAGGGTGTTGTGAACCACCTCCATCGACCCGACATCCCCAGAGGAGAAGATGAGTAAATCATCGGCAAATGCCAGGTGGGTGATGGTGGGGCATCCACTGGCGGTATGATATTGCTGGAAGTTCGGGGTGTTGGCCATGTTATTGAGGTTTCTGCTCAGGGCGTCGGCTGCGATGATGAAGACTGTGGATGATAGAGGATCGCCTTGTCTGACCCCACGGCTAGATTTAAAAAAGCCCTCGGATTGGCCGTTGATGACTGTAGAGAACCAGGAGTTGCTGACAGATCTCCACACGATGTTGGTCCAATTCTCCGAGAAACCGAAAGCTCTGAAGACCCAGATCATGAACTGCCAATCGAGTCTGTCGTAGGCTTTCTCCATGTCAATTTTGATGGCGATGTTGCCCCCTCGAGCAGGGAACTTCATGTAGGTGATGAGTTCTTGGGCCAGCATGATGTTGTCCTGGATGTTCCTCCCACGAACGAATCCGCTTTGCTCCTCCGAGATGATTGTGGGGAGAATATTTGACATTCTAGTAGCAATGATCTTGGATATAATTTTGTTGGTGAAGGTACAAAGACTGATCGGACGAAAATCGCGAAAGGAGTTGGGGTTGTTTTTTTTCGGGATGAGGATGAGGTTGGCGCTGGAGATGGCTTTGGGGTAATGAGCTCCTTCTAGGAAAGCAATAGCCGCGTCGGTGATGTCCCGCTTGATGATCTCCCAGCATGAACGAAAGAATACACCAGTAAATCCGTCTGGGCCGGGGGCGCTATGCTCGTTCAAAGCCCACACCGCGTCTTTCACTTCCTGTTCTGACAGGGGGCGTTCCAACAAAGCATTGTCGGAGCCATTGATGATGGTGGGAATTTGGTCGAGGAATGAAGGGTCTTTGTGGACCGTTTCCTTGGAGAATAAATTAGCATAGTAATCGGCGGCCGCCTCTTGGATGCCCTTTTGGTCGGTTCTGATGGTGCCGTGCTCGTCTGATATGTGATGGATCGATAGCTTGTTTCTTTTGCCGTTGACGCAGGCGTGGAAGTATTTAGAGTTTTTGTCCCCGTCGCTGTCCCATTTCAGTCTGGCTTTCTATTTCCAGAAATCGGTCTCAACTTTGAGTCTAAATTTGAGCATGGCCTTGGGAAGGTTCAGGGCTCTCCTGGCCGCAAGGGATCGGTCGGTTAGGAATATAGCTTCTGCGCGGGCGACGTCGTCCTCCGCGACGCGGATCGCTTGGAAAATGTCCCCAAAGGCTTGTTTGCTCCACTTGGAAAGGGTTTTCCTGGTGGCTTTAAGCTTGTTGCTAACCCGAGTGAGAGGGTTGGTGGAGTCCTGGCTGTTCCATGCTTCTGCGACGATGCTCGAGAACTGCGGGTGGTCGGCCCAAAAGTCTAGGAATTGGAAGTTCTTTTTGGGAATGTGGGTGTTGTTTTTGGTTTCCACCAGAATAGGGGCGTGGTCGGATTCTGTGGAGTTGAGGTGGGACAGGGTGGAGCTGATCCTCAAGTCATGCCAGCGCGCGTTGGTGAGTGCTCTGTCCAGACGGGAATATTGACGGCGATCGCCGTCCTGCATATTACACCAGGTGAATTCGCTACCTTTGAACTGGAGAGGAGTGAGATGAGCGTTGAATATGAAGTCATTGAAGTCTTGCGTAGCTGATAGGGGTGTGGGATGACCTCCGATCTTCTCTTCTCTGCGGGTGATGGCATTGAAATCCCCTATGCAAAGCCAGGGGGAGTTGGTGTTGTGGAGATAGGTGTCGAGAAGATCATTCTAAAGGATTTTGCGTTCAGCGATGACACAGCTACCGTGTACCACTGAAAGGATGACACGCTCCGAGAGGGTGGGGTGTGTGACCCAGCAAGAGAGGGCTTGTTGGGAGTCTTGGATAATGTCGAGATTAACATCCTTCGAGCCCAGAATCCATATATCGTGCCTGCCAGCGATCGCTGTTGGTAGGTGTTTTCCATAAATAAATTCACTTTATTTATTGTATTTCTGGGAAAATTATAACTATAGGAATCTGATCTAGAAAATAATCACTTTATCCCGTAGACGATGCGATGAAGAAAACTTGAACTTCGAAGAACTTGGACAGCAATTGGGCAATCTCTCTGTTCTCTCTGAATTGAATGTAGTCTCTGATGAAGATGAAGAAACTCTCTTTTATAGAGTTCTGGATAACTGTTCTGAAGCATACGCTCAGTCAGTTACTTGACGTGTGCATAACTGCAGGGACGCGTGGCGAATTCTGATGGAGACACATTAAAATACGGTTGAAAGTAGTGGAATATATCTAGGAGAGATTGATGGCATGGATGCCACGTTGCATAACTTCTGAATAAGTGGGTAACTGAGTACAGGACACGTGAGAACGTGTGTTGACTGTACGTTTAAAAGTCATCCTGAATGCATTTGCTGTGATACGCTGTCTTTGTTGAAGAGGAGTCATACGCTACCTTTCGAAGACACATGTCTTGTATATGCTGACTTGGATAGTATAGAGTCATATAAAGCTGATACGCTCACTTTATTAACAAGGAGTCGTATTGAGTCTATACGCTCACTTGATTGACAAGGAGTCGTATGAAGTCCATACACTCACTTGATTGACAAGGAGTCGTATGAAGGCCATACGCTCACTTGATTGACAAGGAGTCGTATGGAGTCCATACGCTCACTTGATTGACAAGGAGTCGTATGGAGTCCATACGCTCACTTGATTGATAAGGAGTCGTATGGAGTCCATACGCTCACTTGGTTGGCAAGGAGTCGTAAGCATTGAGGGAGTAGACACGTGGCTGTCCTCAATCTTCTCAATACGCCATATCTTCTAATAACTGAAAAATATCTCTCGAGCGTCGTGTTGCAGATATGATGGCCGACAGACTGTCAGAAATGACAGTAATAATGACTGTGCATTTATGATGGCTGATGAGCTGTCCTCGTAAGAGACAAAATCAATTCTCGAAAACCCATACGACGGTTAATCTTCATAGGGCAGCTGTCTTTACACGAAAAACAAAGTGTTAGATTCATCCTCCATTAAACGTATGCTGTGCTGTCATTCAAGAAATAATAAAATATTCACTGAGCGTACGGCTTTGACTGAGCGTATGGCCTTGAGCGTATGGCTTTGGCTGAGCGTATGGCCTTGAGCGTATAGCTTTGACTGAGTCTTATGTTAGCGTGTCATAATTTTTTACACCCTACAAGACCCCCTTCAAAGTTTTCGAACTTTATAAATTTCAAAAGTTCAAAATTACTTTGAACTTAAAGTGGGAATAAGTCTTGACACGCTGGCATGATTTTGTTATTTTCCTCAATATCAGTGCAAATCTTTAGGGATTCTGTTTAAAGAACGGCCGCCGTTTAAACTTCTCTTTTTTTTCTATAAATAGGTCTTTCAAAACCTAATTCATTTCTTTACTTCTGTATTTGTCTTTGAGAGAGAAAAAGCTCTAAAACTCAAACTTCTTCTTCTTCGACTCAATCTTCATCAATGGCGCCCAAAGTCGACGCTGCTGCGAAGGGAAAGGGGAAGGCTCCTGCGGAGTCATCTCGACCTGCCGCCGCTGCTACTAAGAAGACTGTTGATGAGCGTATTCGACGAAGTGAACGCCCATTGAAGCCCCTCTATGGTGAGGATGGAGATGATGAACAGTAACTATCCCCTATTTAGGGCTCTGGTTAAGACAAGATCATGAAACGTATCCCCTTTTTAGGGTCAACACGTCAGAAAATACGCTTCACTCTTTAGGGTTTAGTCGTATTCTATATTTTTCGTTTATACGAAAAATATGTTTGGAGCGTATTCTGTAAGATACGCGTATCTTTGATAGAAATGTCAAAATACGCTGATTTGAAGGAATACGTCATGTCAAGTTGTCTCACTGAGATATTCTAACTCCTTTGTTAGCGTATTTTTGATGAACATCTTGTCAACCATACGCTGATACGCTTAAGAAAAAGATCCAATCATCCTCTAATCTTTGAATGAAAGCTGAGCGTAAACTGAACTTAAAATTTATCATACGCCTAGGATAGACTGAGCGTATGTTGATCTTTGAATTTGTCATACGCTTAGGATAGAGTGAGCGTATGTTGATCTTTGAATCTGTCATACGCTTAGGATAGAGTGAGCGTATGTTGAACTTTGAATCTGCCACACGCTTAGGATAGAGTGAGCATATGTTGATCTTTGTCATCTCTTTGTGTTGAAGATTTCTAACTTCTTATTCTTCTTTTGCAGTGGATATTCTGGCTCAGGATGCACAATTTGAAGGATGTGTAGGAAACAACTATAATAGTGACCTATCACATGTCCGTTTTCCTCAATTTGATGGACCTTCCACAAGGATAGCTATTCTGACAAATCAGGAAAATGACACCCTGCTGAATTTGATGAGTGGACTGCCTCTACAGAGTGTGGATAGTACTACCCACTTGAAACCAGCATTTCTTTTTGGAGATGCTATTGATATAAACTCCCAGCCTGCTCTTGATAAAGTGTCATACTCATATTATAGAGATGGTGACGCGAATCAGCCAATGTATCTGACTGGTTTGTCCAAAAGCATCAACATAGCTCGCTTATTCCACGCGAGTCATCAAAGGCAAATGAAGTGGGATATCACTCCATTCCGTCAAGCAAAAGCTGGATGGATAGGATACAGTCAAGGAAGATTCCGAAGTGGTACTGAACCACATGTCTCAGTTTTGCGAGGATTGCTGCCAGCTACCATTCCTTCTGAGGACTCGGCACTTCTGAGGCCAGTTAGAGTCCCAATCTTTGCAAATGAATTTGTTCAGCTAGAAAATGCTATTTACCCAAAACAGTCTATGAGGCTTACTGGTCTGGTGAACCTGGAGAATACCAGATGGACTGTTCTTGTAAGATGGATTCTGAACAACTTTGGAGAACAGTTAAAGGTGATAGGCCTATATAATGCCATCAAGTGTACCGTTTATGGTTTTAGGCCAAACCCAGATTTGTTCTTGGCATTAGCGGAAAGGTATAATTACCGTACCGGCACTTTCATGACTCCAAGAGGCGAGATGGGATTCGCTCTCCATGAGATGGCATATATTTCTCAGCTGCCAACAGAAGATTTGCCATATGAAGAGTATATTCCTTTCATTGATGAAATGAATAAAATTTCCGATGCCAACCCACTGGTTCTTCATGTATTTGAAGAATTAATGTGCCATTACAGTATATGTAAGGCTTTTTATAAGGCATAAGGTGCAGAGGGAGGTTATAACTGCTATTCTTCTAAGTGGATGGCCTATTTATTCTAAGGCCGCACTGAAGAAGTTCAGAAGAAGAAGAAGACTGATCAATATGTCGGTCGCTTTAAACCCCTGAGTCAAGCTGAGATTGACAAACTAATCCAGGACACCACTCATGACGACATCATTATTGAAGAAGACGAAGACACCTACAAAGCTGGTGATAGGTTAGAGACCTATATAAAGCAAGGTGGCCGGAAATTATCTGATGAAGGTCATCTGGCCGAATTTATATCCCTCTGGCTGAGAAAATTTGTAGTACCCGGCACCTGTTCAGCAGACAGGATGCACAGAGGAGTTGTTTTTGCAGCAGTCCGTCTGACTTTCGGGTACAAGATGGATTCGCTGACAGCAATGACATGCCGTCTGAATGCTGGCTTAAGGGCATATACAGACAGGATGTTTGAATTGGCGAAGAAGAAGCTCACAACTTTTCCCCGGGTAGAAATGCCTTTTACATATTTATTTGGGTGGCTGCTTCTCCATTTCGAATCTCTCATGACTGTTGGAATGGCTAGACCAGACGATACCTTTTTGGAAAGATACCATCATACACCAAAGTGGAAATATGACACTCTGACAGACTGTAGAACCATATTAAACAGGGGAGAATTATGGAGTTTCACTTGTGTTCCTCCACCTGTTGGTTATGAAACCATGTCTGGGAAGTTGATTGATGGCATTGGTGCCAATGAGTTAGATGATATTCAACATGAATGGCTGAAGAGGATCAGGCCATCTCACTTGATCTGTCGCCGTAACGATGTAACCTATCTGGAGCCATATCTTTCGAGTAGGTTTGCTCGGCAATTTGGCTATAATCAGTTGCATGTGGGAAATGCGACGACATGTTTTGGCCACCAAGGCGGATTAATCGATGGCGCCAGAGCTTGGATATACTATATTGCTAAAGGTACCGGAGCTACTTTTTCCATGCCAGATCTGGTTACTTATCGGAGAGGAGCTAGAATGTTGGCATCTTATGCCAAATTCTATGTATCGGCTAATACCTTCGATGAAAAATTCAGCATCTTCGGTAAAAGTTTCATCCATGTTGATAAGAGATCAACCAAATCAGTCCTGCCAAGAGATTGTCATGACCGAGAAGATCCTCTAGCTACTAAAATTTATGATGAAGTTTTAGAGAATCTCTTCTCTGATGAACTTCATCAACCATTGCGTGTATCCATTGGAAGAGAGTGTATCTGCCGACAGTACACCGAAAAGGAAGCAGGGTAAAGATGCTTCTGGGCCTGCTCCAAAAAGGGTTACTCGGGCAGAGGCTCGTAATCGTGGAATACGAATCAGAGATGCGAACGAAGTAGGTAGTGACTCCAAAGATGATTATCCTACTATTCCACTAACAAAAAGAATAGGAAGGAAGGTGATAGTTTCAAAGACTAAATCTATGATTTGTCTCGATGCAGAGAGTCCCACCAATCGTACCGAGCGATTGGCTTTAGAGAAGCAAGCTGCCTTTGCTTCTTCTGTAAAGATAGAACCTATTGAAGAGGATATGCCTGAACCTGCTGAACCATCTATGCCTTCTGATATGGAGTTGATTTCGCCAACGGCCGATGATGCGCAGGTGATTAGTCAACCCGCGGTAGAGGTCGAGAATCAGACTAAAACAGCTAATGACTTACTGATTTCGAGAGAATCAGTGAAGGAAGCCACTACTCTCAAGCCAATTGCTGAAGTTTCGGAGAGCAATAAGAGTGACGAAGAACAGGTTGACTATGAACCTTCGTCTTGTTCCTTTGAAGAAGAGGACATGGAGATAGAAGATGATTCACCATCTAAAACTCAAATTGATGTACTGAAGACAGCTGGTCAACATTCTGGGTTGACTCCAGAGCCGGAGAAACTTATAGAAATAGAAGTCCATGTTCCGAGTACTTCTGGGGCGGGCAGCAGTAAAATAAATCCAGTGTCAGAAAACACTCTGAACCGACTACGAGCTGGGCTGAATGATCCAAAAGAAACAGAATACGAACCAGCTTCAGGTAATATTTTATTCAGCAAAGTTTTGTCTTTTCCTTGCTTTATTGTCTTTTAATTTTGATCATGCTTCTTTGATTCCAACAGTTGTAGGAACTGCACCGACAATGAGCTCGACTCAAGCCCCACCACTTGTCCAGACAGATATGGGTGAGGGGAGCTCACATTTGCCTAGTTCCCCAAAAGCACCCACTTCAGCTCCCAGAATAGAGGCTCCTCCTGCTCCTTTCCTTACAGTTGCAGCGACTCCCGATTTTGAAACAGGGATAGCAAAGGTCATGGGGATGTATTCAGAGATTATTTATTCATATCTGGATACATTCTCAAGGCGACTTATGAAGGATGAAACTATGCCTTTTTCGAGTCTTCGAGCAGCAATTAGTTTCCCGCATTTAGCTTTGAGACATGCTGGTTATGTGACCCAGTGTGTCTTCTTTGAGCATCTCCTGGATGATTTAGAAGCAACTATCCATAAGTACTGGGAGATCAAAAAGGAGGATATTAAGTCTTTGACTGCAGCTGAGATTGCCCAATTAGAAAGTGAAGCTCAAGCTCAGCACACTGCTTTGAAAGAATTCTTCGCTCTGTCTTCTGAAGAGTTACTGACGAAAGATGAAGAAATAATAACCACTCGTCAGAATATGGAGCGTTTGGAGAAAGATGAAGCATCAAAAGCTGAAAGAGCTTAAGAAGTTGAAGGAGGAGCTGGCTCGTCTTTAGGAGCGAATTACCTCCATGGAAAAGGAGCAATCGGAGATTGCCACTGCTCGTATATCTGAAGCTGAACGCTGTCAACTTTTACAGCAAGAGCGGGAACTGATGCAGGCTAATCAGATTGAAGAGACAAATCATCGTAGCTCTATTATCGTGGATTATGACCAACAAATGGTTGGAGTTGAAGCAGCAGAGCGAATCCATAAAGCTCATAAAGAAAAGATGAATAATATAATCATTCGTATTCAGGAGATAATTACTCCTCCTAAATAGATCTTTTACATTTTTCATGTGTTGAATTTTTGATACCCACTTGTAATCAATATTTTGACTTTGATTGAAGAAATGAATATCTTGACTTGATTTCAATTCTGTGGATGATATTTTTGTAGAAAATATGTTCAGAGGTAAATAATACATGACATATTTCAATAGAATAAAATATACAAATGAACTTTGTAATTTTATCAGATGATATTAAACCAAAGATAATTTTAGTTTAATACTGATTAGAGAAAACAGAATTCAGATATAAAGATATCTTTGGACTCTATTTTCCATGATCTTTGAACTCGGAAATCAAAAGACTAGATATCATTTTCATAGAATAGAAAATATGATACTGAGATAGAAAATTCAGAGGTAATATGGACGTGATTTTCTATACGAGATCTTTATTAAATCTACTGGGGATCTAATAAGACAGAATATCAAATTCTCTGGGAAGATGATACGTGGTAGAATATCAGTTTCCGCTGGGGATAACGATATCGAGATAATTTTTGTAGGGAAGAATTAACTCTAATTTTTATATTCGCTGGGGAATAATAAAAATATTATATATTGATAAGATTTATACATAATATTTCTTTAAGAATTTGCCATTGATAGGCATCATCGTGACTTTACCATCCATAGAGGCAAGTTGATATGCTCCATTAGAGAAGACTTTGTTTACTACGAACGGGCCTTCCCATTTTGCGTCAAATTTGCCTTTGTACATATGTGTCATGGTCATCGAACGTCTGACGGTAAGGACCAGTTCTCCCTTCTGATATGCTCTGACTTTTACTTTTAAGTTAAAAGCTTTTGAAATTCGGGCCTGATACAGCTCGATATTTTGTTGAGCATACAATCGCTTTTCATCTAGAGCTCCCAGCTCTTGAAGTCGAAGACGATCATTATTTTCTGTTGTGAGTTCATTGGAGATTGCGATTCTCAGAGAAGGAATCTGGATCTCAAGGGGAAGAACAGCTTCACACCCATATACCAAAGAGAAAGGCGTACATCCAGTCGTATTGCGAACTGTGATGCGGTAGGCCCATAAACATTCACCAAGCTTCTCGCTCCAGTTGCGTTTGTTAGAAGAAACGAACTTTTTCAAGAGTTTGATGATCGTTTTATTGGAAGCTTCTGCCAATCCATTAGCTGCTGGATTATATGCTGTAGAAGCTAAATTATTGATTCGATGGTCGTTACAGAATCGAGTAAATTTCTGACCGACGAACTGCGGTCCGTTATCATGAATAATACGCCGAGGAACACCAAATCGATAAATGACATGATGTTTGACGAAGTTGATGACATTAGAAGTTTTGACTTCAGATAACGGAATTGTTTCAGCCCATTTGGAAAAGTAATCGGTTATTGCTAGAATAAACCGATATCCTTTTGATGATGGTGGGTTGATAGAACCAATGACGTCCATGCCCCAAGCCTCAAAGGGCCATGATGCCGCTGTTGGATGCAAGAACTCTGATGGTTGATGGATAAAGTCTGCATGAATTTGACAGGCTTTACATTTCCGAGCATATTGAATGGCGTCAGCTACCATCGTAGGCCAATAATAACCCATGCGTCGGATACGATCTTAAAGTTTAGGACCTGGTTGATGGGCTCCGCAAACACCATCATGTGCTTCACGGATAATCTGTTGTGCTTCTTCACCAATAATGCATCGGAGGAGAAGACTGTCGTAGGCCCGACGATATAGTGTCTTCGTTGTATGATTATAATAGAATCTGAGAGATCGACGTCGGATAGATGCTGCTTCGCTCGAATTGTCGGAAAGTATGTCATACAACATAAAGTCTAAAAACGGACGTCTCTAGTCTTTAGTTATGGCTTCTATTTTGTTAGAAAAGACATATTCCATAGTAGAATCGAAAGAAGACGAGGACACTCTGTCAAACCTTAATCCAGTTCTATGGTTGGATGAAAATTCATCAAGGTTGAGAGAATTTTTGTCTGGATTATGGGGAAAACCCAAAGCCAAATTATTCTCAACATAGAATAATTCTCGGTTATGAACCACTATCACTTGCTGACGTCTGATTGGTATAGCTAACACAGTGGCAAGATTAGCCAAAGCATCGACTTCTGCATTATAGGCTCGTCGAACGTGTTCAATAAAGAAACCTTCAAAGGAGGAGGCCATAGAGAGTGCTGCTCGATGATAAGGTATCAAATCTTGATGATGGACTTCATACGTTCCTCTTATCTGATTGATGATAAGCTTGGAGTCTCCATAAACTTCTAAATATTGAATATCCAGATGTTTAGCAAGTTGAAGACCGATGAGCAATGCATTGTATTCGGCTACATTGTTTGAACATGATTGATCCAGAGAATAAGCCCTCTGAATAGCTAGTCCTTCTGGGGATACGAGAACAATCCCAACTCTGGCGACAATATCGCCATTAGGACCTATTCAAGATGCTCCATCAAAGAATAGACGCCAGGTAGGAGTTTCTTCAGAAACCAGATTCGAATCCAAAACTTCATCTGGAATCTCATCATATAATTTCGAATCTTCTGGAATCGTATGAGCTGCCAGAAAATTAGCAAGAGCCTGTCTTTTAACTGACTTTTGAGAAATATAATGTATGTCGTATTGAGCTAACAAAATTCCCTAATTAGCTAGTCTAGAGTTGAGAATACCGGGTTTCTTCATGATAATCCTGATGGGATTCACTCTGGAAATGACGTGAATCGTTTGACCAATAATATAATGTCGCGTCTTCTGAACAGCAAACATTAATGCTAGGCATTCTTTCTCAATTGGAGAATAATGCGATTCAGCACTTGTCATTGTGCGACTGAGATAATAAATAGCCTGTTCATGGCCATCTTTATTTTTTTGGGCGAGTAATGCACCGAGAGAATGATCCATGGCTCGAACATATAGAAGGAATGGTATTCCCGAGATGGGAGGTACCAAAACCAGAGGGTTTATGAGATACTATTTGATATCGTCAAATGCTTTTTGACATTCTTCGTTCCAGACGAAAGATACACCTTTCTTCACAAGTTTGTTGAATGGTCTGTAGCGTCCTGATAAGTTAGAAGTGAATCTCCTGATATAAGCAATTCTTCCTTGAAATCCTCGTAGCTCTTTTAAGGTGCGTGGAGGACGCATCTCTTGGATGGCTTTGATCTTCTCGGGATCCACGTGTATACCTTTAGCGGTAATGACGAAGCCGAGAAATTTGCCACTAGAGACGCCCAGGAAGGACTTAGTAGGGTTCATCTTAAGTTGATCCTGACGCATTAAATCAAAAATAGTCTTCAAATCTTGGATATGATCCTCCTTTCGTCGACTTTTGACTGCAATATCATCAACATAGCATTCGACTATTTTTCGGAGATGTTCGCGGAATATAGTGCTCATTGCTCGCTGATACGTTGCTCCTACATTTTTGAGACCAAACGGCATCACTGTATAACAGTATGTACCGATCGGCATTCTGAAGGAAGTATGTCTCTCGTCATCTGGAAACTTTTTGATTTGATTGTACCCCGAATACCCATCCATAAATGACATTCGTTCGAAACCACACGTGTTATCGATCATGACGTCGATAATTGGAAGAGGAAACTCGTCTTTAGGACAAGCCGCATTAAGATCGCGAAAGTCTATACAGACTCGGATCTTGTCGGTCTTTTTGAGGACATGAACGATGTTTGCCACCCATTCAGGATGTTGTTCCTCTCGAATAAATTCGGAAGCCATAAGCTTGTTGACTTCAACTTCAATTGCATCCATAATGTCTCGACGAAATCGTCGTTGTTGTTGTTTGACCGGTTTAGCATTTGGCATGATATTAAGTTTGTGCATTACGATCTTCGGATCTAGTCCTGGCATATCCTCGTAGCTCCAGGCGAAGACATCGATATAATCATGAATAAGCTTGATCATGTCTTGCTTATCTGTTTCTGAAAGACTTTCGCTGATGAATATTGGTTTGGGGGATCCCTCTTCACCAACATCAATTTGGATCAATTTATCTTCAGTGGGAGGTTCTCTTTGCTCGAACCTGAATTCCCATTGGTTATCTAATCTTTGAGCCCATTGTTCTGATTCGGGTGATATTTCAAAATCATCCTCATCTTCATCATTTTCTTGCGGGCCATCAGCAGAGACCATATTGATGGATAGAATAGAACGATGAAGATCGCCAATACTTGTGTCAGAATCCCAAGAAAGGGAATCAAAAGACTCAAATCGTTCGTCTCCATCAGATTCTGAATCCTCATGGACTGCGTTGATAAATGAGATAGGAGCAATATAACCTAAACCACATTTTGTCCTTCCGTATATTAATGGAGGAATTCGAACATGCATTCTTCTTCCTTTTCCATTATTGAGGCTGGTTCTGAAATCGTAACCCATATTCTTGATGATATTTTTGGACTGTTGACTGTAGCTACGTAGTTGTAACCTTCCAGTATCGTCGTTTTTGTCATCTTCTTCCAGGTTAGGAGGATTCTGGGGTCCTTTATAGAAGAATATTGGATTTTCTCCCAACTTTCTAATATGGACCACGAAGTATGATTTTTGTATAGACTCTAATGATACTTCTGTGTGAAGAGTTTGAACAACTCCTATAGTTAGTGGCTCTAAGATATCTAGCAATTGTAAATAACTTTGTACATGATTACAGACATCAATATACTGTAAAGGAGATACTTCATTAATATTAGATGCTGTATTTACAGAAGAAGGCTGAGCCTTATCAGACTGAGTCAAATTAATGACTAAAGGGGAAGAAGAAGAGCGATCAGAAGTTTTGTTTCGATTAAGATCGATAACAAAAGGCTCAAAAGAGGTGAACTCCCTTGAAGAAGATCGTGGACAAGTAGTACGTCCACTGACTGGAATGACTAGAGTATCTGGTCTAGCTTGAAAAGATGGAGGGGGAGTGGTACGTCCACTGACAGGAATTGTCAGCGAACTTTGTGGGGCTTGGGAAGACAATGCAGTAGTACGTCCACTGACAGGAATTATCAGTGAACCTTGTGGAATTTGGGAAGGTAATGAAGTGGTACGTCCACTGACAGGAATTATCAGTGAGTCTTCTTCAGATGGTTTAAGAGACTGCGGATGAGTGATGCGCCCTTTTACAGGAATAACAAAGGTGTCGACTTTTGATGTCTCATCGTCGTTATCCATAGCTTGTAAGACTTTTGAGTATTCATCTTTGTACATGCGAGAGTCATTGAAGTAAGCTTCAACTCCTCTGAATGGATAGAGATCTGCAACTTCCTTTTGAACCTCTCTATTATCATCAACATATTTAAAACATTGATGAAGAGTCGAAGGAACAATATTATGTTCATGCAAGAATGGTCTCCCCAATAGAGCATTATATGAGCAACCATAATTGTCGATGATGTAGAAAGTAACCTTAGTGCGAAGATTGCCTATTTGAAATTTGAGGCGAATCTTGTCCAAAGGCTCACTTTTTCTTTGATTGAATCCCAGGATGGTAGTGATAGTACTGGAAAGACTATGCGCGGGTATTTTCAGTGCATCTAGCATAGTTTTTGGCATAATACTGAGAGCGGATCCTGGATCAATCAGTAGACGATCAACCTTCATAGAATTGACATATCCTGTATAATATAAAGGACGGTCATGTCGATTATCATTTAGCAGCATATCGTCCTGCGTAAAGGTAATGTTTGGAATTAATTCCAATACATTATGGCAATGAAGACGAGAGACTGGTTCTGTTCCCGGCTTCTTGAGGAAAGTCAGGCAGGTTTCTGCTTGCAACAGCGCTTCACTCAGAGTTGCTCGAGTCTCTTTAGAGAGGCGTAAGAGCTCGAAGATTGACAATTTAGCTGGTGTATTGGCTAGTTGAGCCAATATATCAAAATTATAAGGCCTTTCAAGTCCTGTAGGAGATGACCTCTTCAATGGTTTGTCGAAGCGGACTTGTTGTTTGCCTTTGTCAGCTGCTGTTGGTTTAGAAGGAACCGTCTCAACAGAAATATTTGAAGGTCCTTCGTTAGAGATTGATGTTGGAGTTGTAACCGGAGGGACATCAGGAGTTTCTTCAGGAATTTTAGCATAATCTTTCATATATATTTTTTCTGACCGAGTTCCGGCAAGAACTTCGATTTCAGGCTCAGGCTCAGTGTCTATCGAAACCATGTTGCAATTTTTCATCTTGCTCTTGGCTCTTTTGTGCATGATGAGAGTTTCATTCCAGAAACCAAGACCAACACGAGATTGATTATGTCTCATAGTAATGGCTAAAGGTGCTTGGAGTCCTTTGCCTGAGTTTAAACCAGGAGCAGTGGCTAGATCATAACCCATCTTCGCCATTAATTCACGAGATTGTGAACTATATAGATGGAATGCAGGCTTATATCTATCTTCAAATTGAGGTACAGTTTTTACTTCCATAGGGGGTGAATTTCTTGCCAAGATGAAAGTAGAGGTTAGAGAAAGATTGGGTGTGATACTAGAAGTCATATTACACGACTTAGTCTTCCCAGGCTTCTTTTTAGACGAAGGAGTCTTCCGAGGAGAAGAGGAAGACGTCTCGAACTCCGTTATTAAATCCGGGTGAATCCACATGATCTCTCCCTTTTTAGTTGTGACAGGAACAAGTCCTTCATTCTGTGCTGGTGGGATGTTCACAACTTCAAGAGTTGCTTTGGGGATAGGAACAATCCCACTTTCCACCATTAATGGAGGGAAGTCACCGAACTGCATTAAAATCACATTTGCTGTGACTGTCTTGTCGTTAGGTGTCAGTGTCACAGCTCCTGATTTAATCATTTCCTGGATCTTTCCTTTTAATACATAGCAAGACCGGATTGTATGACCCAGCATTCTATGATATAGACAGTGTTTTGGATGATCCGTCTTGTTGGCTTCATCCGGCTTTTTGATTTCTGGCAATTGTATCTTGTTACCTTTGAGCAAGCATTCAAAGATACCCTGAACATCGTCATCGTCGAAAGAATACTCTTCCTTCGACCGAGGAGGCCTCTGTTGTTGATTTGTTGGAGCTGGGGTAGCTTGGGTAGTCATTATCTCTTGACTATTGCTCTGGAGTTTGACTTCAAGAGCCTCTTTTCCTTTGCGATTGTTGGGTCGAGCACTATTACCAGTACTCTGATTTGATTCCTTGGGAGTCATTTGTACCCCCAGGCCTTTGAAGGTTTCAGCACTGACTTCGGCGGCTTTGGCACTGACGATGAAAGAAGGCCAATCTTGGAATTGAGTGGACCCTATCCACATGCTGATGATTGGTAAGAGATTCGACTTGCAAGTGTCGATAGTAACAGCATCGGGAGTTCCGAGAGGCATTTTGAGGGCTTCTCTTCTGAATCTTTCAATGAAGCTCTCCGTGCTTTCATTATTGTTCTGTTTAATTCTTATGAGGGCCGACATGGTCATGTCGTTGACGCCTTCATAGAATCGTTCTAGAAACATCTGTTTGAATCCAGCAAATGAAGTAATACACCCATCAGGGAGACTTCGATACCATTCATAAGCGGTTCCTTTAAGACAACCGACGAATACCTGAGTGAGGAGGGCATCGCTTGGTTGCAACTGATCAGTCATTACTTCAAAGTGATTAATGAACTGACTTGGGGAAGTAGTCCCATCAAAGAAAGAGATGGTCGGAGGTTTGTATTTTGGGGGATACGATACATTCTTCCATTGTATGGGATAAGGCTGCTTGATATCCAATCTTTGTAAGCCATCTTTTTGCTTGAATACTTCAAACTGAGACCGAAGATTTTTCAACTCTTCAGTGACAGCTCCGAAAGATTGCGGTGTTGTTGCTTGTTGAGTATAATTGGGAGGAGGGACTGCAGCATATGTATCACCCCCAGCTCCGGACTGACTTGGAGTGGGTTGTACAGGAACATTAGACGGTACCCCCGGAATAGTAGAGGGTTCCGGGTTTGGGGTAACAGGAGTATTGAATACCACTGGTGGTCCTGTTGGTTGAACTTGCTGAGTTCGTTGTTGAGCTTGCATAAGAGTATACATAGCAGTCAATATATCTGCCATAGCTCGCAACTGTTGTTCCAAGGAAGAAATCCTCTGTTCATGAGCTTCAGTGCTAGTCGAAGGCTCTTGATTACCATCTACCATATAAGCGGTAATCGTTCGAGGAATAGACGATAAAACAGTCTGTTCTGAATCATCGCTGTGAGAATCAGTCTCTTTCCCGGGGCTATTTACGGAAGTCAATACCGGGAAGTTAGACTCTCCAAGAAAGTCCTCTGTGATCTTCGGATTATCACTTGGATGAGAAGAAGAAGAGACCCTGGTCGAGGCTCCGGTCCTGGATCGGGTGTCGAGGTAAACACCATCTTCAGAATCTGACATAGCATCAGATCGTATTCTACCCCCAATATTTCTGGAGGTCATGTTGACAGAAGCATAAAGAGGTTCATCTTCGTCCAATATTGGTTCATGTTGAATCCGTTCGAAAACAGATCGTCTTTTTGGTGAACAACAACACTGAATCACAACACGAGGTTGGAAGTTACAACCATGCTTTTCATGGCAAATATGAGCAATGTCATAGCCAGATGGAGTGTCGATTCTCCGTTTGTTTTGCAAATGTTCCCGGAGATTTGTAGGAACAGATTGGGAAGTACTTGAAGAGAGTTTCTGTGTATAAACTTGTCTTTTATTCTTCTGTCTTCTCGGTTCTTGAGTGTATAAAGACCGATTAATTTGAGCGATATAGTTCTTGACATATTCTGCATCAGGGTCTAGTATACTTATCTCAGTTTGATAAGGCTTCTTTATACCGGAAGTAGAACCGAGATGATTCCGGTTAAGCTTGTTACGAAGATCCGTAGGAGATATGGTTTTAGTATCAGTCTTGAATACTTGTAATTTGCCTTTCTCAGATCGGAAGATTTTGAGAGAAGGAAGATGGACATTATTCCGACTGGGAGTCGGTAATAATCCATCTTTAGAGGAAATAGCCAAAAGGCATTTTCCTTTGTTTGATCTAGTAAAAGTACTAGTCAAATTAACTCCAGAGGTAAAGACCTTAGGAGTAGAGGAGTTGACTAAAGAGTCTTTCTCCTTGATTGGCACAAGATGTGCAAGTTGTGGGGGAATCATTTGTATGTTCTGTGGAAGAGAACCCCCAACCTGATTTTGAGAAACAGTCAAAGGACTGTATTGGTTGGCATATGCTGACTTCAGTTTGGAATTCTGGTCATACGCTGCCTTTTTACTAGCATACGCTGGCTTTGGCTTAGCGTACGCTGCCTGCTGTTGGCTTTTGTTGTACGCTGCCTTTGCCGTACGCTGTCCTTTGACTGCCATACGCACAGAGTCATTAATGGCTAAAGAGCCGACTGCTGTCGTAAGGGTAGAAGTGGAAGAGACTTTGACATGTCCAGAGATGGTTTTCCTTGGACACGCTGACTTGGTTAAAGAACCCACTTTGTCAGCATGACTAGGAGAAGCCACTGTTGCCGTGTTCAGAGAAGCCGAGGCGTGCTTCGTTGAAGTTGGAGACGTGTTCTTGTCAGCGTGAGTGACAGAAGCGTCTCGGGCCGTCGAAGAAGACTTAGGGACATAGACAGAGCGTCCCTTCTTCTTGGCAGCAATAAGAGTGGAGGAAGCAGTTCGGCCCTCCTTCGCTTTGAGCATTTCTTCGTAAGCAGATTGGTCGAATTGTACGACCATCACTTTCTTCGTCGAGCCGATCGACGAAGTATCGCATTGAGTTGTTGCTATCTCGTTGGAGGAGACAGCTTTCCCCAGCAGAGTTGCCAATTTGTTTTCCATAAATAAATTCTCTTTATTTAATGTGTTTCTGGGAAAATTACAACTATAGGAATCTGATCTAGAAAACAATCACTTTATCCCTTGGACGATGCGATGAAGAAAACTTGAACTTCGAAGAACTTGGACAGCAACTGGGCAATCTCTCTGTTCTCTCTGAATTGAATGTAGTCTCTGATGAAGATGAAGAAACTCTTGTATAGAGTTCTGGATAACTGTTCTGAAGCATACACTCAGTCAGTTACTTGACGTGTGCATAACTGCAGGGACGCGTGGCGAATTCTGATGGAGACACATTAAAATGCGGTTGAAAGTAGTAGAATATATCTAGGAGAGATTGATGGCATGGATGCCACGTTGCATAACTTCTGAATAAGTGGGTAACTGAGTACAGGAAACGTGAGAACGTGTGTTGACTGTACGTTTAAAAGTCATCCTGAATACATTTACTGTGATACACTGTCTTTGTTGAAGAGGAGTCATACGCTACCTTTCGAAGACACATGTCTTGTATATGTTGACTTGGATAGTATAGAGTCATATAAAGCTGATACGCTCACTTTATTAACAAGGAGTCGTATGGAGTCCATACGCTCACTTGATTGATAAGGAGTCGTATGGAGTCCATACGCTCACTTGGTTGACAAGGAGTCGTATGAAGTCCATACGCTCACTTGATTGACAAGGAGTCGTATGGAGTCCATACGCTCACTTGATTGACAAGGAGTCGTATGGAGTCCATACGTTCACTTGATTGACAAGGAGTCGTATGGAGTCCATACGCTCACTTGGTTGGCAAGGAGTCGTAAGCATTGAGGGAGTAGACACGTGGCTGTCCTCAATCTTCTCAAATACGCCATATCTTCTAATAACTGACAAATATCTCTCGAGCGTCGTATTGCAGATATGATGGCCGACAGACTGTCAGAAATGACAGTAATGATGACTGTGCATTTATGATGGCTGATGAGCTGTCGTCGTAAGAGACAAAATCAATTCTCGAAAACCCATACGACGGTTAATCTTCATCGGGCAGCTATCTTTGCACAAAAAACGAAGTATCAGATTCATCCTCCATTAAACGTATGCTGTGCTGTCATTCAAGAAATAATAAAATATTCACTGAGCGTACGGCTTTGACTGAGCGTATGGCCTTGAGCGTATGGCTTTGGCTGAGCGTATGGCCTTGAGTGTATAGCTTTGACTGATTCTTATGTCAGCGTGTCATAATTTTTCACAACCTACAGTAGGCCTAGGGCCATTTGGATAGATTTAAGACGTTTGGAAGGGATTTTGGGTTCAATGATGATGAAGATGTCAATCTTGTGAATTTTTCGAAGGCTGGAAATTCTTCTTAATGTCGGTTTGTTAGCCAAGCCTCAAACATTCCAAGATAGGATGTTAAGCATTAATGATATTGTAGGGAGTTTTTTTGTTCCGTCTTGCGGCGTATCTGGTTAGGATGGTGACGGACTTGTCGGTGCCTTCCTTGCTCCGTTGGGAGTTTGGCATTACCGCTTTCGATGATGTTGGGGAATTGCAGTTGTGGTGTTCATTAGGACTTGAGGAGGGGCCTATAAGGTCTCCAGCTGAGTCAACAACGGGATCCTCCGGAGGAATGGCCAGGGAGTCGTGAGCTCTTTCGGTCAATAACTGCTGAAGAGGGACTCCTGCGGCTAGGACTTGCATGCCTCTCCTCGCTTGGTCGGGTCCAAGGAGGGCTAGGGCGTCTTCGACTGGGTTCCCGCTGGAGGATAATGGTGCTGCGTTGATTGGGGGAGAGGCCGTGGATTCTGCCTCCTATCCGCTGGGAGGGAGCTATTGCTCGGAGCTGCCTGAGATGGTACCCTTCTTCGCTCGCGAGGAGATGGGGGAGGGAGGCGGAAGCTCGGAAGGGAAAGTGCCTTCGAGGGTGCTGATTGGCTCCGGGTCCTCTAAGTCGAGAATGACGAATTGGTTGGAGGTCGCTATGTGTTGGGGAGTGTAAGGGATTAGAGCTCTGCTCGGGGGGTCGCTGGATGCTGGCTCGTTGGGGCTGGATTTGAATCGAATGTGAGAATTTGGGGGAGGTAAGATGGGCGACTTGGGAGATCTTCCCTCTGAAAGGTCGTTGTCTTTTCTGGATGACTTCTTTTTGAGCTCCGAATGACGGCGGTGACAAAACCTCGGGAAGTGGCCTCTCAAGTGGCAGTGGTTGCAAAACAGTATGTGGTTGTCGTAGAGGATTTGTTGGGTGTGGATGTAGTTGCCTAGCTCGATAGTAATGAAGTTGGGAGGTTCAGATGTGAGATCTAGTTCAACACATATTTTGGCGTAGTGGGCTTTGGTGAGGTTGCTAGTCTCGGGCGCCGTGGCCACGTACGTCCCGAAAGAGTTGGCGATGCGTCTTAGCGCCGCTGGGACAAAGCAAATGAGGGGAAGGTTAGGGAGGGTAACCCACGCTGCCACGATGGCTGAATCTTCTTTGGTATTGAATCTCGGGGTCCACTTGATGATCTTCATGTGGTGGGATTCGATCCTGGCTGTGCCCTTGGACCACTCTGTCCTGTGATCGTGATCCGAAGATAGGTGTAGGAGGATGTGTCTGGGGTCAAGGGGGGCCACTCGATAGTCAGACGATAGATTCTACTTGGCGATCGCTTCCTGAACTTTGGCAAGTTTGGGGCATCCCGTGGAGAATTTCAGAATGAAGGTGTGAGGGAAGGCCGCTGACAGCGAGGACACTTCTAGGTCGGAGAAGGGGATGATGGGTGCGGGGGACTCTTGAGAATAATCAATGTCCGACAGAGGAACGTCGGGGAGGATAATGCCCTTCGAGGGGATGAGGTCCGGACGCAGCATGGCAGCGTAGGAGGGCTGAGACGGCCCGGGAGAAGAGGTGCCGGAGGAGCCGGGGCGGGCGAAAGAGGAGCCACTCTGGGGGGACGACCCCGACGCAAGGGTCGAGGGAAGAGGTGGGAGGCTGGGGAGGCCTGCCCGAAAGGGGGGGTGGGGGGGGATGGAGGAGGGCTGAGCTCCGCTCTGGCCAGAAACGGGGGCCGCGCCGGCACTGGGAGGGCGGAAGGAAGGGTGCGCCGCAACGGCCTCCACCGCTGAGGGGGCGCCCAGGGGAGACGGCACGAGGGAAGGAGGGTACGGAGAGGGTGCTGTCGTGGAGGCGCATGAACTGGGGATCGCCGGGGGAGAGCGAATGCCGACTGGAAGGCCGAGGGAAGAGGGGAGGACCCGAGAGGGCTGGGAGAGGGGTGTGCAGAGGTGGAGAGGGGGCTGCGCAAGGGAGGGGGTGGGTGGGCTGCGCACTGGGAAGGAGGGGAGGAAAGGCGCGCAAAGGGTTGGGGAGTAGGGGAGTGAGGGGGGGTGAATGACAGGTAGGGGGAGGAGGGGTGAGCAAGAGGGAGGGACTGGATTGCGCAGAGGGGAGGAGTCTGAGCTGCGCCTGGAGAAGGGTGGGAATTGGACGGCGCACAGGATGGGAATTGGACAGCGCCTGAGGAAGGATGGGAATTGGATTGCGCAGAGGGGGGTCCACCCTGGGCGAGCGTGTTCCAAAGATGCAGCGCAAAGATGGAGGCCACGTGCTCCAGGAGCTGCACAAAGGAAGGAGATGGCTCAGTAGTAAGGGTCTCGGAGCTGGTCGCGTGCTCGAGAAGGGGCACCTCGTGAAGCGCGCCTAGGGCAGAGAGCCCAAGGGACTGGAGGGCGGGGGGCCCGAGGTCGGCAGAGCTGGGGCTCACGCCTCCCAAGGGAGGAGAGAGAAGTTCGAACTTATGGGGAGGGCGGGAACACGGGGGGGATGTGGGTGGTGGCCGGCGGCGCCGGAGCCGCCAGCTTGGGCGGAAGAAGGCGGGAAACCGGTGGGCGAGCTCGGCGAGGGGCTATGGGAGCCACCCCGAGGGGCCGGAGCGGGGAGGGGAGCTCCGGGCAGAGCGGCGGAGGGAACGGCCGGCGTCGACGGGGAGTACGGAGGGGGAAAAAGGGGGGCAGGTTTGAAGGGCGGCGGGGAGGAGAAGGCGGAGCCAGTCCCGCGACTCTGGGGGCCAGGGGGCCGACATCGGGGCCGTCAACCGGAGAGGGGTGGAGATGACCAGCGGAGGGAGGGGGGCCGCGGGAAAGGGACGGCCGGCCTAGGTTGCCGGAGGAGGGGGGGAGTGAAGCTCGGGAGGAAGAGGAAGAGACATCCCAGTTTTATATATATATATATATATATATATATATATATATATATATATATATATATATATATTCACAAAGAGAAAGGAAAGGGGATGACATGTAGGTCAATTTAAGGGTTGCCAACATAGCCTATAATACATTCATACATATATCTACATGAATACATAACATGCATGTATATCATTACCTATAGGTTTGCATTTCATCCATTTATTCATGCATTGCATTATATTTTTCAGTTTTGCATACCATTAACTACTATTATTCATGCATACTTTATGTATATTATATTATACTATATTTTACATTACACTATATGTTACATTACATACTTGCATAGATAGATACATGCATTCATACATCACAGACATGTTATACACATACACAAACATCTAGCTATAATCAAATCCACAAATTCCATTTAAACCTAAGAAGGTACTCGAATCAGCATGTATTAGAAAATATATAGAAAACCCAAATCGAGAGGAAAACCCAATAATTCCATGTTAACTTGATCCCTAACACATAGCTAAAACTTTGATACATATAAGTGCACCAACATTGCAAATTTTATTATTTGAAACAGTTTAAAAATACAATTAATCTCAGAAAAATCAAATAATCAGTCTAGTATCAGAAATATTGGGGAAACTTGATTTTCGAATTCAAAATACAATTAAATATCAAATTAAAGGGTTGGTAATGCGTCGTGCATGTGTCAGTGTGTCCCATGAGTCATATGGTGTCCATACAACTGGACACAACTTGTCCAGACACTCACGAACACGCACAGACACACACAGGCACACACAGCTTCGTGCACGTGTATGAGTTGGTCTAGGACATGACACGTGACACGATACACTTCATGCACGTGTCCACGTGTTTGCCAGGTGTATGACTACGTGCACATGTGTCTGCATCGTGTCCACATATGTTGTGTCGAAAGTTATCAAGGCGTATCAATGTCGAAATATCGACTGTACACAGTCAGTGTAAAATCGATGCGGGTGGGATTCCTTCAAATCTACTCGATAATATCCTATGAAATTTTTGTCAGTATAGTGTCAGACACGTGGCCTAGGTGTCCACAAATATTTGTGTCAGACCATGCTGTGTCGTGTCTGCTAGGATACCCGAGAGGCAGGGCATAGTGCACACTGTCTCGTGCACGGGTTAGTGTCAAGTTTTGGACACGATAACCGACACGAACCACTCCAAGTCCTCACGAGAATCCAAGAACACGTGTAAGGCTAAAATTATATGAAATTATTTTTAAAATTAGTGAATAATTTACTGGTTTAGACATTTCATCAAACACTTGCAAAAACACATTGATACGTGTCCGATACGGACACGAAATGGGCACCGTTTCTTACCAAACTTGAGGGACAGCTAGGGGACACCTAGATCTACACACCCATGCAAAGAAATCAGAATTAAAACATAATTTAGAGGGTTTACCTATAGTGTGTCAATGACAAGAAAAAGCCCCAAATAGAATGATTCCCCTTGCTAGCCAAAAGCTCTAAATTGTACCAAAACTGAGATTTCTCTCCATGAACAGAAAATAGAGTAGGATTAGACTCTAATGCAAGAAACTAGAGTCAAAAAGAAATTAAAATGAATTAGTTATGAATTTGGGAAGATGGACAAATACCTTTCCTTTTCAAAAGTTGATTTGATACAAATGAGGCAAGAACAATAGGAAGAGAGATTATATAGGGTGGGGATCCCTATATGGCTGGCCAATAAAGGATAAAATTAGGGTTAGGGTTATGACTAATGGGCTTGGGCCAAGTTTTAAGGATAAAGGAAATCACTCAAGTCAAAAGTCCATGAACCTAATCATTTGTTCTCCTACATGAAACTTGATTCTTAATGACTGAACTTGAGTTGACTTAAGTTAGACTAGGGTCCCACCATGCTATTTAAGCCACTATAGCTAGAGTCAACATCTAGGTTAGTCTCTTAAGCCGTAACTAGTAAAAGTCAAATTAACAACCATCAATCCAATAATTAATCAAATAATTTCAATGAGTCAAAATGACCAAATTATTCCTAGGCTAAAAATGATAAATAAATATCCCAATCACATGATTAGGCTCTAGGTCAGACAGTCTCTAGGGTTTCACTAGCAGCACATCAAAATCACAAGTCATGGTTTTTAAATAGTTTTTAAAATGATTAAAAATCACCAAAAATCATATTACGATTTAAATATCATAAATAAATAATTAAAATCACAAATTTCAAAATTATCCTCATTAGAAAATTGGGTGTTACAGGGAAGGACCGTTCGTCATAGGAACGGTATACTCCAACGGTGCTTATCGTCTAGCTAAGCCTAATGGTGACTTAAAAATGATGCCCATCAATGGCAAGTTCCTAAAGAAGTATTACGTCTGAATATAAAACCAGCATATGCACCCACATCCCCTGAAAGGGGTGCCCATGAGTTCTGGTAAGGGGATCTCTCTCCTTCCCTCCTATATATTCTCTCAAGTAGATAAAGCACTTCACGTCCACATTACCTTTGGATTGCTCCTCTACGCTTGAAAGACACGACTACTATGTCCACATTACCTCTGAGTAGTTGCTCTTCTCGTATCTGTTCTATGATTATCCCGACGGTCTAGAAAATAGTTCACGTCCATATTACCTCTGGATTGTTGTTGTATATCCTGGCAAAGATCAAGCCTACCACGTCCATATTACCTCTGGTCAGGCAAATCCATTATAAAGATTCTTTTTTTATTCTGGAGACAAAAACAAAGGGAACAAGAAAGCTTCTATATATAAAAATATGTGGCTGCAAAGACCTATTACAGACTCTTCGTAATTATATACACAGAAGCAAAAAAAAAGCTAAAATTGTTGTACAAGCTCTCAATAGCACGGGCGAGGCGGTGACATAGCCAATCACTTCCTGGTTAAAAGGAAGCCACTGTCTGAAGCTGCTACTGGCCTGAGCCAGGGATAAAGACCAGCACAGGACTTCCCTATCTGTTACGCCTCGCTCCCGTAGGGGCGATCGTCCTCGCTAAGGCATGATGCCGCACGAGCCTAGATTGCGCTCGTGCAAGGCGGTTCCATAATGGCCGATTACAGTGGCGGCGACGGGGTCGTCGCACAGAAGTCCCAAGCAGAAATATTGAAACATGTAGCAAAAATTTAAAGACAAAACACAAGTTACTCAAAAGAACTTCTTTATTGATATTGAACAATCAGATTACAATAGGCGCAAGGCCATGATTACAAGTCTCTCGTGCTCACTTTTCTCTCATTTTACATGTCACTCTGCTCTCTCTCATCTCTCAATTACAATGCTTGAGCCAGCAGAAGCTTCGGAAGACAACGTCCATACATTATGTCCCGTATAAGTCTTGAGTTCACGCGGCCGCACGCTTCGACTCGCCAAGGAACTCCGTGCCTCGACGCATCCAAGCGGGATCCGTACCACGAGCTTCTACCTGTACCTGCACATGGAAACTGTGTGGGTGTCAGTACTCAACTGTACTGGTGGAGTGAGCTCCTCGCCCACCTATACAAAACCGACACGTTCATTTACTTTGTGCAGCTTAAGTCCCTTTCGATTGTCTTTCTAGTTTTGCCTTAGGATCAATTTTAAGACTTGACGTCTAACCAACTCGTTATGCGATGACATAGTCGTGCTATCATGTCAACGTGTATTTTGATCGAGGCGGTGCCTCATCGCTTACGTACTCGACCAAACTTCAACTTGGGAGGGCAAGGTCGTGCCATGACAAGCAACGACAGGGTCGTGCTATTCTCTAAGTGTAACTTCAAGATATTCGAGGTAGCGCCTCGCCGAGGAGCAACTTATGCGAACTTTCGACCGTGCCAAGACTTTAACTTGTTTTACATGCCTCTAGACCTTGCTTAGAACTTGTTCGTGCTTCAAGATTGAGGCCGTGCCTCGCTATCAAGACTTATCCATGCTACCGCCTTGCGGCATTTCCTGACTTAGACTCAAGACAACTCACATCCAAACTATGCAACTTATATGCCGACAACATAAGACTCGACGCCACATCTCGTGCTGAAGCACGTTGCCTACGTTGTAACCCAATCTTAGGCCCAACATTTTGTGTTCCAACTATACTCACGCATTCAACTCGACTTCCTTGATACACTACACTGAATACTCAACTCAATCCAAATGCATTTACGTGGACCGCCGCTCATGTCGACTCATCTATATGGACTAGTCACTTGTGCCCAACGCTATAATGGACTTGGCTCAGGGGATTCGGTCTGCCCTTCCAAGGGTAGCTAGCCCGGGAAGTGTCGAATCTCCCATGCGGTTATCTAGCATCCTTCTTTGAGCCAACTCACTTCCTCCGGGCCGACATGATCCCGGCGCCCCGGTGATCACTCGAGAAGACCTCCACCTTGTATAAGTTGTCCAATGACCATGCAAGACTCGACTCAAAATGACGTCTCAAACAGTCAATCTACTTCTAGTGTTACCATCTCTTTCAGGGCTAAGTTCAACACTTCTCACATCTGAGACCTTGCCTCGGCGACCCAGTCGCGAGCATTCTTCTTTCTTGCCTCGATGACCCAGTCGTGAGCATTCTTCTTTCTTGACTCGATGACCCAGTCGCAAGCATTCTTCTTTCTTGCCCTATTATTTCACTCAACTCAAGAACAACTATTGAAATACTTTCCAAAACTCAATAAATCAACCATGGTCCGTGTCTTAGACAGACCTTGTTCTCTAGGCGATGCTATCACTCAAGTCATATACTTTATACGACGAGCCTTGTTCTCAAGGGACTACGTGACTCGACAATCGCAGATAGAGCGGGACAGTGCTAGAAATGGCTTAGACCGACCGGCATAACTTTGCCTAACTTATTTGTGCAGCGACTTGACGAGCAAAGGCTATGCCAAGATTTGCATCGAAGGAAAGTGTCGTACACGCGATCGACTTGAACGAGCAAGTTTTTGGGTGCCTAGACTTAAGCCAACAGCCGTGCAAGACGACTTAACTCACGGGATGTGCGAATGCTATGCAAAGCCTTGGACGACGGGACCGTGTATGCATTTTCACGCATTCACGTGGGCTATGCCTATGACTTAGGCTAACTCGAGCGTTGGGACGAAACGACGGGACCGTGCATGCTTTATCAAGCATTCACGCAGGCGACACCTATGACTTAGGCTCATTCGAGTGTCAGGGCAACTTAGCAACTTAAGCCAACTTCCTTCTCCTAAGCCACGGGACGAAGGATCAAGTGTCATTTGAAAGCACGCTGAGCCGACTTCTAAGCAGACCGTGGGACTATTTTCCATATTCTAGGACATTCCGACCCATCGGGATTATTCCCTTAGCTACGTGGATGTATCTCTTTTATTAACAAGCCTAACTTGTGTAAGTTGAAAACATGCGAGTTATTAAGTAAAGGCTAAGATGAGGCGAGTTCACCGAAACTACCCCACCTGAGCGAGAAGTCGCCTCGACCGAGCGAGCCTTCGAGCAGCCGTTGGAAGGCTAAGTCCGAACGCCGTCGGCGTTTCGATTCCTCCGATTGACTTTACGGGACGGGGCACTACAACATACACTACTCAGAACAAGTCTTGTCCTCGAGACTTTCCTGAAGGCAAGCTATCCTACCATCTCTATGGCCAAGACTTACTCGTGCCTTGACACAGAACTATAACAGTCGAGCGAGATACGCCATAATTTATCGTACACACTCCGCCTACGCGTTTCTTCAATTCCGAGCCACGATCGTACTAGTATCAATCCTTTCTTTTAACACGATCTCAAATCCCCGATACTTTCCATTCCTCAAGTCTCGTTTGAATTCAACGTGTCAATTGGTTGGATCGTGCACGCATTCTAGGCATCCCCAAAATACATGTATTTACTAAACCGCATGATAAAGAATTGGTCATTCTCACTCGAGTCGCATCGTGCACATACTCCGGCGTCCCTGAAATATATGCATGTAAGCCGAATCTCGTGAGGGGTATTCCTATACTTATGATTCTCACTATCCATCCATGCCAATCCTCATGATCAATCTTTTGATTGCTAACTCTTATAACAGGGGCGTCTCGCCTAACCGCTATGCCATTTCTCAAGGTTAAGTCGATGTCAGTATTGGAAACATAGTTCCCCAAAAATAATGCAAACACTAACCCCAATCTTAGGGTCAAACCAAAGTCGGTAATACGGGGTTTTCTATCCAAGCTCGCATCACTCAGATTTCTAAACATCGAGCACGATCACCTATTCGCATGAATGCATTCGTTGCGTGTATTCGAATCCATTCAAATCACTAATTCTAACCAATTCATGTATTCGATCACTAGGTCATCTAGCTTTGACAATATGTTGCATCCCAATCTCACACGAGTCTGATCATCCATGGTGGTTCATGAATCACCATGCAACGCTCCCGCAGAATAATCATTCTCATCGAGGCGTAACTCTTGCTTGAGTCTAGACTAATTCATTCTCGATACGCGGATTGGACCTACTCAATCCTCAAGTTCAATCATCAAGCATACTAAGTCATTCTCGAGTCCGCCTTTGCGTCAAACCACAAGTCGATACATACGAATTGCCACGCTATGCTAGGTTGGTCACCCCCGCTGTATGAATCACCATACCAGCGCTCACGTGGAGTGATCTCCCTAATCGGTACGACGCATGTGCGAGGCTGGATTTGCACTCATATAAGACAATGATGTCAACGTTGTGGTTGTCAACGAAGCAAATCCAAACATTTTCATTTTTCATCCAAGCCAAGATCTCGGTTCGATAGTCTGACCGTCATTCGTTCAACTAGAAAATCCTCGAGCCAAGTTTATCTTTTCCTCGACATAATTTAACATCCCAAGTATAGCATCCGTCGGAACAATGGCATTTGTACAATCGTCATTCGTCGAGTCAGAGTACCCTCGAGTTATCGCATATCGATCTTTGATACGCCTCAATACCATCGACGATATGCGTAACCTGACGATCTTTCTTTGCAACCAATTTCGAGTCGTACGACTGATGCTATTGTCCAAACTGGATATACCACAATTCCTTGATATTCAAGATCAAGTTTGATCGCTATTCCTCAAGCTAGTTTCAATATCGTTGTCCAAAACTCAAGTCATATTTCATTTGACTCATTCCGAAATCGTACGTGTGATTTACTAGATTTTCTCGATCAAGACATTCACTTGTTTTATCGTTTCGAATAGCTTTCTAACTTGCGTTTCCCATTCACAAGTTGTCCAAACGAGATGCTCGTTCGAGACATTCGAAATCACGACCAACTAAGCGTGACGCGTTCTAGGGCTATGCGCGATCGTATCGCCTCGCCGACGTACTCATTGTTATTTCTAATCCACAATCTTTGCTCAAATGAATTCCAAGACAAACCATACACCACTCAGGATTTGAGCCATCCGATCTAGTCCTCAATCACGTTAGTATCATTCGCTAAGACATCTTTCAGATTCGTTCGACGAATCTCTAGCTTAATCGCTCACGTCGTATTGACGCACTAAGTCGTTCGCACTAATCCTCAAAATCCAAACCGATATTCCGTGTACGCCTAAGCATTAGTCCAATAACATTCCCATCGACATACACTCTAAGTGTATCTCCATTCCCGACCGAGCGATACTTGATATTGCTCGCGACTCGTTTGCACCAAAAGGTCGAGGTGCGCGACACGCGGCACAACTTAGCCAAAAAGGCCGTGTGCATAGCTATCCCTTGCGGACTATATTTCGAGTTTGTACACTCAATTGCTAGGTCGATGTGGGACTAGTTAGGCACGCACGTGACTTGCTAACTTTGGTACGAGTTTTCTATCAAGTCAAGTTTGCGACGTTCGGCACAAAGGTCGTCGCCTATCGATGCGTTTGGTTAAACGCTTGTACGAGCTTTTAAAAATATTTAGACTTATTGTATGGACATGCCGAGGGACATTCGGGAGAGCGCCCACACTTCTTTATCAACAACGAGCTTTCAAAACTGAGATAATCGACTTGAAGTCCAAGGACGTAAAGCCGTGCTCTGATACCATTATGTCACTCCCCGCTCCCGTAGGAGCAATCGTCCTCGCTAAGGCGTGATGCCGCACGAGCCTAGATTGCGCTCGTGCAAGGTGGTTCCATAACGGCCGATTACAGCGACGGCAACGGGGTCGTCGCACAGAAGTCCCAAGCAGAAATATTGAAACATGCAGCAAAAATTTAAAGGCAAAACACAAGTTACTCAAAAGAACTTCTTTATTGATATTGAACAATCAGATTACAATAGGAGCAAGGCCATGATTACAAGTCTCTCGTGCTCACTTTTCTCTCATTTTATATGTCACTGTGCTCTCTCTCATCTCTCAATTACAATGCTTGAGCCAGCGGAAGCTTCGGAAGGCAACGTCCATACATTATGTCCCGTATAAGTCTTGAGTTCACGTGGCCGCACGATTCGACTCGCCAAGGAACTCCGTGCCTCGACGCATCCAAGCGGGCTCCGCGCCACGAGCTTCTACCTGTGTCTGTACATGGAAACTGTGTGGGTGTCAGTACTCAACTGTACTGGTGGAGTGAGCTCCTCGCCTACCCATACAAAATGGACACGTTCATTTACTTTGTGCAGCTTAAGTCCCTTTCGATTGTCATTCTACTCTTGCCTTAGGATCAATTTTAAGACTTGACGTCTAACCAACTTGTTATGCGACGACATAGTCGTGCTATCATGTCAACGTATATTTCGATTGAGGCGCTGCCTCATCGCTTACGTACTCAACCAAACATCAACTCGGGATGGCAGGGTCGTGCCATGACAAGCAACAACCGGGTCGTGCTATACTCTAAGTGTAACTTCAAGATATTCGAGGCAGCGCCTCGCCGATGAGCAACTTATGCGAACTCTCGGCCGTGCCAAGACTTTAACTTATTTTACGTGCCTCTAGACCTTGCTTAGAACTTGTTTGTACTTCAAGATTGAGGCCGTGCCTCTCTATCAAGACTTATCCATGCTACCGCCTTGCGGCCCTTCCGGACTTAGACTCAAGACAACTCACATCCAAACTATGCAACTTATATGTCGACAACATAAGACTCGACGCCACATCTCGTGCCGAAGCACGTCGTCTACGTTGCAACCCAATCTTAGGCCCAATATTTTGTGTTCTAACTATATTCACGCATTCAACTCGACTTCCTTGATACACTACACTCAATACTCGACTCAATCCAAAGGCATTTACGCGGATTGCCGCTCATGCCGACTCATCTATATGAACTAGTCACTAGCGCCCAGCGCTATAATGGACTTGGCTCAGGGGATTCGGTCCGCCCTTCCACGGGTAGCTAGCCCCAGAAGTGTCGAACCTCCCATGCGGTTATCCAGCATCCTTCTTTGAGTCAACTCGCTTCTCCCGGGCCGACATGATCCCGGCACCCCGGTGATCACTCCAGAAGACCTCCACCTTGTACAAGTTGTCCAATGACCATGCAAGACTCGATTCAAACTGACGTCTCACACATTCAATCTACTTCTAGTGTTACCATCTCTTTCAGGGCTAAGTTCAACACTTCTCACATCTGAGACCTTGCCTCGGTGACCCAGTCGCGAGCATTCTTCTTTCTTGCCTCGACGACCCTGTCGCAAGCATTCTTCTTTCTTGCCTCGACGACCCAGTCGCGAGCATTCTTCTTCCTTGCCCTATTATTTCACTCAACTCAAGAACAACTATTGAAACACTTTCCAAAACTTAATAAATCAACCGTGGCTCGTGTCTTAGACAGACCTTGTTCTCTAGGCGACGCTATCGCTCAAGTCATATACTTTATACGATGAGCCTTGTTCTTAAGGGACTACGCGACTCGACAACCGCAGATAGAACGGGACAGTGCTAGAAATGGCTTAGACCGACCGACATAACTTTGCCTAACTTATTTGTGCAGCGACTTGACGAGCAAAGGCTACGCCAAGCTTTGCATCGAGGGAAAGTGTTATGCATGCGATCGACTTGAACGACCAAGTTCTCGGGTGCCTAGACTTAAGCCAACAGCCGTGCAAGACGACTTAACTCACGGGACGTGCGAAGGCTATGCCAAGTCTTGGACGACGGGACCGTGCATGCATTTTCACGCATTCACGAGGGCGATGCCTATGACTTAGGCTAACTCGAGCGTTGGGACAAAATGACGGGACCGTGCATGCTTTATCAAGCATTCATGCAGGCGACACCTATGACTTAGGCTCATTCGAGTGTCAGGACAACTTAGCAACTTAGACCAACTTCCTTCTCCCAAGCCATGGGACGAAGGATCGAGTGTCATTTGAAAGCACACTGAGCCGACTTCTAAGAAGACCGTGGGACCATTTTCCATGTTCTAGGACATTCCGACCCGTCGGGATTATTCCCTTAGCTATGTGGATACGTCTCTTTTATTAACAAGCCTAACTTGTGCAAGTTGAAAACATGCGAGTTATTAAGTGAAAGCTAAGACGAGGCGAGTTCACCGAAACTACCCCACCTGAGCGAAGAGTCGCCTCGACCGAGAGAGCCTTCGAGCAGCCGTTGCAAGGCTAAGTCCGAACGTCGTCGGCGTTTCGATTCCTCCGATTGACTTTGCGGGACGGGGCACTATACTATCTCCCCAGCTGGCCGGAGAAAGCAACCACAGCAGCAGGCCTTGCCATTCCTCGGTCGGTATGGCAACCAATACGAATTCATGAAGCAGGGGTTCGAGACACCATTGACGCCCACGGCATCCAGGACGGGGGACATCTCGAGATCTAGTAGTAGTTCTACTACAACTTCTTTGGATGAAAAGATTTACCACCGACGGCCATTGTTGAAGTAGCTGAGTCTTCTCTTGAAGGGGATAGTTCTTTGTATAGGCTGTTCGCGTGGTCAAAGCACGAGCTAGACATTGGTCAGAAGGAAGCTTACAAGTTAAGCAAAAGCCCCACTCCATGACAGATGACAGTACTGTGGGTGACCGAAGGAACGTGACTCCGAACCTCCTCTGCTAAAGAGATTCGTGATCCCTGCAAAGACGCAAGAGGCTCCAATATCAAGAATCCATCAGGAGCCCATGCTCTGAAATGACGACTCAGGACAATTAATGCTAAGAGCTAGGAATGACACCAACCATCACCCAGCTCGTACAGTCCTGACACATATTCATGCTTTTGTTCAAAGTATCTCGAGCTTGACTCAAGTTCGGGACACTTTGAAAGGGGTCTTGTAGAAGCATGAAAAATTGCAGCTAAAGACATCCCTTTGCCAAAGTGCAGAAGATGCAAAAGGCTGAGGCTCAGAATCGAACTCCCTAAGAAGGACATTTGCATACTTCTCAAGGGCAGCGATGGCTCCTTCTACACAGAGTTCTTCTACAAGAACATGGCTCCTACAAATGAGAAAAGCCTCAACCAGTAGCCAACTTACACGAGGTCGATCGCCGCTCAAAGTTAAGTTTGGATCTCGCATGGTGGTAAAGGATGCCGAGAAGAAGACAGCGACCCTTCAGAGGAGAACTTCCCCTTTTATAGGACCGAGAATGTCCCAGAGCGCATGCCACATGGCCGACGGTCAGAATTCTTGCAATAATGGGACGAACCTAAGACTCGGCACTTTGAATGTTAGTCTTAGACCCTTGGAATTCCCCATAGTATGGTAGCAATTAAGTGGGAAGTTACTTAAAGAGCGAATATTTATTGCTCTTTGCTTCAGAAGCCAAAGCCTTCAAGTCAGAGGCGCAGCCACCTGCTTGGGCCAACCTCAGAAGCAAGATGATGGTAGACCCCTTTTTTTACTTTAGAAGCCAGTGTCTTCACTCTAGAGGCGCAGCTACCTGTCTGCGCCAATCTTAGACGCACAAGAGTGTCATACCCTTCCCTTCGCAGCCAACGCCTTCTCTGTTCAGAGGCACAACTACTTACCTGAGTCCGCATGAGGTGCAAGATGGTGATATGCTCACACCATCTCCATTCCCACAGCGTAGTCGTCTACTCTGGTTCAGAAGCTTAAGTCACTTCACTACAAGAGACTTGGGAACTCCCATCGCAACCAATGCAAGTCAGCCTGTCGTTCCAAAAGTACAGTAACCTTGCCAACCTGAAGCACAAGCCTACTTGTCGCCTACAACACAGTGACTCTGGTATCCTGAAATACGGCTTCATAAGTTGCTCTATATGTACAGAAGTCTCGTCGTTATTCGAAGCTAAGTCCACTCGTCGCCTGAAAGCACAAAGGTTCCATCGTCTCCAGAAGCATGGCCTACTCGTCGCCCCAGAAGCACAGTAATACTTAGTCCTCACTAGAGGCATAGGAAGCATAGGTCCACCCTTATTGGTTTGTTTAAACAGCCTCTTGCAGAGAAGATTGGGATTAAATAATGATTGATATCATATCAGATTGATTTAAATCTTAGACGAGGATCAATTAGAGTCCAAATCTAGGATGAAATCCCAAGATTTACTTGGCTGTATCCGAGCAAGCAAATCGGCACGTGCCACATATCACCTCATTCGGTTACGTTTATAACTACCAGATATCTCGTTTGAGGGGAATCTCGATGTCTTCCTCGTGTCAGCGCCACAGAAGCCCGCACCATACAACGACAGCAGATTCTTTCATATCTCAGAAACCCTAATGCACATCGCATATGTGCTCGATTCTCTATAAATAGATGTTCTTCTTATTCTACCAAAGTATCGACAGAAGAAAAATTAACAATCGACAATCTTCAAAGGATCAGCAATCTCTATCCACGAAGAGTCGACCACCCTCATCCACCAATCAACCAAAGAACCAACCAACCAACCATCTTCAAGGGATCTTCTCCTCCAGACAGCCTCTTGATCGGTGACCCCAGAGTCCCATCAAAGGCGTCAGAGAGCCATAGCAAGGTTGATTCGTCGTCAGATCGTCAACGGAGTAAAGGAGCCGCTGCAGTGCTCGATCTCCACCGTCATACTTTCCCAGAGAACTTGGTTGTTCAAGTCGAATGCGTGCACAACACGTTCCCTCGATGCAAGGCTTGATGCATCCCTTGCTTGTCAAGTCGTTGCACGAACAAGTTAGACAAGAATTTTGCTGAGCTATCAAAGTCATAGCAAGTACTGTCCCCTGTTGTCTGTGGTTATCAAGTCACATAGTCCCACGATCTCAAGGTTGGTCATATAAAGTATGTGACTTGAGCGATAGTGTCGCCTAGAGAACAAGTCAGTCTAAGGCACGAGCTATGGTTGGTTTAGGGAAAAGCATGCCACGGACAAAGGAACACGTTATGTTCAAGTTAAGATGGATGACAACTTAGTAGTCGTTCCCTAGATTTTAAAGGATAGAAGTTCTCAAGATCGATCCTGCTACTTGAGAGTCTCGATAAGGAAGTCCACGCTACTAGTTGTCGCCGAGATCGGTCCCGCTACTTGGGAGTCCCGATAAGGAAGATCACGAGATCGGTCCCGCTACTTGGAAGTCTCGATAGAAAGTTGGAAAGCATGGTCATGATTAAGGAAGGACTTGGTAGATCGAATTGAGTCTTGCATGGTCATTGGATAACTTGCGCACAAGGGGAATTCTTCGAACGATATCGGGGCACCGAATTCGTGTCGGCCTAGGAGGAAGAGCAGATATTGTACGGCCTTCATCGATGGTATGACTCGATTTAAGTGAACCGTTACAATATAGGCTGTGGGTCATTCGGTGGTAGCTCGTACCTCACATACGAATGGTCACCGTATGCAAAGATCCAGTATAGCTTGACATTGCTAGTGACCACTCATATAGATGTGTCGGCGTAAGAGCGGCTATCCGCGTGTATGCCTTTAGATTGCGTCGAGTACTAGCAAGTTACGAGTTGGGTTAAAAAGGTATAATTATAGCAGACACTAACCTTGAATCGGCACGGGTTAGGTGTGCACGGTTGCAACATTATTCTGGAGCCTAATATTTGGCTATAGCAAGGACACATGCTTCAGCATGAATGTGGCATCGTCAATGAGTCGTCTCGAAGTTAAGTCAGAAAGGGCCGTAAGGCAAGTTTGCTTAAGTCTTGTTGATATGTGAGGCACGACATCGATATTTAAAGCACGGACCAAGTCGGTAACACAAAACAAGTTGTGCGTTCTAAAGTATGAGTCAGAAAGATAAGCACGAGATGACACTCTGATATCGTTGGCACGAGAAGGGTCTAGAGGCAATTTTAAGCAAGTTATCGGTGCATTGGCACTGTAACGGTCTATAGACATAAATAGGCCCAAGTCTATGTCCTAAAATCGATCCTAAGGCAAGACTAGAAAGACAATCAAAAAGAGGATTAAGCTACACAAAGTAAATGAATGTGTCAGTTTTGTATGGGTAGGCGAGGAGCTCAGTCCACCAGTATAGTTGAGTACTGACACCCACATAGCTTGCATGTGCAGGCACATGTAGAAGCCCAATGGCACGGAGCTCGCTTGGATGCGTCGAGGCACGGAGTTCCTTTGTGTTTCGAGGCGTGCGGCCGCATGGAGTCAGAACTTATACGGGATATAATGTATGGACATCGCCATTCCGAAGAATCTGCCACTCGTCGCTTGAGGCTTGTATTATGAAATGAGAGAGAGCACAGTGACTTATAATATAAAAGAAAAGTGAGCTTGAGAGACTTGTTATTTGGCCTCGTGTCCACATTGTAATCTTTGTTGAATATCAATAAAAGAGTATTTTGCATGACTTATGTTTTGCTTTCAAATTTATGCTGCTGACTATTCAATGTTTATGTTTGGGACTTTTGTGCGACGACCCGCGTCGCTTAGCCTGTAATCGGCCGTTATGGACCTTCCTTGCGTGAGCACAATCTAGGATCATGCGGCATCATGCCTTAGCGAGGACGATCGCTCCGATGGGAGCGGGGCATGACATAATGGTATCAGAACACGGCTTTACGTCCTTGGACTTCGATTAAATTCTTTAACTTCGATGTTGGTTCTGCAAACTCTGATGTTGTCGTCACGATTGATATATTGATGCTCTCTCTCAAATGCCCCACGGGATGTCCATTCTATATGTCTAATTTTTTTGAAAGTATTACGAAAGAGAAAAAATTGGTTGAACAAGTTAACTTTAAACAAGCACAGTTGGCTAAGTCGGGCTGGGCATATACTCCAAGAATCGTGTCGACCTTAGCAAAGTCGAGTACGGGATTCAAATTGTGTCTGACGATAATGAGTTAGACTCGATTGAGTATACGGGATGACTATCGATAGGGGTGCCATCAGACGATGTTATCATTGATGTGATATAGATGAGAATGCTTGGGCTCGAACGAAAATCCGAAGTATGATTCGAAACTTGTTTCGAGGATTTGTTGAATGACTTCATCCCTGAGTGGCATATGAGATAGCTTCGTGGATGTCGAACGATTGAGGATACGGGGTGCCAATGAGTCTATCAGCAAGCATCACATGCATGCAAAGCCATAGATTGAGTATCATTGAGTAAAGTTGTAATTTTGACGATTTTGACGAGTTGATTCAAACAGAATTAGAAATGACGCACATGGGATTGGAATTACGCTGAGCGCGAAATGCAAGTGATAAGGAAAGGATAAATTGAATCAAAGAAAAATTTAAGGTGTAACGAACAATGACTTGATCGAGGATATCGATATGTGAATCGTATATAAAAAGTTAGCACAATTTGATGATAGCGTGCGTGAAAATGATTCGAATATTCGAGAATGACTCTAAGGATGTGAATTGATGTTGCTCGATGACTTGTGTTAGAAATAAGACAACGTGAATTAAGAAAATATGTTGCTGGATGACTTAAGATAGTCGGACAAATATACGTGATTTTGATTTTGGACGAATTGAACATGTAATAAGTTTGGGAGATAATGATCGAACTTGATCAAGAATATCGAGGAGATAATCCAGTCCGTACGATAGCATCAATCGTATGACTCGAAATTCGTTACAAATAAAGATCGTCAGGTTACGTATATCATCGATGGTATTGAGGCGTATCAAATATCGATATGCGATAACTCGGGGGTACTCTGATTCGAGGAATGACGATCGTGCAAAATGTTATTATTCCAATGGATGTTATACTTAGGATTTTCATGAAATAAATATTGGATGAAAATGATCGTATCTTGATGGTTACGTCGATAACCATAATGTCGACATTCTTGTCTTGTACGAGCGCAACTCCAGCCTCGCCCATGCATCACATCGAATTTGGGGATGATCGTTCCACGTGAGCGCGAACATGGTGATTCATGTCGCGGGAACGATCGAACTCAGGAAATCAAGATGTGGCAATTTGGATTGCTTTAACTTGTGGTTTGAGGCGAAGGTGGATTCGAGGATTGCTCGGACTTGTAAATGATGATTGAGTAAACTTAAGGATTAAGGACATCCAATCTGCGTATCGAGAATGAATTAGTCTAGACTCAAAACAAGAGTTACGATCTGATGAGAACGATTAGTCTGCAGGAGCGTTGCATGGTAATTTCATACCGACCGTGGATAATCGGACTCGTGTGAGATTGGGGCGTGACATATTGTTAATGTCAGACGACCTTGTGATCGATTACGTGAATTTACTACCAAAATTTATCGATTTAGCGACGGCCATATCCGTCGCCAATCCGACGGTAATTACAATTAGCGACCGATCACTGACGGATTTTGGCCAAAAAAATCCGTCGGCAATCAGCTCGTCGCTAATAACTGTCCGTCGCTACGTAGTCGACATGTGACGGAATAGCGACGTTTTATCGACTTAACAATACAAAGCAGCAGCGACGACGTTCCGACAGACTAGCGTCCTTTTCAAGTATTAAGTACTGAAATGTGTAGACAATAGCGACGTAAATTTCCGTCGGTAACCCGTCGTAATAGCGTATCAGAGTGTATCATGACGTCGCTAATCCGTCGACGCCTTCGATAACAAAGGACGGATTAGCGACGGTTTTCTGACGGAAAATCCGTCGATTAGCTTCTGGAAATTCATGTCATTTCCAGCAACATGGCGACGGATAAGTCGTCGCTATTCCTTTGATATATATCGACGTAATACGGACGGATTAACCGTCGATCTTGTTTTGGAAATTCTTGTTATTTCCAGAATAAGGGCGACGGATAGGTCGTCGTTATTCCGTCGAACAATATACCATGCCGACGGATAATCCGTCGACCATCCGTCGCTACCTGGGAACATTTTCAAATATCCAGTTAGCGACGGAATAACCGTCAAAAAGTAGTCGGAAACTGGTGGTAACCGTCACAAAACGGTCACAAGTCCGTCGCTAACTGAGAATATTTTGAAAAAAAATTACCGCGCTTTTCCTGTTCACAAAAATTTGCATAAACCAAACCAATATATAATGCACACCAATTATCCAACAATCACATAGACCAAATATATTATGCACACCAATTATCCAAGAATCACATAGACCAAATATGCACATACGAATTTAATGCACACCAATTATCCAAGAATCATATAGACCAAACCAAATTAATATAAAATAGACATCAATTATCCGAAAGAGTAACCTAATATCCATTGTTATAATCCGATCATAGCACAAATGTTCCAAAATTTTCACAAATATTCTAAAACACATAGGAAAGAGTTGGCCAGTTACAGTAACCTAATATCCATCGCTGGCGACCGATTATAGCACAAATATTCCAAAATTTTCACAAATATTCCAAAACACATAGGAAAATCGACTTTGGCCTCAACAAAGACCACAAGTCAGACGATGAATCCTCACAGCCGGGGATGATAGTTGCGTTGAGGAATGTACCATTCTATCAGCCACTTTGCATACGAAGGCTCAATTTGGTTAACGTCTTCTGTAGGGACAGGAGGGTCGGTCCCGATGCTACTACTCTCTGACGGTGGTTCCTCCTTAGCTTCAAGCTTAGGAGCAATCTCTTCCCTGATGGTCATCGGTTCTTCCTTGACCTCGACCTTTGGTAACACCTTCTCTTTAACAGTCACCGACACTTGTTTGACGACGAAGTATGGGAACGAATGGCTCAGAACATAATCAGTTCTATTTCACATGCTTAATTGCCAAGTATGGGAACGAATGGCTCAGAACACAACCCAAAATTCATTCTAGCATACATTAGTGTGAATCATCTACATTCTGTACATATAGTGTAGTATATGTTCTTATCGTATCTAGTATCTGAAGGATGTAATAGAATCAAGATGAACTCACATAATGTAATACTAAGACATCATCTACTACTATATAAGATATAGTGATAGGTTGTCGTATCATCATTGCCGAGGGATGAGGGTCGAAGGACAGTCAATTTTATCTACGGATACATAGTTTCTGCCTCGCCAGTCGAATGGCTTAATTGCCAAGTATGGGAAAGAATGGCTCAGAACACAACCCAAAATTCATTCTAACATACATTAGTGTGAATCATCTACGTTCTGTACATATAGTGTAGTATATGTTCTTATCGTATCTAGTATCTGAAGGATGTAACAGAATCAAGATGAACTCACATAATATTTACAGTCTTGGTCTCAACTGTCTTCGATTCTATGATCCCATGTCTTAGGTTAAATAAATCACTAACCTCATCACGGTGAGTCTTGGTGTAGCACTCAAATGTGGGGCACCTGTAATTCGCCGAGGTTTTAAATCATCGACATTGAGTTTTAAACCCTCACGTAGCCTTTCTGCTTCACTTCTAGGGTCGAGCAGCATCTTCTTACAAGTTTCGGTCTCCAGATACTTAGTATCAAGATTCTGGACGCTTTTGTAGAGCATGTCAACGCATCCTAGCGTCAATTTCCTCGGTTATTGGCGCTCGATGTCCCTGTGGTAAGGCAATGGATGAGGATATTGCGTGGGAGGGGGTTGCAGATGGAGGCAACAAGGATGGCATGTTTGTGAAAGAAGGAAAAGATACATAATCACAGATGATTTGCATGTATGGCCATTCTATTCCATGGAGTCTGCGTTGTCTATTTTTCGAAAGCATGCGATCATAGAATCGAAGACAGTTGAGACCAAGACTGTAAACATTGGCCGCGATGAGGTTAGTGATTTATTTAACCTAATATAGTAATCTTGTAATTTAAAGTTGGAAGAACATGCAAGTAGCCTTATAGTTTCTGCCTCACCAGTCGAATGGCTTAATTGCCAAGTATCGGAACGAATGGCTCAGAACACAACCCAAGATTCATTCTAGCATAAATTAGTGAGTTCATCTTGATTCTGTTACGTCCTTCAGATACTATATACGATAAGAACATAGATGATTCACACTAATGTATGCTAGAATGAATCTTGGCTTGTGTTCTGAGCCATCCGTTTTGATCAAGCATCTTCTTTCTCCTCTCCTCCACCATGGCTGTGAACCAATCTGCTCCTCCCTACTTCCCTTCTTTTTATTTGACTCTCTCAGCCACATATGACATCCAGCTCAAGTATAGAGTTGTGGGAGAAGAAGTGGACAGGAAGAGGTGGGGGAAGCAGCACAGCCAGCGGCATGACCCGGAGGAAGTACAGAGGTTTTCTTCAACAGCCGTAGGAGAACTATAAGGATATATCTTTTCACAACATATCACCTTGTCAAAGACCCTTAATGTGACAACCATGTTACCGCGGTGTCGGAAGACTAACATGTCATAATTTTCTAAGCCGTGTGTTTTGACATAATCCTCCAAACTCTTTTCTGCTATGTAATAATGCAAGATTACTACATAGGAGGAAAGAGTTGGGAAGATTATGTCAAAACACACGGCTTAGAAAACTTATGACATGTTAGTCTTCCGATACCGCGGTAACATGATATTCACATGAAGGGTCTTTGACAAGATGACATGTTGTGAAAAGATATATCCTTATAGTTCTCCTACGGCTGTTGAAGAAAACCTCTGTACTTCCTCCGGGTCATGCCGCCGGATGTGCTGCTTCTCCCTCCTCTTTCTGTCCACTTCTTCTTCCCCGACTCTACACTTGAGCTGGATGTCATATGTGGCTGAGAGAGTCAAATAAAAAGAAGGGAAGTCGGGAGGAGCAGATTGGTTCAGAGCCATGGTGGAGGAGAGGAGAAAGAAGATGCATGATCAGAACGGATGGCTCAGAACACAAGCCAAGATTTATTCTAGCATACGTTAGTGTGAATCATCTATGTTCTATACATATGGTGTAGTATATATTCTTATCGTATCTAGTATCTGAAGAACGTAACAGAATCAAGATGAACTCACTAATGTAATACTAAGACATCATCTACTACTATATAAGATATAGTGATAGGTTATCGTATCATCATTGCCAAGGGATGAGGGTCGGAGGACATGCAACTTTATCTACGGCTACATAGTTTCTGCCTCGCCAGTCGAATGGCTGCATGACTATGTCCTGATCACCATGTCGTACCGTAGACTAATGCAAATGGAGCTGAAAATATCCGTCGCTAACCGGTCACTAGTCCGTCGGTAACTGAGAATTTTTTTGAAAAAAAAATTGCTGCACTTTCCCTGTTCACAAAAATATGCATAAACCAAACCAATATATAATGCACACCAATTATCCAAGAATCATATAGACCAAATATGCACATACGAATTTAATGCACGCCAATTATCCAAGAATCATATAGACCAAACCAAATTAATATAAAATAGACATCAATTATCCTCAAGAGTAACCTAATATCCGTCGTTATAATTCGATTTATCTTCAAGTGTGAGAACGGATGGCTCAGAACACAACCCAAGATTCATTCTAGCATACATTAGTGTGAATCATCTATGTTCTGTACATATGGTGTAGTATATGTTCTTATCGTATCTAGTATCTGAAGAATGTAACAGAATCAAGATGAACCCACATAATATAAAACTAAGACATCATCTACTACTATATAAGATATAGTGATAGGTTGTCGTATCATCATTGCCGAGGGATGAGGGTCGGAAGACAGGCAACTTTATCTACGGCTACATAGTTTCTGCCTCGCCAGTCGAATGGCTGCAGGAACTATGTCCTGATCACCATGTCGTACCGTAGATTAATGCAAATGGAGCTGGAGCCAAAATATAGAAACCAAAATACAGAATCAAATCCCTGGGACGGATGGCTCAGAACACAACCAACCGGAGAGGATACTCTGAGAGATCCATCTGAGTAGGACGTATACTCTGAGAGATCACCTTTACAAGAATGATATCAGTAGTGGGATTGAGTGCTGGAGGGGATATTATCAGAGTATACGTCCTACTCAGATGGGTCTCTCACCGTTACTATTTTTTTCTGACAGCATCGTGGATGTGCTCCGTCAACAGATTCTTGCTTTGAGCTAAAACTTTGTCCCGGAGCTCAAGTCGACATCCTTGGTGTAGAGCTCGAGTGAGAGGTTCCTGACAGCATGGTGGTTTCCTTTGTCAAAGTATCCGTGCTCGTCCCACAACCAATATGGGATGAGCACGGATACTTTGACAAAGGAGACCACCATGCTGTCAGGAACCTCTCACTCGAGCTCTACACCAAGGATGTCCACTTGAGCTCCGAGGCAAAGTTTTGGCTCGGAGCAAGAATCTGTTAAGGGAGCACATCCACCATGCCGTTAGAAAAAATTAATAACGGTGAGAGACCCATCTGAGTAGGACGTATACTCTGATAATATCTCCTCCAGCACTCAATCCCACTACTGATATTATTCTTGTAAATGTGATCTCTCAGAGTATACGTCATACTCAGATGGATCTCTCAGAGTATTATCTCTTGTTGGTTGTCGTATCATCATTGCCGAGGGATGAGGGTCGGAGGACAGTACAAATAGTCTAATACAAAAACAACTCAATATGTAGTCCAATACAAATAGTCTAATACAAAAACAACTCAATACAAATAGTCCAATACAAATAAGTACTAATAGCTAATGAGAACCACGTTGCTCACGCAAACGCTCAGTGATACGATCACGCAACCACCTCAAAAAAGCGAGATTTTTGGCGTGAGGAGAGATGTCGTCCCTTGCAAGGACTGCTTGAAGAGAACTCCCGGTCTCACTAGCTACCGGTGCTGGATGAATAGAACTCCAGGTCTCACTAGCAACCGGTGCCACTTCCTCCTTAACTGTAGGAGGAGCCACCTCAGCATTCACTGTTTTCCTCAAACGACGTGCCGCTCCTCGGGTCATGGGTGCCATCTGGTAAGATCGATAGTCACAAATAATATAATTGTAAAATAAGCAAGCTAACTAAAGAAACCATCATGTAATTTGAGTACATTTTCGAAAGCCGATAAAGTATAAAAAATTTGATTTTTTGCCAAGTGTGAGAACGGATGGCTCAGAAGACAACCCAAGATTCATTCAAGCATACATTAGTGTGAATCATCTATGTTCTGTCCATATGGTGTAGTATATGTTCTTATCGTATCTAGTATCTGAAGAATGTAACAGAATCAAGATGAACTCACATAATGTAATACTAAGACATCATCTACTACTATATAAGATATAGTGATAGGTTGTCGTATCATCATTGCCGAGGGATGAGGGTCGGAAGACAGTCAACTTTATCTACGGCTATATAGTTTCTGCCTCGCCAGTCGAATGGCTGCAGGGACTATGTCCTGATCACCATGTCGTACCGTAGATTAATACAAATGGAGCTGGAACTGGAGCCAAAATACAGTACTACTTCACCATGTCGTACCATTTTACTCTCTCTCTCTCTCCTCCCCCCCCTCCGGCGCTCTCACTCTCTCCGGCGCTCTCACACTACTAATTCCTATGTGTTTTAAGTGTGAGAACGGATGGCTCAGAACACACCCAAGATTCATTCTAGCATACATTAGTGTGAATCATCTATATTCTGTATACATATCATGTAGTATATGTTCTTATCGTATCTAGTATCTGAAGGACGTAACAGAATCAAGATGAACTCACTAATGTAATACTAAGACATAATCTACTACTATATAAGATATAGTGATAGGTTGTCGTATCATCATTGCCGAGGGATGAGGGTCAGAGGACAGGCAACTTTATCTACGGCTACACAGTTTCTGCCTCGCCAGTCGAATGGCTGCACGGACTATGTCCTGATCACCATGTCGTACCGTAGATTAATACAATTATTGGAGCTGGAAATATCCGTCGCTAACCGATAACTAGTCCGTCGCTAACTGAGATTGTCATATACACATATGTATATCACAGCTAGATGTATAGATATATACATCTATACAGAAGCAGACAACTGATAGAACTCGTACTGTCCTTGAGACAGTGAACATATACACCATGAATCCAAACCCCATATATATTCACATTTACTAATCCAAACACCACCAAACTAATGGAACACCCAATATGGATAACACATTATTTAGCCAATATATAAACTCAGATGAATTTGAGAAGCAAAGCCACCCGTCGCCTTCGACCAAAGCCCGCCACCCCAAGCCCGCCGCCCAGTAGTTCGGTTGCATATATATATGAAGAGTGATTATGGGTGTGCGTCGGTTGCAAATAGCCCCGATGCACCCGCCCCAAGCCAGCCGCCCAGCCCCCGACGCCGTCGCCCCAAGCCCACCGCCCAGCCCCCGACCCAAGCCAGCTGCCCAGCCCCCGACGCCCCAGCCCCAAGCCCGCCTCCCAGACCCCGACGCCCCCGTCCCAAGCCCACCGCCCAGCCCCTGACCCACCGCCCAGACCCCGACTCAAGCCAGCCGCCCAGCGCCCGACGCCCCCGCCCCAAGCCAGCCGCCCAGCCCCAGACGTCGTCGCCCCAAGCCCACCGCCCAGACCCCGACCCAAGCCAGCCGCCCAGCCCCCGACGCCCCAACCCCAAGCCCGCCTCCCAGACCCCGGCGTCCCCGCCCCAAGCCCACCGCCCAGACCCGGACCCAAGCCAGCCGCCCAGCCCCCGACGCCCCAACCCCAAGCCTGCCTTCCAGACCCCGACGCCCCCGCCCCAAGCCCACCGCCCAGACCCCGACCCAAGCCAGCCGCCCAGCCCCCGACGCCCCAACCCCAAGCCCGCCTCCCAGACCCCGACGCCCCCGCCCAGCCCCCGACGCCCCAACCCCAAGCCCGCCTTACAGACCCCGACGCCCCTGCCCCAAGCCCACCGCCCAGACCCCGACCCAAGCCAGCCGCCCAGCCCCCGACGGCCCAGCCCCAAGCCCGCCGCCCAGCCCCCGACGCCCCCGCCCCAAGCCCACCGCCCAGCCCCCGACCCAAGCCAGCCGTCCAGCCCCGGACGGCCCAGCCCCAAGCGCGCCGCCCAGCCCCTATACGACACCGCGAGAGAGAGAGAGGGAGATCGAGAGAGAGAGAGAGAGGGGGTTACCTTCGGGAGAGAGAGAGGAGAGGACGCCGACGCCGACGACGACGACGAGACCGACGTCGATCACCGAAGCCGACACCGGCGAGAGTGAGAGAGAGAGAGAGAGAGAGGAGAGAGAGTAAATTTGGGGGGAATACGAAAAGTTCCCTCAGCCATTTTATTTAAAGTCTGGTACGTATATATAGCGACGGACTAGCGACTGGCAAAAACCCGTCGTCCAGCAGTCGCCTTTTTTGATACGTGTCGACTGAATATCTATCGCTAAGTCGTCGAAGATATGTCCCGCCAATCCTCTACACAATTCTCGCCAAATAATCGACTGTGTAGTAACGACTGTAAATCCGTCGCTATAACTCCGACAGTCTAGCGACGGATGAGCGACCTTTCCTCCCCCTAAAATAAAAATAAAAATGGCAAAGGCGTGTGGTCTGTAATCAGTCGGCCAGCGACCACTAATCCGTCGCTAACGCCGACTGAAAAATTCCGTCGCTAAATATCCGTCGCTAATTGAGTGTATTTTGGTAGTGATTGAGATAAATGACTTAAGGAATATGAAATGAGAATCATGGTTTAGCGCGCTTAACTTGGAAGGAATAGATAGGCAGATTATATTTAATATTTTTGAAAAGATAGACTATGCAAGTTGCTTATTGGATGAATGATATTGATATGTCGAGGAAATGGTTGAACATGACTCAGTATAGGATGGGTTTGCTGAATGACTCAGACCCCTTAGACTAAGTGTTGCAAGTACGAATAGGATATATATATATATATATATATATATATATATATATATATATATATATATATATATATATATATATATATATATATATGCTCGATGTTTAGAAATCTGAGCGATGCGATCTTGGGTAGAAAATTCTGTACTATCAACTTGGTTTGACCCTAGGATTAGGGTCAATATTGGCATTATAGTTGGAGAACTATGATTCAATCGGGACAATTAACGTTAGTCTACCGAGATGGCCTAGCGAGTTAGGCGAGACGTCCATGTTTCGAGAGAGAATATTGGTGTTGATGAATGGAATGATTCAAGAGTATGAAATACCCACTCACGAGACTCGGCTGACATGCATATATTTCAGGGACGCCTGAATATGTGCACGATGCGACTCGTGTGAGAATGACAAATTCTCTATTACGCAGCTTGGCTGAATTGTATGTATTTAGGGGACGCCTGGGATACGTGCACGATTCAACCAAGTGATACATTGAATTCAAGAGAGACTTAAAAAATGTAAAAGTGTCGAGGATTTTGAAATCGTGTTTTAAAAAAAGATTGATGGTAGTGCAAGCATGGCTCGGATTGAAGAAAAGCATTGGCGTAGTGTGTGCGAGAGTTATAGAATGTTGAATAAAGTGATAAGTCGAAGAGTAAGTACTCAGTTAGTTTTGAGGACAAAACTTTTTCTGAGTGGTGTATGATGTAGTGCTCCGTCCGTTCAGTCAATCGGAGGAATCGAAATGCCGACGACGTTCGGACTTAGCCACGCAACGGCTTGCTCGAAGACTCGCTCAGGTGGGTGAATTTGGTGAACTTGCCTCATCTTGACCTTCACACTAATAAAACAAAAGTTTTCAAATGCAGAAGTAGGCTTGATAATAAAAAGATATACATCCACATAGCTAAGGAAATAATCCTAACTTGGGTCAGACTGAGTTAGAATATGGAAAGGTCCCACGGTCGGCTAAGAAGTTTGCTCAGCGTGCTTTTAAAATGACACTCGATCCTTCGTCCCATGACTTGGGAGAAGGAAAGCTGGTTTAAGTTGCCATAAAGTTAAGAACTTAGCCTAAGTCATAGGCATCGCCCGCATGAATGCTTGATAAAGAATGCACGGTCCCATCGTTCAGGGCTTAGCATTGCCTCGCTCGTCCCTCGGGTTAAGTTACAGTGCACGTTGCAGAGCACGACTTGTGGCGTAAGTCTAGACACCCAAAGAACTTGGTTTTTTAAGTCGAATGCATGCACAGTGTCACACCCCGCTCCCGTAGGAGCGATCGTCCTCGCTAAGGCGTGATGTCGCACGAGCCTAGATTGCGCTCGTGCAAGGCGGGTTCCATATCGACCGATTACAGCGGCTGCGACGGGGTCGTCGCACAGAAGTCCCAAGCAGAGACATTGAATGATAGCATCGAAAATTTAGAACAAAATACAAGTCATTCAAAAGATGCATTTTATTGATATTGAAACAAAGATTACAAAGGGGCGCAAGGCCAAGATTATAAGTCACTCAAGCTCACTCTTCTTACATTACAAATCACTCAGCTCTCTCTCATCTCTCAATACCAGTCTTGAACCAGCGGATGCTTCGGAAGGCAACGTCCATACATTATGTCCCGTATAAGTCTTGACTCCATGCGGCCGTACGCTTCGAATCGCTAAGGAACTCCGTGCCTCGACGCATCCAAGCGAGCTCCACGATACGAGCTTCTTGTAACGGCCCAGTCCCAAAATACATAGGACCAAGTACGTGAATATGCCAGCTGCACATGTACGAAGAATACTCTAATATATGGAATCCTCATATATGCACATAAGCTGTAAATAAAATAATCATAGGCCAGAATAATATAATCTCATCACAGCTCAACACAGAAGATAATAGAGTCCAAATAAATAAATAAGTGTATCAAAAGATAGCCGGGTGAACATGCGCACTCCAAACAGCTATGAAAATAGTCTCACAAGATTGGAGCCCAACCTCCACAAAATAGAAAGAAAAGAGACGCAAAAATAATGTCCACTAATGTCTCAATAAAGAATAGACTAGAAGCCAGTAGGAACTTCCTCGTCATCGATGTAGGATGGATCCAGAGCCGCTCCGTACTCCTGCAGAAAGTCGTCTAATCCTAGAGAGATAACAAGGTCCTCAGAGGGACGTAATAAGATACAAGAAAACACCATGACATATAAACTGTCATATATAATAGAAAATAAGGGATGCATGCAATAGGGTACCTAACCGTACTATAGTGAATATGCAATAAAGAACAATCCTTCACATATGGGCACTCGGGCTGTATAGCAGTGGCATCGTCCCTTCATTCGGGAACCAGTCGTCTCCGTCCATAACGTTCGGCGAACGTCAGAGGGAATCAGTAAAAAAACGTCCATAACGCTCCATGAACGTTAGAGGGAATCAGTAATAGTAAGGTGAACCTGCGTCTCCAGCGAAGCTTCAGGTACAATATCAATTAATATGTGGCCCATACATCAAAGAACTGTTCTTCCCACCCCATGCCCAGTGGAGTCACATCCATGACTCATATGACCCTCTAGTAACTGCCAAGTCCACTAGCATACAATTCTATTGGCAGTTACACCTAACCGTCGCACGTCTCATACGTATCGGTGGCCGACCGACTATGCGAGTACGTGTCCTATATGTGACTCACAATACATGGTAAATTAAGTGTCAAGGCCGTATGAGATATATCAATACCTCATCAACAATGGGTGGTCACTAGGCTAAGTCGATACAAGAGAGATAAATAAAAGCAAAAAAATGACCGATAGAGTCGCTTGCACCCAAGTGTGACTTGGACGCACAGTTTTATAATAACAAACAAGAAATGCTAAAAATAACAACTGAAAATAAGAATATGTAAATCACAGAGTAAGGTGGCAAGGTATCTTGCTTGATGGTACAAAGTGGCAAGTCTAGAAAATCATAATGTCAGGCAAGAAATGTCACAATCTTCAAACAACTCCGAACGCTAAAATAAACAATAAAAATGTATACGATGTATAAGATATACCTAGAAAATGCCTGTCCATAAGTCTAATTCTAGAACAGGGGCAAAATCGTAATTTTGGGTCAAAACGATGTCCGCCGTTGGACTCGTTTTGCAACGAAACGCGTGCCAAAGTCTATGGTTTCTAAAGTCGTCAAACTACATGTCTACGAATTCAATTTGAGGAGAGGAACTCAACGGTATGTCCAGTTTTGGATTCCGAGGAGCCGCGTACAAAATTGCCCGTTTGAGTGGGTCGCAGGCCCGCCAAAAAGGAGTTCCAGTCGACCTTCTCAGAATCGAACCAAACTTGGCACACAGGCCCAAAATTTCGATTCGGACCTGTTGACACAAGTTTTGTCTCAATTTGACAACTGTACACGAAGTTAGGGCAAAGTTTGCAAATTGGCGATACGGGGGTATCTTGATTGATACGGACTGATTTCGTCGTACACACGCGACGAAACTGAGTTCCGTCAGTTCCCACACGTCAGCAACGTCCGTATGCGCCTTTCGATGCATATAGCGCGTGATCATGTCACCCGGTTTGTCGGGGCATACGCCGTGTCGAGAAAATTTTAGAAATTTTATATAAATTAACCCAGGTTTTTCTCCAAATTCAACATCAATTTACTTTTTACACGTTAATCGAAACGACGATCCAGAAGATGCATTACGATCTCGGTTTTGTTGTCTTTTACTGTTTTCAATTAGTTTCTACAAATCTTTAATGCACAGCAAGAAAATTGGCCGACAAGTTTTTGTTTTAAAACAGTTTTTAGTATTACAGAAAACAGATTTTTCTTCAACTTCGTCTCGATTTTCGAGCAAGTCGATGGGTTGTTTAGAAATCCACCTAGAGGATCTCGAAGAAGGTCAAGTCTACTTTCCAAAAAATCTTACGGATCGAAAATTGGTGCTACGAGTAAAAAGTTACGTCGTTGGGAAGTAGGGTACCATGAATAGGAAAACTTCTCCGTGGATGACGAAGGGCTGACTTTCGATGCTCCGTTCGTCGCGCACACAACTCCGTCGCTGGTGAAACGAACTCGTAGGCGAAGAGGGTATATTCTGCCAAAATTTTCATTTTGGGAGCCTAGGATTTTGGGATCTATGGAGAAAGTTATATATATAACAAGTGGGGCGAAAATCCTAATACTACTATTATTAATAATACTAATCCAATGGCCCACGGGTTTAGGAATTTGCGTTGGGTTGCTGCTGTACACAGCAACCATGGAGAGGGGTGGGGCCCGCCCCTTTAAGTGGGGGGTTGACTTAGTTTATTATTTCTTTTTTTTCCTTTCCTTTTCTTTTCTTTTTTTCCTTTTTCGTTTTCTTTTTTATTTCTTTTTCATTTCTTTTTCATTTCTTTTTCTTTCTTTCTTTTTCATTTCTTTTTCTTCTTTTTTAAACTATTTTCTATTTTTCTATTATTTCTATATTTAAATATCTAAATTCTATTTTATTTATTATTTCTAATTAAAAAATCTTTTCAATAATTCAATAATTTAGATATAATTATATACACATATATTTCCACATATATGTATATATAAATATATACATCTTAATAAATCTATACATACACACATACATATAAACACATAAATATAATATATAAACTTACACCCATACTATGCATTACACTCCTAGTATTATGCATACATATATTTTAGCAAAAATTTACACAAAACTAATATTAAATAATTTAATAAATTAGGGGGTTTACATCCTACCCAACTTAAAGAAATTTTGTCCTCAAAATTAAAACTACGGTAAGGGGGTCTAACGCAAATGCAAAATTTTTAAGGGGCTAACGCATGAAAGTCGTCCCTTGGTTTTCGAACAAATGAGGGTAGTTGTACAAGGAACCTTATTAGCTTAATTTCTATAGGGTAAGTGTTCTTGGTTCAAGGCTGTACCCCACTTATAGAAGTTGGCTATCCGTGATAAACGTTGTTACGAGCCTTCCGAAAGGGGCTAAAAGGTGCAGGAGTTTCATATTGAATGAATCCATCTAGAATTTAAACTATATTGGTGGGGCAATATCTCGTAAGATCAACTTATACCATCTCTGCTAGGCTATGGTTGTCTAGAACAAGTCCTAACTCAAGAGGTTGGGCTAGTTTCGAATCGGATTGGTTAGATAGGTGCCGTAAGTCAAAAATATGCCTCCCATGGCTTTGTGTACAAGGGGCAGATAGAGTCTCAATTGAGTATCACACTAGGGCAGGTGCATATTGGGCTTCGAGTAGATCACAACCATATATCGGATCAAATTTTTTGAGTTGAGTTTTGTTCTCAAATTGAAGCCGAACGGTTCGTCAGTATTATGGTAAGGTTTATAATTAGCCCTTTTTTGCTCAAAAATCGTATCATGAAAATAGAGTACAAAGGGGATATGTTTTAGTGGGACATGATATGTCTACATGAAGGTGGACTCATATAGGTCTTGCAGATAGAATTTGTTGGAAGGTAGCAACTGGTCTTGTGCTCCGAATCTAAATGCCACGGTCGAGGACCCAAAGATGTTCTAAATAGAAAGAGGGAGTTCATGAGGAACTAATTATCATTCTAACGGAAACCACTTAGTCTAATCAATAGGCAATCCTAGTACATTCTAAATTCTACTGGGCTCTACAATCTATATCCTACAGTAATTCATTTCTAGAAGTTAACGAAGACACCGCTCTATTGTTTAGTGGAGTTAGAAAGGTTCGAGTTGGAAGGTCATACCTCAATTTGTGGAAGAATATTACATGATGTACTAGGATACGAGATGTGATAGATATGAGTCAAGTTTTGAAGACCGTACTTTGATTCCAACAGATGTCTATGATTGTATGAATATATCTTTCTTGCCTATAGATGGTATGATGAACTGAGGAGGATATTACGGGTCTTTCTTCCCTCAATACGAGCATCTGACTTTCCGAAATCTGTAAAGGCGAAAACAATAAGTATTCCAGGGAGAGAGGATCGAATATGAATATGGGATTCTAGAGGCGTTTCAAATAGAGTTGTCAAGGCAGTTGTGGATGAGATCCTAGAGCCATCTATATCTCAATCCACATAGAATAAGCAAATAAAAGCGAACCATCTGTACGAAGGTTGATCAGACCATCATACAATGATTCTGATTAGACAATATGTTAGTGGGCGTCCCCAATATACACATGTTGTGAACAAGCTCGATAAGGAGAAGCTTGCAAAATCTAGGCTATAATAGCGGTGTTTAGTCAGACTAGTCCAAATATTAGTACACGAGATTTATGATTGAATGAAAATACAAGTAGTTTGAGGTTTAAGAATCTAAGCCGTGTCCAGTGTTCGTGCTTATACAATCATCCTACTGTCTAATTTTTTCTGGCCTTGGCTAAACTTATGATGTATGGATATGATAATAGGGAATATGAAAATTTAAAATCATACCTGCTACGACTTCTTCTTCTGTTTCCATATTCTCCACTGCTAACGAGAAGGCATGCCCGTAATTCTGGCCGGGGTCCTGAACTCTAGTCCTGCCGTGCTGCTCTGGCTGGGGTGGTAATGGTGGGCGAGGAGCTCCTACTGTTGGTTCTATAAGCCCAGACACCTATTGTCCTAGTCGGGGTGCTGGGAGTGTAGGAGCTGTCAGCCTCGGGGTCTGTCGAGCATATACTATCGCCTGCTGCTCTGGACAATCCTTGACCATATGCTGGCTGGATCCATACCTCAAGCACCATCCATGACGGATTCGACAGTCTCTCTGGACATGTCCTTCCTTCCCACAGTAATGGTAAATGGGCTTCTGATATGGTGTGGGCCTCTGTTGGTACTGCCCTGTGGGCCTCCTGATAGGTCCATCCTGAGTAGATCTAGCCGGTACAACTGCTAGTGTACGGCGTCTCGATGTTTGCTGTTGCTCCTTGCGAAGAATCTCTTAGACATGAGCTTCTTCCAAGACAGCTGAATGGAAGACTCGAGACAGGATAGTCGTATAAGACTTGAGCTCTGGTGCAAGCCCCTGGTGAAATCTTTTTGCCTTCTCTAACTCTGTCGGAATCAATCCTGCACCAAATCTACTCAGACAATTGAACTCTGAGTCATACTCATCAACTGTCATATTTCCTTGCTTCAGATGAAGGAACTGATCGTAGAGACCATCTCGAACATGAATAGGGAAGAACCTCTCATAAAATACATCATAGAACTGCTTCCAGGTGATCCCAGTTCATAGTCGTCTCTCTTCCGCCTTCTACCAGTGGTGAGCATTATCTTCTAACAGTTAGTCCACTGCTGTCATCCAATCTTGAGCTGGCAACTGGGATACCTTCAGGAGCTTCTCTGTACTAATAAGCCACTGCGACACCTCTAGTGGCTTCTCCATTCCTCTAAAGGCCTTGGGGTTCATATCCATGAAATTCTTGATAGAGCCTTCATAAGGATATAGAGCCGGTGCTGGTACTGGTACTAGAGGTGGTGGTAGAGGTCTAGCCAATGATGCCATTATTGTCTGTCTCATCAGCTCGGTCTGCTGCCACTGAGCTTGCATCATGGCGTACATAAACTGGAAAGTAGGGCTCCCATCAGTCGGTGGTGGAGGCATCTGAAGTCCCGACTGTGGTAGAAATTGCTGGAAGAATGGTGGTGGTGGAGACAGTGGTACATTCCCTTCCGGTGGCATGGTAGTGGTCTGCCCAGCCTGGCTGCCTGGGGGTGTTGCGATCTCTGAAAACTTCGTCGTCGGTGTCGTAGTAGGCTACGACTATCCTGGCTGGTATGGTGTCGCTGGAGTTATTGGAGGATTCTGTTCCTCTTGGGTGGCCGCATCACCAGAGGTGATGGCCAAGGTGGAAGTGTGTACGCTTCTTAGATTCATACTCTTGGCACGAGGAAGAATATGACGATATTAGGAGAAGTTAGATATGAGGAAATTCAAGTAATCAAAGGAATTTGAGAAGATTGGAAGTCAATGGAAGTAATAGTTCTGGATGAGATATTCCTATTCCTATATGCAGGCTTGTTGGGCACAGTCATGTAACCCAACAATATTATCGTAGACCTACATGGGCCACCACAAAAATGTAATGCCCCAGTCCCAAAATACATAGAACCAAGTACGTGAACATGCCAGCAGCACATGTACGAAGAATACTCTAATATATGGAATCCTTATATATGTACATAAGCTGTAAATAAAATAATCACAGGCCAGAATAAAATAATTTCATCACAGCTCAACACAGAAGATAATAGAGTCCAAATAAATAAATAAGTGTATCAAAAGATAGCCGGGTGAACATGCTCACTCCAAACAGATATGAAAATAGTCTCACAAGATCAGAGCCCAACCTCCACAAAATAGAAAGAAAAGAAATATAAAAATAATGTCCACTAATGTCTCAATAAAGAATAGACTAGAAGTCAGTAGGAACTGTCTTGTCATCGATGTAGGATGGATCCAGAGCCGCTCCGTACTCCTGCAGAAAGTCTTCTAATCCTGGAGAGATAACCAGGTCCTCAGAGGGACGTAATAAGATACAAGAAAACACCATGCCATATAAACTGTGATATATAATAGAAAATAAGGGATGCATGCAATAGGGTACCTAACCATACTATAGTGAATATGCAATAAAGAATAGTCCTTCACATATGGGAACTCGGGCTGTATAGCAATGGCATCGTCCCTTAATTCGGGAACCAGTCGTCTCCGTCCATAACGTTCGGCAAACGTTAGATGGAATCAGTAAGAAAACGTCCATAACGCTCCATGAATGTCAGAGGGAATCAGTAATAGTAAGGTGAACCTGCGTCTCCAGCGGAGCTTCAGGTACAGTAGAAATTAATATGTGGCCCACACATCAAGGAACTGTTCTTCCCACCCCATGCCTAGTGGAGTCACATCTATGACTCATATGACCCCTTAGTAACTGCCAAGTCCACTAGCATGTAATTCTATTGACAGTTACTCCTAACCGTCGCACGCCTCATACGTATTGTGGCCGAACGACTATGCAAGTACGTGTCCTATATGTGACTTACAATACGTGGTAAATTAAGTGTCAAGGCTGTATGAGATATACCAATACCTCATCAACAATGGGTGGTCACTAGGCTCAGTCGATGCAAGAGAGATAAATAAAATCAAGAAAACGACCGATAGAGTCGCTTGCACCCAAGTTTGACTTGGACGCACAGTTTTATAATAACAAATAAGAAATGTTGAAAATAATAACTGAAAATAAGAATATGTAAATCACAGAGTAAGGTGGCAAGGTATCTTGCCTGATGGCGCAAAGTGGCAAGTCCAGAAAATGACAATGTCAGCCAAGAAACGTCATAATCTCCAAAGAACTCCTGACGCTGAAACAAACATCAAAAACATACTCGGTGTATAAGATATACCTAGGAAACGCCTGTCCAAAAGTATAATTCTGGAACAGGGGCAAAATCGTAATTTTGGGTCAAAACGATCTCCGTCGTTGGACTCGCTTTGCACCGAAATGCACGCCAATGTCTAAGTCGTCAAACTACATGTCTATGGATTCAGTTTGGGGAGAGAAACTAAACGGTATGTCCAGTTTTGGATTCTGATGAGCCGCGTACAAAATTGTCCGTTTGAGTGGGTCGTAGGCCCGCCAAAAAGGGGTTCCAGTCGACCTTCTCAGAATCGAACCAAACTTGGCACACAGGACCAAAATTTTGATTCGGACCTGTTGACGCAAGTTTTGTCTCGATTTGACGACTGTACACAAAGTTAGGATAAAATTTGCAAATTGGCAATACGGGAGTATCTTGACGGATACGGACTGATTTCGTCGCACACACGCGACAAAATTGAGTTCTGTCAGTTCCCACACGTCAGCAACGTCCATACACGCCTTTCGATGCATATAGTGCATGACCACATTGCCCGATTTGTTGGGGCGCACGCCGTATCGAGAAATTTTCAAAAATTTTATATAAATTAACACAGGTTTTCCTCCAACTTCAACATCAATTTAATTTTTACACGTTAATCGAAACGACGAAACAGAAGATGTGTTGCGATCTCGGTTATGTTGTCTTTTACTATTTTCAATTAGTTTCTAAAATCTTTAATGCACAACAAGAAAATTGGCCAACAAGTTGTCGTTTTAAAACAGTTTTTAGTATTACAGAAAATAGATTTTTCTTCAACTTCGTCTCGATTTTTCGAGAAAGTCGATGTGTTGTTTCGAAATCCGCCTAGAGGATCTCGAAGAGGGTCAAGTCTACTTTTCAGAAAATCTTACGGATTAAAAATCGGTGCTACGAGTAAAAAGTTACGTCGTCGGGAAGTAGGGTACCTTGAGTGGGAAAACTGCTCCATGGATGACGAAGGGCTGACTTTCGATGCTCCGTTCGTCGCGCACACAAGTCCGTCGCTGGTGAAACGAACTCGTAGGCGAAGAGGGTATGTTCTGTCATAATTTTCATTTTGGGAGCCTAGGGTTTTGAGGTCTATGGAGGAAGTTATATATATAACAAGTGGGGCAAAAATCCTAACACTACTATTATTACTAATACTAATCCAATGGCCCACGGGTTTAGGAATTTGCATTGGGTTGCTGCTGTACGCAGCAACCACGAAGAGGGGTGGGGCCCGCCCCTTTAAGTGGGGGGGTTGAATTAGTTTATTATTTCTTTTTTTCCTTTTTATTTCTTTTTTTCCTTTTTTGTTTTCTTTTTCATTTCTTTTTCATTTTTTTTCTTTCTTTCTTTTTTATTTCTTTTTCTTCTTTTTTAAAAACTATTTTCTTTTTTCTATTATTACTATATTTGAATATCTAAATTCTATTTTATTTATTATTTCTAATTAAAAAAATCTTTTCAATAATTCAATAATTTAGATATAATTATATACACATATATGTATATATAAATATATCATCTTAATAAATCTACATATACAAACATACATATAAACACATAAATATAATATATAAACTTACACCCATACTATGCATTACACTCCTAGTATTATGCATATATATATTTTAGAAAAAATTTACATAAAACTAATATTAAATAATTTAATAAATTAGGGGGTTTATACTTTTACCTGTACCTGCACATGAAAACTATGTGAGTGTCAGTACTCAACTGTACTGGTGGAATGAGCTCCTCGCCCACCCATACAAAACCAACACGTTCATTTACTTTATGCAACATAAACCCTTTACGATTGTCTTTCTACTCTTGCCTTAGGATCAATTTTAGGACATAGACTCTCGGCCTATTTAGTGCCTCTAGAACGTCACCGTGCTATCGTACCGATAACTTCCTTATCCTTGCCTCTAGACCTTTCTCGTGCTTGCAATGTCAACGCACTGACTCATACTTGTCTTTCGTGCCATACTCTGTGACGTAACGACTCGATCGTGCAATGAACTCGATTCGTGCTTCAATATCTCTGAGGCAGTGCCTCCTCGCTTAGTCTTGCCTATACTCGTGTTGTGACAACACGGCCGTGCCTCACATTTCGAGGTCGTGTGATGCAACTCAACATAACTTAACCAAACTTGTCCTACGGCCCTTCTCGACTTACCTCACAATGTCTAACCCAACTTGTGGAACTCGTATTGAGAACTCAAGTACGATGCCACATCGTATGCCGAAGCATGTGTCTTACGCATAACCAAATCTTAGGCTTCATAATACTTTGGGTGCAAACTGAGCACACATTTCATAACTCAAGTCATACCGTGCTTACACTTCCTTTGTTACGACCGACACCGTGCATGCGGATTTGTCGCTTAGCATGCTAATTATATATATGAAAGGCCACTGGCACGACAAGCCATCGTGGACATAGCTCGGGTAGGCGGCGGGTCCTTCAATGCAAGGTAGTTAGCCCCATAGAAAGCCCCCGACTACCCACGCGGTAAGTTCCAGCGCTGCTATAACGTCTTCTCCCTAGTTCGACTGGCCCCGGCGCCCCGACGTAATACCAGTCGAGGAAAAAATCCTTGTCAATAAGTTGTTCATGACCACGCACCTACGAGACATCGAGACTCAGGTAAATGTATGGCCTAATTTGTGGTATACCCCGACCCATACATAGCAACTCGTAAGTCAGAACCATGAGACTCCCAACCGAGGGACTGCCTCATACTATGCAAAATATGTATTGAAACCATACGACGCAAAACGTGCATCCTAAGAGACTCGCAAAACGTAGGACTGCCTCGACGACAAATGGTCGCATGTACTTTCTTTTCTTTTGAAACCCAGGGAACGACTATCGAATAGCCTTCTAATTTAACTTGCACCAAACGTGTTCCTTAAGTGCCATAGACCGTAGCTATCTTTTTATAGTATCGACCGTGGCTCGTGCCTTAAACCGACTTACATTCTACGCGATGCTATCGCCCAAGTCATACTTTATATGACAGGCCTTGAGATCGTGGGACTGAATAACTTGACAACCGCAGAAAGAGCGAGACAGTGCTTGCTATGACTTCGATAGCCCAGCATTACCTTGCCTAACTTAATCGAGCCTACAACTTAACCCGGGTGACGAGCAAAGGCTATGCCAAGCCTTGCGTTGTGGAAGCGTGCTTGCTTTATCGAGCATTTACGCGGATGACGCCTATGACTTAGGCCAATTCACAACTTTTGCCGAAGACCAACTTTTCCTTCTCCCAAGCCACGGGACGAAGGACCGAGTGTCATTTTCAAAGCACGCCGTACACCAACTCTAAGCCAACCGTTGGACCTTTCCATATTCTAACTCAATTCGACCCGTCGGGATTATTCCCTTAGCTATGTAGATTCGTCTCTTTTATTATCAAGCCTACTTATGCAAGTTGAAAACACGTGATTTATTATGTGAAGGCTAAGATGAGGCAAGTTCACCGAAACTACCCCATCTGAGCGTGGAGTCGCCTCGACCGAGTGGGCCTTCAAGTCGTCGTTGCATGCTAAGTCTGAACGCCGTCGGTATTTCGATTCCTCGGATTGACTGAGCGGGACGGGGCACTACATCATACACCACTCAGAAAAAGATTCTTCCTCAAAACTAACTGAGTACACTTATCAACTTATAACTCGATTACACATTCAAGGACTCTCACACACGCTACTCCTATACGTTCCCTCAATCCGAGCCACGCTCGTACTTATCACTAACTTAGTCGTAGGGCACACCAATCGATCAACCAACATTCAAAATCATCCCAATTCAATGATCGCATCACCATCAACATTTCTTTGAAACTCTATTTCTAAATCCTTGACACTTTTCTGTTCCTCTAGTCTCACGTGATTCAACGTATCACTTAGTTGGATCGTGCACATATTCTAGGCGTCCCTAAAATACATGCATTTCAGCCAAGCCTTGTGATAGAGAATCTGTCATCACCACTCGAGTCGGATAGTACACACATTCGGGCATCCCTGATATACGTGCTTGTCAACCGAGACTAGCGAGTGGTGCCTCCACAAATCCTACCACTTCACACTCGGACGTCTGCCTAACCGCTAGGCTATATCTTTCCGTCAGTATTGGAATCATAGTTCCCAAACAACGATATCAACACTGATCCCATCCTATGGTCAAACCAAGTTGATAGTACGAAGTTTTCTACCCAAGCTGTTTTCCATAAATAAATTCCTTTTTTTATTGTGTATCTGGGAAAATTACAACTGTAGGAATCTGATCTAGAAGACGATCACTTTATCCCTTGGACTATGCGAAGAAGAAAAGCTCTCAAAATTTTGACAGTAGATAACTATGTATCTGTACAATGAATGAGAAAAAGAACTCTATTTATAGAGTCAAAAATAATAATTAAAAAGATAACTGTCTTCTCAGCCTGTGCTTAGTTGAAAATCACGCAGGATTTAACATACGCAAGGTTGTGAGCAGTTACTGGACGTGGCCTGTAACTGTTGGACACATGGCAATCATGCATGAGTCGTGTGCAAGTTACAGGACACGCAGGCGAGAGATCAGTGGCATGGCTGCCACGTACTCCAATTTGATGAAATCCACGCAGACTTGTTGAAGTCGAAATCCACGCAGACTCAGGGTAGAAAGCTTCAAAATCTACACAAACTTGGGGCAGGAAGCTTCAGGATCCACGCAGACTTGAGGCAAAAAGCTTCAAAATCTACGCAGACTTTAGGAAGAAAACTTCAGAATCCACGCAGATTTGAGGGAAAGCTCAAAATACACGCAGACTTGAGATAGGACTGCCAGCTGTCTTGATTCAGCGTGCCTCGACTGACACAAAATCTCTGACAGTGATTGCTTTTATCAGTCGCATTAAATGACAAGAAGCTCTTTTGGTACGCCAACTTGACGAAGGTTGAGTCTTGCTGAAGAAGATTTCGAAAATCACGCAATAGACGGCTGTGATCTCTCGAATTCTGTGCATACGTGGCATACGAAGAGACATTCTTCGACTGTTGTGCTGTCAGTTATAATTACTCTCTGACAAATGATGAGCTGTCTCCTCAGCGTGATTTGTAAATATTGTCCTGATCAACTGAGCGTGACTTTTGACTCTGTCCTGATCAACTCAGCGTGACTGTCATTTTTAAAGGCCTACAAGACTCCCTTCAAATTTGTCGAAAAATTGAAAAGACTTCAAAATTTTCGAAATACTTTGAAAATAAGATGATAAAATAAAATCAGTCACGCTGAGATGACTTCAAATTTTTCGGAAGTCGAAAAGACTTCGAAGTTCTTTGAAAACATCCAAATGAACTTATTAAATGTCATAATGACTCTTCGTTCTCCGAGACTGATTGTATCCAATTTATGGTGGAATATGAACCGCCGGCGAGCTCTGTTATATAAATAGGGAGAAGATTCATTTTTAATCTTCATCTTACGTCAACATGACACCAAAGGAAGAAGCTGAAGAAGAAGCACGCAAATTGGGTTTTTGTTCCCATGGTGATCCCACTTTTGAGGGTAAGGAACCGGAGCCCCTAGTATTCGAGTTCAAAGACGATCCCATGCATTTAGCCAAGAATTTCCTGAGCTATTTTGGTCTGGATGGCTCGTCTTCTTCTGACGGACGCAGCCTTGCAGAGCAGCGTGAAATATTGAAGGCTCTGTTACACCGCATGGGGGTTAAGAGCGTAGAAGAACTGGGCACTAAGCCCAGTCGCTCTGCTAAATAGAGCGTGTCTTTTATGCTTTTGTCTTCTTTTGAAAATGTTGTACTTCTTTTTTTGTCTTTTGTAAGGCCATCAGTGCCTGTCTTGAAGAATGTAGTACAACTTTTGTGTTTGAACAGCGTGCATTAATGAAGAATGTTAATTAGCACTCTTTGACTGTTTCCAATATTGTGATGTCTTCCAAAGCACACGTGTCATTCATTCCATGGTTTACGAGCGCTATTTACGCAGATCTTTTCCAAGAATAAGCTTGTACTTTGTCCTTTAAATAGATAGCTGAGTTTCAAAGATACTCATCTCTCATTCTTCTTCTTTTTCTCTGAGAATGAAATTTTTGGGAGATTTCATTCTCAAACAGGAAAGCAATGCTTTCTAATGTTCGATTTTTGCACACTGTATCAAACATGAGTTTGCTAATTCTTAGCACCAATCTTGAAGGTAAGTCCAGTATAGTACGTGTACTATTTTGTTGCTGTTGAAAATAGGCTTTTTGTTTCTGACTGAACAATGCACGCTTGACTAGCCAGCGCGTGCCAAATGACATTTCTGTTGATTAATCTCCTCTTCCTTGATGCTTTCTGCAGGAATTCGACTGAAAACTTTCTTTAGAACTGGCATTGGTGATGTGGATGCTGTGGAGAATATTCTGCTGACACCTACATCAGGGAGCTCATACGCTTTTGACGCGTACATCAGACAACTCAGAACTTTTCGTGGGATAGAAGGGTCTTCCTCAGATGGTAGAAAGAGCCTTTATACACGAGAGTTGGATGGTGGAGTCAACTCTACCCCGAAAAATCGGGTAGTAGAGTTCCTTTCAAGGCAGAACTAGGAATTGTATCCCAATATGGAATACATTCCTATCTTCCTTGAGAGGTTACCCCCAATCCACCAATTGTATTGGCAGCACCACGACTTCGGGCTGCCATACTCTGTGGTTCTCCTCTCGTCTGAGAGATAAGACCAGAGTTTGATTCCTGCTGATCTGGTCGTGACTGGGACTCAGACAGTCAGGAACTGCCACCAACAACGAACCTGACGGAGAAGGTCCGACGGAGAAGATCCAAAGAAGAAGATAGATCTCTTTTAGGTTATTGTTGTGGTGTAGAATGAAAATCCAAGATTGTAATAGATTTCCATTATGATTTGTAAGAAAGTCTAAGAAAATGTAATAGACTTTTTATGGTAAAATGAGAATGGAAATGATAATTCTTCTATGCTCAATAATTTGTATTTGTAGATGAATTGTGGACATGATAGATAATAAAATCTTCTTTTCTGTTTTAGAGTATATGATATTATCAGAGGTATTATGGACGTGATAATATGTATGAACTCAAAAGAAAATAGATTGATTTCTATGCAGAGGTCAAAAATGACAAATGAGTAGATAGATTCAGAATTGATTCAGAGGTTATGAAAACATGATAAATAACGAATCCCCAAATAAATTGATAGAAGATCATGAACGGACGAATGTAATAAATGAACGGATGAACCGTCAAGTATGAATGAATGTGTGAATCGTCGGATGAATGTGAGAAATGAACGGATGAACCGTCAAGCATTAATCACTTTTCAAAACAGTCAATAGAAACCATATTGGAAAACAGAAGGTTGCAGTAGAAGTCACCGATACTCGTATCGAAATCCCAAGAAGTGGTACTAGAAGAATCAGATCTCTTATCTTCGTTAGACTCGGGATCTTCATGGATAATATTGATAAAAGGAGTAGGAGCTATATAGCCCAATCCGCATTTCGTCCTTCCATATTTCAGAGGAGGAATACGAACATGCATTTTTCTTCCTTTTCCACTATTGAGGCCAGTCCTGAAATCATAGCCCATATTTTTGATGTTGTCTTTAGATTGCTGACTATAACGACGTAGTTGTAATCTTCCAGTATCATCATTTTTGTCATCATCTTCTAAATCAGAAGGACTTTGGGGCCCTTTATAGAAGAATATTGGAATGTCTCCTGGCTTTCTGCTGGGAACTAGAAAGTATGAAGATTGTACAGGTTCTAGGGATACATCTGTATGAACAGTCTGTACAACTCCTATGGTTATTGCGTTCAAGTCATCTAACAAATGTAAATAACTATGAACATAATTGCACACATCAACGTACTGCAAAGATGGAGACTTTTCATTAAATGTAAAAGCAGTAATATTTACATTGGGAGAAAGCTGAGCCTTAGAGATTTTAGCCAAGTCAATGACTAAAGGGGGAGAAGAAGAACGAGAAGAAGCGTTGTTTCGATTAAGATCGATAACAAATGGCTCAGAAGAGGTGAGCTCCCTTGAAGCTTGAGATGGAAGAATAATCCGCCCTCCAACTGGAATTAGCAGAGTATCCTGTTTTACATGTGGAGATGCAGGAATTGCAGTATGCCCACTGACAGGAATAATCATTGTGTCTTGAGCAAACGACTGAGGTAACGGAGAAATTCGTCCAGTCACCGGAATGATGAAAGAACCTTCTCCAGAGGGTTTGGGAGATTGTTGCTGAGTAGTTCGACCTTTAACAGGAATTATTAAGGTCTCACTTTGTGCATCCTCTTTCTCTATAGCTTGTATGACCCTTGTATACTCTTCTTTGTACATTCGGGAATCATTGAAATAAGCTTCAACCCCATGGAAGGGATTTATGTCAGCAACTTCTTTTTGTACTCTTCCATTGCTATCAATGTATTTAAAATACTGATGAAGAGTAGAAGGCACCACATTATTTTCATGAAGAAAGGGCCTCCCCAGAAGAAGATTATAGGATCGCACGATCTCGATCACATAGAAAGTGACTTTGGATCTGAAATCACCTATTTGAAGCTTCAGATGAATCTTTCCCAAAGGCTCGCTTCGGCTTTGATTGAATCCCAGGATAGTAGTAACCGTCTTGGAGAGTTTGTGAAGAGAGATTTTTAGTTCATCCAATAAACTCTTTGGCATGATGCTTATAGCAGACCCTGGATCAATGAGGATACGATCTATCTTCATTGTATCGATATAACCGGTGTAGTAGAGAGGCCGATCATGTCGATTATCCTCCAGTAGCTTATCGTCTTGTGTAAAAGTGATATTTGGGATAATCTCCAGTAACTGTTGCAATGTAAGCAAGTAGCAGGTTCCGCATCTGGCTTCTTCAATTGTGCAAGACAAGAGTCAGCCTGTAGAAGTGCTTCACTTAATGTCTCCCGAGTCTCTTTGGAAAGACGTAGAAGTTCAAAGAGGGACATTCTAGCTGGAGTATTAGCAAGCTGAGCTAAAATGTCAAAATTATAAGGCTTCTGAAGTCTAAGAGGAGAGGACTTCTTCATTAGCTTATCAAATCGAGCCTGTTGTTTGCCTTTCTCCAGAGCTGTAGGCTTGGAAGGAGCAGGTTCGACCGGTGTAGTTGAAGGAACAGGTACAATGGATGATTCTTCTTCAAGAGGAACATTAGGAGCATCTTTATCAGCTGGAGGGATATCAGGAGTATCCTCAGGATTCTTGGAATAATCCTTTAGATAAGGTTTCTCCGTTCTAGTGGCACTAACAAGTGCTTCTTCTTTCTCTTTTGGCTCTGTGTTAGAGATAGATCCAAAAGAAGTCATATGACATGACTTAATCTTTCCAGCCTTCTTGGACTTTCGAAAAGTAATCTTTTGAGGAGAAGGCGATTCAAAATCTGCCACTAGATCAGGATAGATCCACATGATTTCTCCTGTTTCCAAAGTGATTGGCACTAATCCTTCAGACTGTGGAGGAGGAAGATTCACTATGTCAAGAGTTGCCTTGGAAATAGGAACGATCCCACTTTCAAGGAGTTGAGGAAGGAAATCTCCGAATTGCATAGAGACGACGTTGGAGGTGACGGTCTTCTCTTTTGGAGTAAGAGAGATAGCTCCAGATTTAATCATTTCTTGGATCTTTCCTTTCAGTACATAACATGTATAAATTGTATGACCCAGCATTCTGTGATATGGGCAGTATTTGGGATGATCTGTCTTACCAGCTTCATCAGGTTTCTTGATCTCAGGTAATTGTATCTTATTACCTTTCAGCAGACATTCAAAGATACCAAGGATATCGTCGTCATCGAAAGAGTATTCTTCTTTAGGGCGAGGTGTTCTTGGTTGTTGAGTTGTAGGAGTTTGAACAGTTGATGCATCTTTGCTCTGAAGATTAACTTCAAGAGTTTCTTTTCCCTTACGAGCATTGTTTTTATTGTTAGTACCTTGACCTGTTTCTTTAGGAGTCATCTGCACTCCTAAACCTTTGAAGGTTTCAGCACTAATTTCTGCGGCCTTGGCACTAACTATGAAAGAAGGCCAGTCTTAGAATTAGGTGGATCCTGTCCATATGCTGATGATTGGCAACAAGTTTGATTTACATGTGTCGATGGTAATAGCATCAGGAGTTCCAAGAGGCATCTTCAGAGCTTCTCTTCGAAACCGTTCAATGTACTCTTCTGTAGTTTCATTATTTTTCTGCTTGATTCTAATAAGAGCAGACATAGTCATGTCATTGAGCCCTTCATAGAACCGTTCAAGAAACATCTGTTTGAAACCGGCAAATGAGGTAATGCTCCCATCTGGGAGACTTCTATACCATTCATAAGCCGTTCCCTTGAGACATCCAACAAACACCCGAGTAAGGAGGGCGTCACTTGGTTGCAGCTGATCAGTCATCACTTCAAAGTGATTAATAAACTGACTTGGAGAAGTGGTTCCATCATAGAATGAGATAGTGGGAGGCTTGTATTTAGGAGGATACGATACTTGTTTCCATTCTATCGGATAAGGTTGTTTGATGCCTAACCTTTGTAAACCATCCTTCTGTTTGAATGCCTCGAATTAAGTTTTGAGATTCCTCAATTCTTCATTAATAACTCTGGAAGATTGTGGAGTTGTAACTTGTAGAGAATAGTTGGGAGGAGGAAGAGCATTATAAGTACTATCTCCAGCTCCAGAGAGACTAGGGTTTGGTTGAGCTGGTCCAGGAGTATTGGATTGTACTGCTGGAGGAACTTGTACTGGACTCATATCAGTGTCAGTTGGTATGGCATCTGGTACAGTCTGTCGATTTTGCAACTGAGCTGTCATGAGTTCATACATTGATTTCATAGTATCAGCCATAGACTTCATTTGTTGTTCCAAAGAATCAATTCTTTGATCTTGAGGAGTCAAGGAAGAAGAAGGTTCATCAGTATTCCCATCAACCATATAAGTTGTGACTGTACGAGGGATTATTGATGAACTGGTAGATGTTGTTTATTCTGAATCATTGCTTTGTGCATCAAAGTCAATTATAGGAGAACTACCCCCAGTAGGAAGAGGTGGGAAGTTAGATTCTCCAAGGAATTCAGAATCATCTTCAGAGATCAAATTTCTTTGACTAGAAGCCAGGACTCTTGCTCTGGTGTTTCTATATACTCCATCTGGACTATCAACTCTACCCCCAGCATCCCGAGAGGTCATATTGACAGAAGCAAACAAAGGCTCATCTTCATCAGGCATAGGTTCACACTGAATCCGACTGAAGACAGATTGTCGTTTAGTTTGACATCTGCATTGTATTGTGACTCTTGGCTGGAAGTCATATTCATGATCAACGTGGTCATGAGCCATTGATTGACATCTGCATTGAATTATGACTCTTGGATAGAAGTCACATTCAGCATGGTCCTTTGTCACAAAATTACTCCTTCTCTTCTGTTGAAGATATTCTCGTAAATCTGTTTGTGAAGATTGAGGAGTATATTTCCTATTCTTGGGTCTTGATGGCTCTTGATTATATAGAGAATGATTAATATGAGCCACATAGTTTCTTGCATACTCTGCATCTGGATCTCTTATCCTTGTTTCCAACTGGTATGGTTTCTTAACACCAGAAGTGTTAATTTTTATTTTTAGATCAGTTGGAGGTAACACATTAGTTTTAGAAACATGGAGTTTTCCTTCCATTGATCTGGATATTTGCAGAGAAGGAAAAGTTGAACCACCCCCTTGATTAGGAGTTGGTAACAGACCTTTTCTAGACAAATTCTGTGCCCAATTCGAAGAAGTCATAGAAGAAGACATTAAGGAATGTTTCTTCTTAGACTCATTCAAGTTTTGAGACATAGAATGTCCAGAAGGAAGAGTAGTCAAAAGACCATCTCCTTTTCTTTGACTAACAAAATTGTCAGTCAAAGCTGTTCCTGAAGTAAAAACTACAGGAGCAGAAGAAACAACTAAAGAGTTATTCCTTTTCGAAGGGACTTTGTGTGGAAGACCACTCCCAGTTCTAGTAGAACTTGGCAAAGAAGAAGCGATAGCTAAAGAGCTATTCTTCTTAGATGAAATACACGCTGAAACAGGCTTGGTTAAAGAACCAGTGCTGTTGGCGTGACTTTTGACTTTGGAAATACACGCTGGAACAGATTTGGCTAAAGAGCCAGTATTGTTAGCGTGATTGTTGATTTTAGAATTACACACTGGAACAGACTTGGCTAAGGAACCAATGCTGTCAGCGTGACTTTTGGGGTTAAAATTGTACGCTGGAACAGATTTGGCTAAGGAGCCAGTACTGTCAGCGTGACTTTTAATTTTGGAGACACACACTGGAACAGATTTGGCTAAGAAGCAAGTACTGTTAGCGTGATCTTTGATTGCTGTCATCTTCGAGCGCACAAGAGTGTGCGTGCTTGCAGTAGAGTTCTTGCCAGTGTTAGGAGTAGACACTGTGGCAGAGACTTCACCATTGGCTGCCAACTGATTCTTAGGGACATAGACAGAGTGTTCCTTCGACTTGGCAGTGATGATGGAGGCTGTAGTGGGCTTACAACTCTTAGCCCGCTGCATTTCTTCATAGGCGAGTTGATCGAATTGGATCGTCATCACCTTCTTCGTCGAGCCGATTGACGAAGTGTCGCATTGAGTTGTTGCCATCTCAAAAGAGGAGATGGTTTTCCCCAGCAGAGTCGCCAATTTGTTTTCCATAAATAAATTCCTTTATTTATTGTGTATATGAGAAAATTACAACTGTAGGAATCTGATCTAGAAGACGATCACTTTATCCCTTGGACTATGCGAAGAAGAAAAGCTCTCAAAATTTTGACAGTAGATAACTATGTATCTGTACAATGAATGAGAAAAAGAACTCTATTTATAGAGTCAAAAATAATAACTGAAAAGATAACGGTCTTCTCAGCCTGTGCTTAGTTGAAAATCACGCAGGATTTAACATACGCAAGGTTGTGAGCAGTTACTGGACGTGGCCTGTAACTGTTGGACACATGGCAATCATGCATGAGTCGTGTGCAAGTTACAGGACACGCAGGTAAGAGATCAGTGGCATGGCTACCACGTACTCCAATTTGATGAAATCCATGTAGACTTGTTGAAGATGAAATCCACGCAGACTCAGGGTAGAAAGCTTCAAAATCCACGCAAACTTTGGGCAGGAAGCTTCAGGATCCACGCAGACTTGAGGCAAAAAGCTTCAAAATCCACGCAGACTTGAGGAAGAAAACTTCAGAATCCACACAGATTTGAGAGAAAGCTCAAAATACACGCAGACTTGAGATAGGACTGCCAGCTGTCTTGATTCAGCATGCCTCGACTGACACAAAATCTCTGACAGTGATTGCTTTTGTCAATCGCATTAATTGACAAGAAGCTCTTTTGGTATGCCAACTTGACGAAGGTTGAGTCTTGCTGAAGAAGATTTCGAAAATCATGCAATAGACGGCTGTGATCTCTCGAATTCTGTACATACGTGGCATACGAAGAGACATTCTTCGACTGTTGTGCTGTCAGTTATAATTACTCTCTGACAAATGATGAGCTGTCTCCTCAGCGTGATTTGTAAATATTGTCCTGATCAACTGAGCGTGACTTTTGACTCTGTCCTAATCAACTCAGCGTGACTGTCATTTTTAAAGGCCTACACTCGCATCACTCCGATTTCTGAACATCGAGCATCAATTCCCTACACACATCCCAACATTTCGTCGCACGAGTTCTGAGTCATTCAGCAAAGCCATCCTATCATAAGTTCACTTAACCAAATCTTTGATACATCAACATCGCTCGGTCAACAAGCCATTTCGTATAGTCTATCTTTTTGAACACGTTCGACATAATCCACTTATCACTTCTTCTCAAGTCGAGCACGCTACGACACGTTTCATCGCTAAACCATAATTCACATTTTACATTTCCTAAGTCGTTCATCTCAATTCACGTATTCGATCGTAAGGTCGTCTAGCTTGACATTAGGTTGCGCCCCGATCTTACGCGAGTCAGATTATCCACGGTGGGCATGAATCACCATGCATGCGCCCGCGAGATAATCATCCTCATCGGGACGTAACTCTTGTTTTGTGTCTAGACTAATTCATTCTCGATACGTAGATTGGATCTATTCAATCCTCAAGTTTACTCAATCATCAATCGTAAGTCCAAACATCCTCGAATTTTCCTTCGTATTAAACCAACAAGTCGAGACAATCAAAGTTGCCGTGTCCTAATTTTCTGAGTTCGATCATTCCCGCAACATGAATCACCATGTCAGCGCTCATACGGAACGATCGCTCCAAATTTGACGTGACGTATATACGAGGCTAGAGTTGCACTCGCGCAAGACAAGATCGTCGACGTTGTGGTTATCAACGTAACCATCAAGACACGATCATTTTCGTCCAACATTCATCTCAATTAAAATCCTAAGTATAGTATCCGTCAGAACAATAACACTTGCACGATCGTCATTACTCGAATTAGAGTGCCCCCGAGTTATCGTATATCGATCTTTGATATGCCTCAATACCATCGATGATATGCATAACCTGACGATCTTTCTTTGCAACAAATTTTGAGTCGTATGAATGATGCTATAGTCTGACTGGATAATCTCCTTGATATTCAAATTCAAGTTCGATCATTATTCCTCGAATCATTCACAACATCAATTTCCTCAAACCCAAATTCGCATATTGTTCATCCGTCTATCTTAAGTCATCGACCAACGTATTTCCTTAAATCACATCATTCGTTGCTAACTCAAATCATCGAGCAACATCCATTCCAATCTTTAGTCATTTTTAAACATTCAAATCAAACTTTTCATGCACGCTACCTTTCCGTCGTGCTAACTTTTTGTATACGATCCATATTAATTTCCTCTATCAAGTCATCCATTCGTACACCCTAACTTTTCTTTGATTCAGTTTCACCTACTTAATCCTTTTCGCGTTTTATACTCGCGCCATCCTCAATCCCGTGCACGTTCCGTGCACGTCAATTCCTTGGTTGTTCGAACCAACTCGTCAAATCTCAAGACTACAACTTATCCAATGATACTCAATCTACGGCTTTGCATAATATGACGCTTGCTGATAGACTCAACGACATCCCGTATCCTCAATCGATCGATCGACATCCCTAAGGCTATCGCATACACCACTCTGGGATGAAGTCATTCAACAAATACACAAAATTATCGTTCGAATCAAAATCGACTTCTTCAATCTTCCGTTCGAACCATTCTTTGAATTTCAAGCACGCTCAACTATATCGTACCGACGTTATCGTCGCTCGATAGCACACCTATCGATAGTCATTTCACTTTACTCACTCGAGTTCAACTCATTCTTGCTCGAAACATTATGAATCCCGTACTCGACTCTTCTAAGGTCGACACAACTTTGGACTATATGCCCATCCCAACTTAGCCAACCGTGCTACATAAACTATCCTTTTTGTTTTATCAAAAATTGTTCTCTATATTTTGCAAAATAGATAGACTTATTGTATGGACATCCCGTGGGACATTTGAGAGAGAGCGCACCAACGATATCAACTTGCCGAAACAACAATTTAGAGTTTGCAGAAAAATTGGAGTTAAAGAATTCAATCGATAGTCCATGGCCGTAAAGCCGTGCTCTGATACCATTATGTCATGCCCTACTCCCGTAGGAGTGATCATCCTCGCTAAGGCGTGATGCCGTACGAGCCTAGATTATGCTCGTGCAAGGCGGGTTCCATAACGGCCGATTACAGCGGCTGCGATGGGGTAATCGCACAGAAGTCCCAAGTAAAGACATTGAATGATAGCAGAGGAAATTTAGAACAAAATACAAGTCATTCAAAAGATACATTTTATTGATATTGAAACAAAGATTACAAAGGGGCGCAAGGCCAAGATTACAAGTCACTCATGCTCACTCTTCTCACATTACAAATCACTCAGCTCTCTCTCATCTCTCAATACAAGTCTTGAACCAGCGGATGCTTCGGAAGGCGACATCCATACATTATGTCCCGTATAAGTCTTAACTCCATGCGGCCGCACGCTTCGAATCGCCAAGGAACTCAGTGCCTCGACGCATCCAAGCAAGCTCTGCACCACGAGCTTCTACCTGTGCCTGCACATGAAAACTATGTGGGTGTTAGTACTCAACTGTACTGGTGGAATGAGCTTCTCGCCCACCCATACAAAACCAACACGTTTATTTACTTTATGCAACATAAACCCTTTACGATTGTCTTTCTACTCTTGCCTTAGGATCAGTTTTTGGATATAGACTCTCGACCTATTTAGTGCCTCTAGACCGTCACCGTGCTATCGCACTGATAACTTCCTTATCCTTGCCTCTAGACCTTTTTCGTGCTTGCAATGTCAACATACCGACCCATACTTGTCTTTCGTGCCATACTCTGTGACGTAACGACTCGGTCGTGCCGTGAACTCGATTCGTGCTTCAATATCTCTGAGGCAGTGCCTCCTCGCTTAATATTGCCTACACTTATGTTGTGACAATGCGATCGTGCCTCACATTTCGAGATCGTGTACTGCAACTCAACATAACTTAACCAAACTTGTCCTACGGCCCTTCTTGACTTAACTTGCAACGTCTAACCAAACTTGTGGAACTCGTGTTGAGAACTCAAGTACGATGCCATATCGTATGCCGAAGCATGTGTCTTATGCATAGCCAAATCATAGGCTTCATAATACTTTGGGTGTAAACCGAGCACACATTTAATAACTCAAGTCATACCGTGCTTATACTTCCTTTGTTACGACCGACACCGTGCATGCGGATTCGCCGCTTAGCACACCAATTATCTATATGAAAGGCCACTGGCCCGAGAAGTCATCGTAGACATAGCTTGGGTAGGCGACGGGTCCTTCAATACAAGGTAGCTAGCCCCATGGAAAGCCCCCGACTACCCATGCGGTAAGTTCCAGCGCTGCTATAACGTCTTCCCCTTAGGTCGACTGGCCCCAGCGCCCCGGCGTAATACCAGTCGAGGAAGAAATCCTTGTCGACAAGTTGTCCATGACCACGCACCTACGAGACATCTAGACTCACGTAAATGCATGGCCTAATTTGTGGTATAACCTGACCCATACATAGCAACTCGTACGTCAGAACCATGAGACTCCCAACCGAGGGACTGCCTCATACTATGCAAAACGTGCATTGAAACCATACGCTGCAAAACGTGCATCCTAAGAGACTCCCAAAAAGTGGGACTACCTCGGCGACAAACGGTCGCGTGTACTTGCTTTTCTTTTGAAACCCAGGGAACGACTATCGTATAGCCTTCCAATTTGACTTACACCAAACGTGTTCCTTAAGTGATATAGACCGTGGCTAACTTTTCATAGTGCCGACCGTGGCTCGTGCCTTAAAGCGACTTACATTCTACGTGATGCTATCGCCCAAGTCATACTTTATATAACGGGCCATGAGATCGTGGGACTGAATAACTGGACAACCGCAGAAAGAGCGGGACAGTGCTTGCTATGACTTTGATAGCCCAACATTACCTTGTCTAACTTAATCGAGCCTACAACTTAACCCGGGGGACGAGCAAAGGCTATGCCAAGCCTTGTGCTGTGGAAGCGTGCATGCTTTATCGAGCATTTACGTGGACGACGCCTATGATTTAGGCCAATTCACAACTTTTGCCGAAGACCAACTTTTCCTTCTCCCAAGCCACGGGACGAAGGACCGAGTGTCATTTTCAAAGCACGCCGTGCACTAACTCTAAGCCGACCGTTGGACCTTTCCATATTCTAACTCAATTCGACCCGTCGGGATTATTCCCTTAGCTATGTAGATTCGTCTGTTTTATTATCAAGCCTACTTGTGCATGTTGAAAACACGTGATTTATTATGTGAATGCTAAGATGAGGCAAGTTCACCGAAACTACCCCACCTGAGCGAGGAGTCGCCTCGACCGAGCGGGCCTTCTAGTCACCGTTGCATGCTAAGTCTGAACGCCGTCGGCGTTTCAATTCCTTCGATTGACTGAGCGGGATGGGGCACTACACACAGCACGTTCCCTCGATGCAAAGTTTGATGGAGCCCTTGCTCATTAAGTCATTGCACGAACAAGTTAGACAAGAGTTTTTTTGGGCTATCGAAGTCATAGCAAGCACAGTCCCCTGTTATTTACGGTTGTCAAGTCACATAGTCCCACGATCTCATGGCTCGTCATATAAAGTATGTGACTTAAGTGATAGTGTCGCCTAGAGAATAAGTCAGGCTAAGGCACGAGCCACGGTTGGTTTAGGAAAGAGCATGCCACGGACAAAGGAACAAGTTATGTTCAAGTTAATAAGGAAGACAACTTAGTAGTCATTCCATGGATTTCAAAGGATAGAAGTTCACAAGATCGGTCCAGCTACTTGGGAGTCTCGATAAGGAAGTCCATGCGACTGGTAGTCGCCGAGATCGGTCCCGCTACTTGGGAGTCTCGATAAGGAAGATCATAAGATCGATCCCACTACTTGGCAGTCTCGATAGAAAGTTGGAAAGCATGATCATGATTAAGGAAGGACTTGGTAGATCGGGTTGAGTCTTGCATGGTCATTAGAAAACTTGTATGTAAGAGGAATTCCTCGAACGATCCCGGGGCACCGGGTTCATGTCGGCCTAGGAAGAAGAGCAGATATTGTACGGCCTTCATCGATGGTACGACTCGATTGAAGTGAACCGTTATAATATAGGCTATGGGTCATTCGGTGGGAGCTCGTACCTCGTACACGAATGGTCACTGTATGCAAAGATCCAATATAGATTGACATTGCTAGTGACAACTCATATAGATGTATCGACATAAGAGCGGCTATCCACGTGTATGTCTTTGGATTGCGTCAAGTAATAGCAAGTTACGAGTTGGGTTAATAAGGTATAATTATAGCAAGCGCTAACCTTGAATCAGCGCGGGTTAGTTGTGCACAGTTGCAACATCATTCTGGAGCCTAAGATTTGGCTATAGCAAGGATACATGCTTCGGCATGAATGTGGCATCGTCATCGAGTCGTCTTGAAGTTAAGTCAGGAAGGGCCGTAAGGCAATTTTGCTTAAGTCTTGTTGCTATGTGAGGCACGACCTCGATATTTGAAGCACGGACCAAGTCGATGACACAAAACAAGTTGTGCATTCCAAAGCATGAGTCGAAAAGACAAGCACGAGACGACACCCTAATGTCGTTGGCATGAAAAGGGTCTAGAGGCAAGTGTAAGCAAGTTATCGGTGCATTGGCACGGTGACGGTCAAGAGACATAAATAGGCCCAAGTCTATGTCCTAAAATTGATCATAAGGCAAGAATAGAAAGATAATCAAAAAAGGGATTAAGCTGCACAAAGTAAATGAATGTGTCGGTTTTGTATGGGTGGGCGAGGAGCTCACTCTACCAGTACAGTTGAGTACTGACACCCATACAGTTTCCATGTGCAGGCACAGGTAGAAGCCCGATGGCGCGAAGCTTGCTTGGATGAGTCAAGGCACGGAGTTCCTTAGCATTTTGAGGCGTACGGCCGCATGGAGTCAGAACTTATATGGGACATAATGTATAGATATCGCCATTTCAAAGAATCTGCCACTCGTCGCTTGAGGCTTGTATTGAGAAATGAGAGAGAGCAGAGTAATTTATAATATGAGAGAAAAGTGAGCTTGAGAGACTTGTAATTTGGCCTCGTATCCATATTGTAATCTTTGTTCAATATCAATAAAAGAGTATTTTGCATGACTTGTGTTTTGTTTTCAAATTTTTGCTGCTGACTATTCAATGTTTCTGCTTGGGACTTCTGTGCGACGACCCCCGTCGCTTAGCCTATAATCAGCCGTTATGGACCTGCCTTGCGTGAGCAAAATCTAGGCTCACGCGGCATCACACCTTAGCAAGGACAATCACTCTTACGTGAGCGGGGTATGACAAAAGTCCCCCCACCTTAGCCGATATGGCTTGTCATTTTGCCGAGCCGATGCAGCTCGATTTCATAACTTTATTTGCATGGCCAAATCTTCTGACTTGGCTATTCGAACACATTGTGCTACATTGAATTATCCAAGCGATTTGGCCTATCGTGCCTATGCTTCAGTCCGTGGCAAGGCAAAGATATTGTTTTGCGGACGCCATTGCAAATAAGGCAAAATGTCGACCTCTTATATTTTACCGTAAACGTATAGCCTGTACACGAAACCAACTAAAATCAATACTTGTCCGAATCGGACTAATGCCTTGCGTCGATTCGATTCCTTAAAATCTTCGAACCAACTCAATGCTTTCTCTCAGGCCAACTAAACACTTGCATCGATCTTACTCGATGCGTTCCTCGGGTCAATGTAACTCATTGTATCGATCCAACTCGATGCATTTATTGGGTCAACATACTCTTGTATCAATTTGCATTCAATACTTAATAGGGTCAATGCAACTCTTCAAGTTAACGGCTCAGCATAATAAACCGTACGGAGCGGGACATTACACCACAACCTTGGTTTGGTCGGCACCAAACCGAAAAGGTAACCCAAAGTCGATCGAAGTGGGATGAAACCTCACTGCAGGTATGCTATTTTTTTGAATGGGTTTCATCCACTTTTTCTTGTCCGGTTGATGCGAAACAAAAAATAATACAAATATTTATGTGTCCTCTATCATCTCTCAAAATTTCAGCACCTAGTTCACAACGGTTTGCCCGTGGCATATATTTTACGACAAGGTGTCCAGATTCGACTCAGTCGGAAATAGCTGATGTTTGCAAGCCTTTGCGGAGCTATTCGACGGTTCCAAGACCATTGGTAAGCAACCAAATAACCCACATTTGATCCCTCTCTATTTACATAATCTTGTGGCAAAGTTTCGTGTTGTTTTGATATCAAACTTTGCTATGGTTGTTGTCGTAATCGGTCGATTGCTAGGAAATCAATGTTCATGATTGTGTGTCATATTGCTATTGAAATTCTCGGTGAAAAAACCTAACAAACCCTTGGATTAATTTTTGGACATGGGGAATTTAAATCAATTATTTCAAAATATACAAACATATCTTTGTTATAATCGAGTCTCCTTATTTTGTCGAAAAATTGGCAAGTTGTGTGAACCAATCGAACTAGTAACTAGTTCATAAGTTTTTCTTATAAATAACCTATTATATTTAAAGTATTTACCATTATTTTTCTAGAATTTATATTTGATATTTAGTAATTATAGATATTATATTTTATTAGAATAATTTGGTACTTAATGGGTGCATAGCTATGACGACTTCTAGGATGAGTTATGTGAGACAGTTAGACCATAGAAGTGGTGTCCATTGATACCAATAGTTGATTGTGGTTGTTGATGTGACATACGATTTCATGGCAAGGAGACCGAAGGGACAGCAACATCACTTTTGCAAAACCAGCTGTAGGATACATGCAAGTTTATCTTGCCAAGTTTTCAGTACATGTTCCTTTCTTACTTTGTTCTTTTGTTTCTATCTTCATATATATCATGTTGTAGAAATAGTTGGTACTTAGGGTCCGATTAGCATTCTGGTGCCGATATCTATTTATGGATATCGAGTATTGACACTAGGTATGACGATTTGTTAAATTCGTATCCAATGACACGATGGACCACATGACATGGACAAGATGGATGATGATGATATGATACAGAGTCTGACATAAGATATTCATCGCTATGGACTCTGTGATAGCATGTAATACTAGTTCGCATGACTTGTTACTTATACATGATTCATACTTGACTTTACTGGATAGTTCTAGAGCATTGGGTGGGGAGGACCCTACCGAAGTACCCGGCAGTCATGACTCGTGACCATGTCTCCTTATTTGGGGTTTGGTTATTTTTGTGTGCCAGGGTCTATGTATCAGAGCCTTGGAGTTGTTTCGTGTTCACTCATTGGTATCACGATACAGTACCATAGGTGATTGTCGGTTTGGCTGGGCCTGGTATTAGGATTGATCTCAACTGCATATGTGCACTTAGATGGCTATGGTAGTTACCATTCATATTACATATTCTCTTTACTGTTACTTCGCATGCATATTATGTCCTTTGCTATGTCCCCTGAGACCTGGTGATCACTCCAGGTAGTCACTTCTGCAGAAAACGTTCGCTGATCCAGGGGTGTTGCTGTATTCGACTCAGGTATATATGTGGTTGATATCTTCATTATATTCCTCCAGCATTATACTTATTTTTTTGTCATTTTATTCTGCTGACATGGCCTAGTTTTGTATGATTTATTCTTTGTTATAAGCATGTTCAGACAATTGTAATAGAATTTGGTCTACTTTATTATATATTGTCTATTTTTGTTTGTCTGTAGGATCCAGTGTATTAATGTCTGACCAACATTAGTATACTTGGTCTTACGAAGGATTTGTCCTCTATGGATTGAGATATATTTATCATAGTGATATAGAGATATAACTACCTAACTTAGATAGCATATACGTATTCGAGGTTAGCTGGAGTCCACTTGATACGTAGCTGACATGTTTACGTATTCTGGTCCTAAATATTTTGGGACTGGGTCGTTACATGTTTTTATTGAAGTCGATCAACCTTCTTGACCTCCTCATGTTGGGATTCTCGTCATTCTCTCTTTTGGAAGGACGAACGCTCGTATTTAGTGAACCATCTTCTCCATCATTGGATAGAACGTAGTTGATAGGGTAATACAAAAGGAAATGTTTATTAAGGAAGTATTGGTTATGTACCTCTATTAGGTAGACCGAGTAGCTTGGATGGGTAATATAGGATTCTCATTGGCAAATTAACTTTAGCAAGAGACTTTAGGATCAATGGATTACAACCCTTCTACCCTTATCTATGTTAGATAGAGATGTTTTGGAGGAATTAGAGGGAACATATTGTAGGATTTTGGAGATTACTTACAGTTTTCCAACTAGAAGTGATCGTTACACGGGGCAGACTAAGTTGGAAGGGGCTTAGGGTATCAACCTTGGCCACTTTTGCGCTACCGTTGACCATTCCAACCTAAATTGGAAGCTCGACCTCGACCCAACCCTTTCGACCCACTATAAGGTTTTGGAGGTCAGGCTATTAAACTTGGTATTAGTTATAGCGCCTTAAGAAAATATGACCCCCTTGTGGTAGATTTCAGAAAGTTTGTTGTGAATAGAAAACATGACCCCCTTAAGAAAACATGACCCCCTTGACAATTTAAGAAAACATGGCCACCTTGGTATTAGTTATAGCGCCTTAAGAAAACATGACCCACTTAAGAAAACATGACCCCCTTGACAATTTAGAAAATTTTATTTACTTTAAAATTATGTGAAGCTATTATATATCATTTTTTTTCTTTTTATGTTTTCAGCCAATGGGTTTCCTTTATTTAAACCATGGGCCCTTATCAGCCAGCCCATCACTTTAGTTTTGATTGTTCAGTTAGGTATTATTAGAAGTAGAGAGGAGAGCATGTGCTTAGCACAGCTCATTTCTATTCCTTCTTGAACCCTGGTTGTAACAAACTCTCAAAATTTTAACAAATTTCTTTCTCCTTCCATTCTCGGCCAGCTAAGCCATATGCAATAACAAACTCAATTCCATTTTCCCTCCAATTTTTCTTCTCTATCAAATTTTCCCAACTGCCTATATAACCAGTGGTCCATTTCTGTTATGAGCTTCATCATTGTTTGCTCTAACAGCTGCTTCCTTCTTCAATAAGTTCCTGAGCAGTCCTTCGAAGAAGAAACTTCTATGGCGTGGGTGGATGAAGGAAGAGATGATCGTTGCTCTTGAAGGTCCTGGCAACAATAGAGGAGCTCATTCTTCGTTGATCGTTCAGGAAGGTTGATCGATTTAGTGGTAAGAAATTTTCATCTAATTCCTTGATTTGGATTTGATTCTTAATCAAATTCCTGATCCAGATCTGAATTGTTGCTCCTTATATTTTAGATCCTTTTCGAAGATCCTTTGGAAATTGTTGAGAACTCTGTTAAATTGAACGATTACTCTTTGATTCATCATCTAGATTGAAGATCATCCGTAGTAAGTACTAAATCTTCCTCAAATCACATCTCGGTTGTTTAAATCCTAAAACTTCTTTTAAGATCAATTTAATCTATGTCTAGGAACGTCTGTTCCTGAGCTAAAATCGATTCAGATATGAACTCAGGGGTAGTGTGAGTATCCTACTTCAAAATTCATTTTCTGAGAATTCAAGGATCGGTTGAGTGCAGGATGAAGTAAAATTTGGTGATAAATTTCTTGTTTTCCATTCGATTTGGATCAGGGGGAGTGAGATCTCAAATTGCTTGGAATTAGTGTCAGAACTCTCAATTCAATCGATTCTTTGAATGCATTCCTAATATTTTCTTTAGTTGTTTATATTTGAATACATTTCATATACTATAGAGTATCGGGATATTATTAGTCAGCTCTGCTAACTGTTAGTAAATTTGATGATGATTTGGGATGAGCTATCATATTAGCAGAGAACCATGAACAATAACAACTAGTTAGAATGGGTTTTTCTAACTAATTTATGAACCTATCTTGATGTATCCTGAGAATTGGAAGTGTCCTGCTATTGATGTAGACAGGAGCAAGTAACCTTGCAAGTCTTCTGTTGCATGAAGTTAATGTTAGTTCTGCAGATTTGAAGGAAAGTTAAGAACATAAAAATTATGATAATCATGAGCTGAGTGTTTGAACTTATGCCTAGGTGAACTTGGGATTTTGTAGTCTCCTTATTAATACTGTGTTGTTCCCTTGTTAGCTAAATTCCAATTATAGGATCTGTATTTGGTTTCTATTAAGGATGTTTTGATAAATCAACCTGATTACATCTGAAATTTGGATAATTGAAAGACTCATTTTCAGTAGAGTTGGATAGGTACTGTAGATTGGTTCATGGACTTCTTTTATTTTACTAAGAGTGCTAAGATTGCTGCAGGTATAGTAGAACTAACTTAGATTGACAGCTGAGTGGTTTTGCATACTGTTAGAGGTATGCAAGAGTAGGTTAGAAGGATTATCTCATTTTGTGCCTACCCTTGGTGCTCTCTTTTAGGCCAATTCAAGTTAAGGATTTCTTTATGAAAGGTAGTTAGAGATGTTCTTAGTTTAGAAAGACTGATGTAATAGTTATAGAGGGTTATGTCCTAGAGAAATTCTGTATCACAGAGCTTTCGATTGTAAGTATCAGGGCATTAGTGTTGAGGACTGAATGTATATGTTGGTTCTCAACTAGAGTATACCAATGTCTCCACTGAGATTGTCTTGTATCAGCCTTGAGTGTTTTCAGACTATACATTGGTTTGATTGTGCCTATGTTACTAAGAGCATCTATAGTTAGGCTAGCCTATAGGTTTCTAGTGACAGTGTGTAACCTGTAGGTACTAGTCCTATGAAGGACTGAGGTCATGGTGGTGTCAGGATTAGGGCAGTAGTGTCATAGGTATAATTCAAGACTGATTTGTATCAATCTTAGCTAACACTGATTTAAAACAGTACCTTAATTGGACTGAATTAAGGCAATATTAACTAAGAATAAATCATATCAGTTGGTTAGGATAGCTTAGGCAAGTCAAGAATTCAGAACTGGACTTTTGGGATTGTTCTGAAATCATGTAGTAGTACTTCTAGAAATTACCTGAGATTGAGTGTGAATTGTTAGGATAACTTAAGGCTATGGTCATGGGTGTACTAACTGTATCTAATACTATGAATACATAGGTAAGTTACTATGGGGACTATCATGTCCAGGACTTGATTGGTTCAGAAATGTCATAGACTGAATTGAGATATCAGCTCATTTGTGAAACTGAACAGTGGTATCAGTCCTGTGAATTGAACCATTGTTCAGCAACTGTCACGCCCCGCTCCCGTAGGAGCGATCGTCCTCGCTAAGGCGTGATACCGCACGAGCCTAGATTGTGCTCGTGCAAGGCGGGTTCCATAACGGCCGATTTCAGCGGCTACGACGGGGTCGTCGCACAGAAGTCCCATGCAGAGACATTGAATAATAGTAGCAGAATTTGAAGCAAAATACAAGTCATTGCAAAACACACTTTTATTGATATTGAAACAAAGGTTACAATGAGGCGCCAGGCCAAGATTACAAGTCTCTCAAGCTCACTGAAGCTCACTCATCTCATATTACAAGTCACTCAGCTCTCTCTCTCTCATCTCTCAATACATGTCTTGAACCAGCGGATGCTTCGAAAGGCGACGTCCATACATTATGCCCCGTTTAAGTCTTGACTCCATGCGGCCGCACACTTCGAATCGCAAAGGAACTCCGTGCCTCGACTCATCCAAGCGACCTCCGCGCCACGAGCTTCTACCTGTGCCTGCACATGTAAACTATGTCGGTGTCAGTACTCAACTGTACTGGTGGAGTGAGATCCTCGCCCACCCATACAAAACCAACACGTTTGATTTACTTTGTGTAACATAGTCCATTCTTATCGATTTTCTTTCTAGTCTTGTCTTAGGATCAGTTTTATGACAAATGCCTTGGCATAGTTGTGTCTGAGGACCATCCCGTGCTTGCAATAACAACGTTAACTCATACCTTGCCTCTAGACCCTTCTCGTGCCAATAATGTTAACCTACAAGTCGTGTTTGCCTTACGGCCATAATCAGGGATGCAACTACCCAATAGACTCTATTTCCGTGTGACCGTGCTATCGTACCGATAACATCCTTATACTTGCCTCAAGACCTTCTCGTTTGCTTACAATGTCAACACACCGACTCATACTTGTCTTTCGTGCCAAACTCTGGAACGTAACGACTCGATCGTGCCATGAACTCGATTCGTGTTTCAATATCTCTGAGGCAGTGCCTCCTCGCTTAGTCTTTCCTATACTTTAGTTTTGACAACACGGCCGTGCCTCATATTTCGAGGTCGTGTCCAGCAACTCAACGTAACTTCACCCAACTTTCCCTACGGCCCTTCTCGACTTAACTCACAATAGCCCAAGTCTAACTAATGCAACTCTATGCCAACGACTTAACACTCGACGCCACATCTCGTGCCGAAGCACGCCGCCTTCATTGTAGCCAAATCTTAGTTCCAGACATTGTATCTTCTAACTGCATACACATAGAACTCAACTCAGTCCAAAGGCACACACGCGGATTATCGCCCGTGTCGACACATCTATATGAATGGTCACTGGCATTAACTAGCCATCGTGGACATAGCCTGGCATTCGGGACCATTGCACCGCAGGTGACGATCCCCGATGCAAGTCCCTGGCCTACCGGTTGCTTCATACCCAGCTCGGCTATAACTTGTTTCTTCCTAAGCCGAGTCGGTCCCATGGCCCCGGGTTGCCGCTCGAAGAAACCATCGCCCTTGTCGACAAGTTGTCCAAGACCGCGCACATACGCTAACTTCTAGACTTAACATAACTGCATGGTCTCATCATCATCATTTAGTTCCTTTGCTTTACTTCTTCCACTTTTTATACTTCTTTACAGAGCCCAAACCAGGGTTGCCTCGGCGACTGAACCACAGTCCCGACATATTTTCTCTCGGCGACTAACCATCGCTTAGACTTAACATTCTTTGAACTCCGGGAACGGCTACTGCATAGCCTTCCTACTTAACTTGAACATAACGTATCCCTTAAGTATCGACAGACCGTGGCTAACTTTCCACTGAACCAACTGTGGCTCGTGCCTTAAACCAACTCGTGTTCTACGCAACGCTATCGCCCAAGTCATACCTTATATGATGGGCCTTGGGATCGTGGGACTATTTAACTTGACAACCGCAGAAGGAGCGGGACAGCACTGCTGAATGACTTAGGTCGACCGGCATAACTTTGCCTAACTTACTCAAGCCTACAACATTAACCCGAGGGACGGGTAAAGGCTATGCCAAGCCTTGCATCGAGGAAGCGTGCATGCTTTATCGAGCATTTACGCGGGCGACGCCTATGACTTAGGCAAGTTCATAGTTTTGTGTCGAAGACCAACTTTCCTTCTCCCAAGCCACGGGACGAAGGACCGAGTGTCAATTTCAAAGCACGCCGTGCACCAACTCTAAACCGACCGTTAGAACTTTTTCCATGTTCTAACTCCTTTCGACCCGTCAGGATTATTCCCTTAGCTGTGTGGATTTGTCTCTTTTATTATCAAGCCTATTGTGCAAGTTGAAAACATACGATTTATTATGTGAAGGCTAAGATGAGGCAAGTTCACCGAAACTACCCCACCTGAGCGATGTCTCCGAGTCGCCGTTGTATGGCCAAGTCCGAACGCCGTCGGCGTTTCGATTCCTCCGATTGACTGAGCGGGATGGGGCACTACAGTAACCCAAGTTGTACTGAGCACTAAATCGTGGATTGATACGGTTCAGTCAAGTTCAGGAACTAACTTTGAAGACCTGAGAATTAGAAGGATGTTGGCAGTTACCTCAAATAGGTTAGGGAAAGTGCCAGGTTTAATATTGGGATTCAATCTTGAATCTAATACTTAGCTTCTTTTCCTAGACTGCTATAACATCCATGAAACTTCTGAACATTTCTCCTTTTGAGCAGAATTTTCAGTTGAATGAAATAGGATTGGATTAGATGAACTGAACTAAATTGTATCAGTCCTACAAATCTAAACTGTCAATGCCTATTTTCCTTTAGATGAATATGGGTAGTTCGTACCACCATAGTAAGGAGATCATGGTACCAAATTGATGGTTGGCTATTCTAGGAGCCATGGCACATAGGGTTAGTAATGTATGATAGGAGATTAATGATAGGTTATCTCATACTTTAGCATATTATTTTAGTTATATAAATTGTATGATAGAGTTATGTATATAAGATAGGTTTAGTGTTTAAACTAAGTTATGTTAAATGACCTTTTAGACTAGAAATATCTACCTTTAAATTATTGACTTATCAAGTTGTAATTATAAACAGGAGGATTCCCAGCTTTACATCCCACACTTGATCACCCTGAGCAAGGCAAGTATACTCCTCGAACTTGTTCATTTTCTCATGTCTTGTATATTCATTCCTGTATCACCTTGTTGACACGATGTATCATAGGATTATCTTGTTTTATGTTCTTGAGTTTACTTGTGTCTGGGAGGGAAAATACTACAGATGTGTGATAAAACCCGTGTTACTATTCATGTGAATAGCTTAGGCCCTGCATCGTGCACGCGGGACCAAAGCCATACCATTTTATGTTCATTGAATCTACCCAAGCCGATCACACACTCTGGAAGTTTTTTAATATTGCATATTTCAGGATTCAGGTTGTATTTCATGTTCAGGTTGTACTTCATGTTCAAGACTCATATCATGTTCCCTATATTTACTTTCAGTACTCATGTTCAGTTTTATGTCTTGTTCTCATTTCTCGTACTGTATATATATTTCCTGTTTCTTGTTCATACTATGATGTTTATGTTCATTTTCTTGGATATATTTAGCTCCGCTCCTGACTAGGATATATTGCAGGTGAGCTGGAGGCTACCTGTGATACTTACTACGGGCAGGAGCCTGGAGGCACCTATGAGCCAGTTGATATTGCCCAGGACCTAGAGGCTGAGGAAGCCTAGTCTTTTCTACTTTAGCTTTATCTGGACTTGTATTAGAGACGTCATTATAGATTACATTTGCTGGAATGTAATAACATTTAGATTTATATCTGAGATTCTGGGATTTGATATATTAGATGTTGTGATTACTTTCATTCTTATATTGATTCATAGTTCTCCCTAGATATTGGTACAGCTTACTTCATCGTGTCTAACGATGAAGACTGGGCGTGTCCGACTCGTGTTCGATTATTCGGAAGCGGGTCATGACATGTTTTTAGTGGTGGCCCTTACAGGTCTATCCTAATGGTAGCTAGGTCTTAGCGTACTATTGGGGGACTTGATTACACTAGGGAAACTTGATCACAGCATAGAAAAATTGGAAAATAAGGGTATATCAGGTTTATCAGGTGCATTGATATTATAAAAACATTGTTTATTTGGTTTTAGGGTTTGTCAATCAACGAAGTTTTCTTTCTATTGCAGGATGGTCACTATGAGGAAGACTGCGGATCAGCCCAGAGTTGTAGGCAGTTCGGATCAGCCCGTACCAGGCGTTGCAGCAGATCAGCTTCCGCCACCGCCTCCTATCTTTCCTTCATTGCCCTCGACGATGATGTTTGACGGCGCCCAAGTGATGGCTATGTTCCAACGGTTTATGGAGGCCCAAAACCACCAGGCAGCACAGTTCAGAACGACCGTCGTCGACGCACTCAGGACTCGAAAGACGGCAGCACCAGCACCGGTAGCACCTCCAGCACCAGCAGTATCGAGACCGGGGACGTCCATGGACTATCAGAACCTCTGTTCGATAGACTTTTGAGGCAACGAGGGGATCGTCTACGCAGACGAGTGGCTGGAAAATGTGGAGAGGGCGCTGAAGATGGCGAGGATCCCTGATGACTTGAAGGTAGAGGTGGCGAGCATGCGACTGTTCGACCTTGCCAGAGTCTAGTACCACAAGGAGCCCCAGTTGGCAGTACCGCAGGTTCTTTGGGCATATTTCGAAACTCTGTTCATGGAGAAGTTTTTCCCAGACATTAAGAGAGACGAGCTTCGGATGCAGTTTGAGGCCTTGTAGCAGGGGACGATGTCAGTAGCAGAGTATACTTCAGAGTTTACCCGACTCAGCAGGTTCGCAGAAAACCTTGTCGACATGCTGGAGGAGAGGGCCTAGAGATTCAAGAAGGGCCTGACCAGAGAGCTGCGGCACACAGTAGCTATTAGCCAGGCGACTACTGACTCGAGCTTCCTCAAGTTCGCTCAGGCAGTTGAGAAGGAGATGAACCCGAGGCCCAAGAGGGATAGGGACATCGGCAGCAGCAGTTACCAGGCACCGGCGAAGAGGGTACAGATGTAAACACAGACGAGGCCAGCCCAGCATGCAGCAGTTTAGCATCGACCTGCCAGAGTTCCAGCAGTTCGGCATCAGAGGCAGAAGGGGTCACTTAGACATACTGTCATCGGCCGGGACACCATGTGGAGGTCTGTCGCAAGAGGCTCGAACTTTGCCTATTCTGCGGGTCATATGCACATCAGATGAGAGACTGTCAGTAGGCCACAGCTAGACTAGCAGAAGGACCCCGAGAAGATGGAGGACCACAACCTGTACCACCCAGAGCACTACCTGCTGTACCTCATAGAGGAGGACCAGCTCTACTACCCCAGCAGCAGAGGTTTGCACAGCACCAGCAATAGCAGAGGAAAGGACCACAGCGGGGACGTGCTTACATTATGGTCGTAGTTGAGGAGGAGGAGGCAACTCCAGATATTATCACAGGTTCTATTATCATATATTCATTTCCTGCTATTACATTATTTTATTCTAGAGCCACACATAGCTTTGTATCATATGAGTTTCTGCATAGACACGGTTTCACACCTAAGCCCACTAGGAGAAACTGTCGGATTATGACAGGATGGGGGGTAGTACCAGTTAGTGAAATGGTGGATTGCCCTATCACTATAGCTGGACGAAAGCTTAGGGCTCGACTTCTAGTGATGCCATTGCCTGGATTCGACGTAGTCCTCGACATCGACTGGATGAGCGAGCAGTTTACCGTAATAGACTGCCATGAGAAGAAAGTCACTTTCAGCCCGCCTTATAACGCCCCAGTCCCAAAATATGTAGGACTAGGAACGTAGATATGCCAGCTGTATTCATACGAAGTACACTCCAATATATGGAAACCTCACATGAATACATAAGCTGTAAAATGCAGTAGAACCATAACTAATCTCATCCACACAAGAATAAATGAATAGAAGATATCATATAATCAACTATGAATTGTCATTTGGTACAAGTAGTTGGGCGGAGACAAATCCACTACCAACTATGAAAAGAAATACATATCAAAAGAAAGATTTTGGCGAGCAAAGCGAAGACGATCCAAATGCAATCATCCTCGAAGAAATAGCGATGAGCACGGCTAGAGCTAGAGCACCTGCGAAAGACAATAACACACACCTGGAGAGATAACCAGGTCCTCAGAGGGACGTAACAAGACACATAATATCATACCATATAAACTGAATAAATATTGCTCAAATAAATAAGTCAATTGAATTTATAACATGGTCCAATACGCACCTATTGAACGAGCGTACCATCCCCCCAACCAAACAAGGACAGGAGATGGTAAACTAATTCACGGTGACGTATCTTTCCATGCTATGAATCCAATATAGTCTCCAGACCCCAACAAGGTTCAATACCTTCTCATCGAAGTAGTAAGTCACACCTACAACCAAACAAGGATAGGATGTGACGAACTAATCCGCGACAAGTTATTGTTCTAAGTCACGGTCAGATACAAGTACACAAACCAAAAGTACACGTACCTAACGGATAGGGTCGCCTACCGTTCTAAGTGAAATGTAGTTAAGAACAATCCTTCCTACGCATGGGCCCTGGCTAAATAGGATCGGCATAGTCCCCCCTTGGGGCACTAGAGGCCCAATCAATAAGAGCATGACGTTCCGCAGAATCGCCAGTGGCCGTCAGTAATCTTGGGTAAGCTGACCCGCGTCTCCGACGGAGCTCACGGGTTACAAAAGGGAAAGTGCATCGAAGCCCATACGCTAGGGAATTGTCCTCCCCACCCAATGCCTACTTTGTTGTATCTACAACATTAACCTCTATAACCGCTAAGTCAAACTAAGCATGCAACCTCTATTAGCGGTTATTCCTATCGCACGGCTTATACGCACCGGTAGCCAGCCAGTCACGCATGTCCGTGTTCTACATACGACACACAACTTCGTGTTACAACGTGTCAAGGCCAATGAATGCAACACACAAGGAGGTCCCTTAAATCTAGGTTTAATGTGTAAGAAAAATAATACATAGCAGAATAAAAATGAACAGTAAGTTCTAACAGGTTATGCCATGTATCACAGTTTATTTTGCATAAAGAAAATAATAAATAATGCATGAAATATGAGCTAAAATAATTAAACAGCTAATGGCATGGTGTCTTGCCTGATAGTACGCCTGGTGTGCTGCAATAATGAATGTGGCACAAACTGCGATGTCAGTGCAACAACTATACAAGGTTACCTCTGTTGGTGGCACGGACAGTTCCATTGGGTCCAGAAGGGTCAAGTTAGTTAGGGTTGACATATGGTAGTACGAAATTGGGTGACATAATGGGAATAAGGGGATCGGTTACGGACATGAAAGAAATCAAAGAATAAAATAATAAGATATTTGAAAACTAATTATAATACTTAAAACTAGTTTTTATGAGTCAAAATAATTATAGCAAAAATATTTAAATTCAAGAAAATCGTTTTATTTTGGACAAAACTCTAAGTTTGTCAAAAATAGAATTTCTAGGAAGAAACTAAATTTTTATTTGTCAAAAAAATATTTTAATTAATTATATAAAATGTAGAAAAATATTTTAGGGCTACTGAGCAGTCAAACAAAATTTTGGAATAGGTTAACTATCTATTTATTTAATAAAACAAAATAATAACAATAATATTAATAATAATAATAATACTTACAGTAACATGCATACTAATAATACATGTAGTTTTTATATATAAAAAAGTACACTGTAATTAGAATGATACTAATAATAATAATAACAATAATGATAATTATTATTATTATTAACCCAATGACCAGCAAACTAGCAAAAATAAAATAAATATAATAATAATAATGATCAATAATAATCTTCCTAATAATAATGATAAGGATAATGATAATAATAGTATTATTATTGATAATAATAAAAATAATAATGAACAGATATCCAAAAAAAAGAACAAAAAAAAAGAAAAAGAAACATTACACGAGCAGCTGCTCTTTTAGAAAACGGAGAGAGAGAGAATAACTAAATAAAAATAAAACAAAAAAAATAAAAAAATAAAAAAATAAAAAAAAGCTGCTACTGCTCATCTCTTTACTGATGGGAAAAGAGGACAAAAGTGAAAGAAAAAAAATCAGCGAAAGAGAGAGAGGAGGAGTCGGAGAGTGGGAGAGATGAAGCGAGAGAAAGGGGAGGAGCGTCGGGGCTGCGCCGTGGCGCGCTAGCGGCGGCGGAGGCTGCTCGCGGAGGAAGGCGGAGGGTTTCGGGGTTTTGCGCGGAGGCGGGGAGTTCGATCGGCCGGTCGGCGCGCTTGACGATGCGGGGACGCGCGGCCAGCGGTAGGAGAAAAGGGCAGCGCACGAGGGGTACGATCGCGGCTGGATGGGAGTGGAGGCCGGCGGGTGGAGCTAGGGCGGACGACGAGCGGGGAGCGGCGCCCTGACACGAACGGAGGAGGACGCGCACGGGAAGAGGGTTCGGGTTCGTCGGGGCTGAGGAAGGCGGAGTCGTCGGAGGTAAGTGCGGTGGTTTTTAGGGTTTCTATTTTCTTTACTCGTGTGTTGGCGATGGTGGCGGTGATGGTTTGGGTGTCGAGGAGTTCGGATGAGACGATGACGAACGACGACGATGATGATGGTAATGGTGGGGGCCTGGAGTCGAGTGGCTGGGCTGTGCTCGGGGTCGACGGGTGGTGAACGAAAAAAGGGCAGGCTGGGGTGGTGGTGAACTCCGGTGACGTTGATGAGTTGGCAGTCGTGGTCGGGGTCTCAGTGTTGTGCTGGCGGTGGTGATAGGTGCTGTGGGAGTTGGAGATTTCTGGTGGGTGGCCGATGGCAATGGTGGAGGCTGATGGTGGTGATAATGGTGCCAACTAGTGGTGTAGGTGGCTTGGTCGGGGAAAGCCGGTCACGATGATGATGGGTTGGAGACAGGGAGCGGGGTTGCCGGGGCGAAGTCGGGATAGGAGCTGTGGTTGATTAGGTTAGGATACCGTGTCGGAGAATGTCCGATACGGTAGAGATGAGGAGATGAGTCCGGGATTGTCGGACAAGGATTAATATTTATATATGTAACAATGGAATAAGATATGGACACTGACACGGTGTACGCACATATGTGGTGGAGGAAATCATGGAGAATAGCATATATGGATGAGTACCTGCCTATTTGTAGGATGTGGGAATTCCCAATAAGATAAGGATTAGAATATTTAAACCCAATTTAGATATTTCCTAATTAAAATCAATCCAAATCCAAATACAAATCAAATTTAAATCTAATTAAATTTTTAGTTTAAAAATCTAATGGGATAAATCAAATTGTAAATATTTACTATTTAAATAAATCCATAAATTCAAATCAAGATTTAAATCCCTACAATAATTTTGAAATATATTTTTCAAAAATACTACTAATAATAATTTCAAAAATTACATTAATATTTTTAAATATCTTTTTGACTAATAAAATATTTAATATTAATAGATTTTGAAAATGGAATTATATATGAATTCATATGCAAGGAATATTTGCATAAAATAAACTTCAAGTAAAATACAAATAATTATTATATATATTATTTGATCTATATAAAAATAAAAAAAATGTTTTACTAAAATATGTACGCTCGCACATATTCGCACTCGTCGAGCAATTACGCAAAAAATGAAATTTCGTGCACAACGTATAATACGACTACGCGACGTATAATACAAAATTTTTAAATCCGTACAAATTTTTAAAAAAATATAGTAGAAATTTATGGGTTTTACATCCTACCCAACTTAAAAGAATTTTATCCTCGAAATTAAGAATTAGCAGGGGGGTGAGAAGACACAAGGGGTATCGGTGGGGAACAATCAATTATAAGGCTCAACAAAATCATGTCGTAAGAAGTTGCGATCTAGATCATAGAAAAATAATATGAGTATTGTCGTGGGTAGTGAATGAGGGTCATAGTAGGGCCGAAAAGAAGGACGAGGAGTTTAGGATGAAGTTATAGCAACATTGAGTGATAACGGTCATAATTGGTAGGAAGGCTAGAGGGAGTTCTAGTACTATGCCTTCGTCTTTCTAAAATAGGTGAAGGCGAACGCAATAAGGAGTTTCAAGACGATATTATCGAATACGAGTACGTGATTCAAGGACGACCAAAAATTTCAAAGGAATTGCCAAGACAGTCGCGGATGGGAGTCTAAAGGACAAGTTTAGCTGTGTCCCCATCCACGTAGAATAATAGACAAAAGCGAACCAAAGTGCACTCGGTTGATCAGACCATCATGCACCGGTTCTGATTAGACAATATGTTAGTGAGCGCGCTCAATAGCATAAGTCATGAACAAACTCGATAAATGGATGAGTTTGTAAAACTAGATTATAGTTGCAACATTAGTCAAAGTGGTAAAATTATAGGTACGAGAGATTTAGATTAAAAGAGGGCAGAATGATTCTAAGTTATACAGTTGTCCTATAGTCCTCTTGTCCAAGTCCTTGGTTGGCTAGACGGGTTAGGTCCTCTAGATTCTAGGATCTAAATAAGCTTGCTAATATAGGTCACTAGGTCAAAGGGGTTGCTAGTTCATAAGGTATTATACCCAACTTAAAGAATTAAACTAATGGTGTTTTGGGACAACTAACTAGTAGGGTCAATCTCTAGCAAGCACGAAGGGAAGATAAGAATAGGGATGGAAGGAAGCAAGCAAGATGCAATTGATGAGTCAAACGGTAGATAAAATCAAGGAAAGAGGTCAAGTATGTGGATGAGATCCTAAACTTCTAATCCTATATGCAGGCTTGCTTGGTACGGTAATGTAACCAAACAATTTATCTTGACCTGCATGGGCCACCACAAAAATATATAACTAGGAACGTAGACATGCCAGCTGTATTCATATAAAGTACACTCCAATATATGGAAACCTCGCATGAATACATAAGCTGTAAAATGCAGTAGAACCATAACTAATATCATCCACACAAGAATAAATGAATAGAAGATATCATATAATCAACTATAAATTGTCATTTGGTACATATAGTTGGGCGGAGACAAATTCACTACCAACTATGAAAAGAAATACATATCAAAAGAAAGATTTTGGCGAGCGAAGCAAAGACGATCCAAATACAATCATCCTCGAAGAAATAGCGATGAGCACGGCTAGAGCTAGAGCACCTGCGAAAGACAATAACACACACATAGAGAGATAACCAGGTCCTCAGAGGGATGTAACAAGACACATAATATCATGCCATATAAACTGAATAAATATTGCTCAAATAAATAAGTCAATTGAATTTATAACATGGTCCAATACGCACCTATTGAACGAGCGTACCATCCCCCCAACCAAACAAGGACAGGAGATGGTAAACTAATTCACGGTGACGTATCTTTCTATGCTATGAATCCAATATGGTATCCGGACCCCAACAAGGTTCAATACCTAGTAAGTCACACCTACAACCAAACAAGGACAAGATGTGACGAACTAATCCGCGATAAGTTATTGTTCTAAGTCACGGTCAGATACAAGTACCCAAACCAAAAGTACTCGTACCTAACGGATAGGGTCGCCTACCGTTCTAAGTAAAATGTAGTTAAGAACAATCCTTCCTACGCATGGGCCCTGGCTAAATAGGATCGGCATAGTCCCCCCTTGGGGCACTAGAGGCCCAATCAATAAGAGCATGACGTTCCGCAGAATCGCCAGTGGCCGTCAGTAATCTTGGGTAAGCTGACCCGCGTCTCCGGCGGAGCTCACGGGTTACAAAAGGGAAAGTGCATCGAAGCCCATACGCTAAGGAATTGTCCTCCCCGCCCAATGCCTACTTTGTTGTATCCACAACATTAACCTCTATAACCGCTAAGTCAAACTAAGCATGCAACCTCTATTAGCGGTTATTCCTATCGCACGGCTTATACGTACCGGTGGCCAGCCAGTCACGCATGTCCGTGTTCTACATGCGACACACAACTTCGTGTTACAACGTGTCAAGGCCAATGAATGCAACACACAAGGTGGTCCCTTAAATCTAGGTTTAATGTGTAAGAAAAATAATACATAGCAAAATAAAAATGAACAGTAAGTTCTAACAGGTTATGCTATGTATCATAGTTTATTTTGCATAAAAAAATAATAAATAATGCATGAAATATGAGCTAAAATAATTAAACAGCTAATTGCAAGGTGTCTTGCCTGGTAGTACGCCTGGTGTGCTGCAATAATGAATGTGGCACGAACTACGATGTTGGTGCAACAACTATACAAGGTGACCTCTGATGGTTGCACGGACAGTTCCATTGGGTCCAGAAGGGTCAAGTTAGTTAGGGTTGACATAAGGTAGTTTGAAATTGGGTGCCAGAATGGGAATAAGGGGATCGGTTACGGACAGGAGAGAAATCAAAGAATAAAATAATAAGATATTTGAAAACTAATTATAATACTTAAAACTAGTTTTTATGAGTCAAAATAATTATAGCCAAAATATTTAAATTCAAGAAAATCATTTTATTTTGGCCAAAACTCTAAGTTTGTCAAAAATATAATTTCTAGGAAGAACTAAATTTTTATGTCCAAAAAATATTTTAATTAATTATATAAAAATCTAGGAAAATATTTTAGGGTAACTGAGTAGTCAAACAAAATTTTGGAATAGGTTAACTATCTATTTATTTAATAAAACAAAATAATAACAATAATATTAATAATAATAATAATACTTATAGTAACATGCATACTAATAATACATGTAGTTTTTATATATAAAAAAGTACACTGTAATTAGAATGATACTAATAATAATAACAATAATGATAATTATTATTATTATTAACTCAATGACCAGCAAACTAGCAAAAATAAAATAAATATAATAATAATAATAATCAATAATAATCTTCCTAATAATAATGATAAGGATAATGATAATAATAGTATTACTATTGATAATAATAAAAATAATAATGAACAGATATCCAAAAAAAAAGAACAAAAAAAAGAAAAAGAAACATTACACGAGCAGCTGCTCTTTTAGAAAACGGAGAGAGAGAGAGAGAATAACTAAATAAAAACAAAATAAAATAAATAAAATAAAATAATAATAAAAAAATAAAAAGCTGCTACTGCTCATCTCTTCACTGATGGGAAAAGAGGACAAAAGTAAAAGAAAAAAAAAATCAGCGGAAGAGAGAGAGGAGGAGTCGGAGAGTGGGAGAGAGGAAGCGAGAGAAAGGGGAGTAGCATCGGGGCTGCGCCGTAGCGCGCTAGCGGCGGTGGAGGCTGCTCGCGGAGGAAGGCGGAGGGTTTCGGGGTTTCATGCGGAGGCGGGGAGTTCGGTCGGCCGGTCGGCGCGCTTGCCGACGCGGGGACGCGCGGCCAGCGATGGGAGAAAAGGGCGGCACGCGAGGGGTGCGGTCGCGGCTGGATGGGAGTGGAGGCCAATGGGCGGAGCTAGGGCGAACGACGAGAGGGGAGCGGCGCCCTGACACGAACGGAGGAGGACGCGCGCGGAAAGAGGGTTCGAGTTCGTCGGGGTTGAGGAAGGCGGAGTCGATGGAGGTAAGTGCGATAGTTTTTAGGGTTTCCATTTTCTTTACTCGTGTGTTGGCAATGGTGGCGGTGATGGTTTGGGTGTCGGGGAGTTCGGATGAGACGACGACGAACGACGACGATGGTGATGGTAATGGTGGGGGCCTGGGGTCGAGTGGCTGGGCTGTGCTCGGGGTCGACGGGTGGTGAACGGGAAAAGGGCAGGCTGGGGTGGTGGTGAACTCCGGTGACGTTGATGAGTTGGCGGTCGTGGTCGGGGTCTCAGTGTGGCGCTGGCGGTGGTGAAAGGTGCTGTAGGAGTTAGGGATTTCCGGTGGGTGACCGATGGCAATGGTGGAGGCTGATGGTGGTGATAATGGTGCCAACTAGTGGTGTAGGTGGCTTGGTCGGGGAGGGCCGGTCACGGTGACGATGGGTTGGAGACAGGGAGCGGGGTTGCCGGGGCGGAGTCGGGATAGGGGCTGTGGTTGATTAGGTTAGGATACCGTGTCGGAGAATGTCCAATACGGTAGAGATGAGGAGATGAGTCTGGGATTGTCGGACAAGGATTAATATTTTTATATGTAACAATGGAATAAGATATGGACACTGACACGGTGTACGCACATATGTGGTAGAGGAAATTGTGGAGAATAGAATACATGGATGAGTACCTGTCTATTTATAGGATGTGAGAATTTCCAATAAGATAAGGATTAGGATATTTAAACCCAATTTAGATATTTCCTAATTAAAATCAATCCAAATCCAAATACAAATCAAATTTAAATCTAATTAAATTTTTACTTTAAAAAACAAATGGGATAAATAAAATTGCAAATATTTACTATTTAAATAAATCCATAAATTCAAATCAAGATTTAAATCCCCACAATAATTTTGAAATATATTTTCCAAAAATACTACTAATAATAATTTCAAAAATTATATTAATATTTTTAAATATCTTTTTGAATAATAAAATATTTAATATTAATAGATTTTGAAAATGGAATTATATATGAATTCATATGCAAGGAATATTTGCATAAAATAAACTTCAAGTAAAATACAAATAATTATTATATATATTATTTGATCTATATAAAAATAAAAAAATAATTTACTAAAATATGTACGCTCGCACATATTTGCACTCGTCGAGTAATTACGCGAAAAACAAAATTTTGCGCACGACGTATAATACGACTACGCGACGTATAATACAAAATTTTTAAATCCGTACAAATTTTTAAAAAAATATACTAGAAATTTAGGGGTTTTACACGCCTGGAGTTTTGCCATTCGAAGTCAGAAGACGGATCGCAGAGAGGCTAGAGGGAGTCTGCTTCAGAGCAGTTACAGAAGCCCAGGAGTTGTCGCATCCACTGATTGTAGAGTTTCTCGACGTCTTTTTCGAGGAGTTGCCAGGATTGCCGCTAGATCGAGATGTGGAGTTCAGCATCGACCTAGTGCCCGGATCAGCACCAAAGTCCCAGTATTGTTACAAGATCAACCCGAAGGAAGCTGCAGAGTTGAAGGCTCAGATTGATGAGTTAGACGGCAAAGGTTTTATTCGGTCCAGTGCCTCATCCTGGGGAGCACCGGTACTCTTCGTTCCCAAGAAGAATGGGATGGTGAGGATGTGTATCGATTATCGTGTACTCAATAACATTACCATCAAGAATAGATACCCGTTGTCACGGATTGATGAGTTGTTTGATCAGCTGAGTGGGGCGAAGGTCTTTTCCAAGATTGACCTTCGATCGGGGTATCATCAGATGAAGTTTCAGGAGCAGGATATTCTGAAGACAGCTTTCAACACCGGTTACAGCCAGTATGAATTCTTGGTGATGCCGTTCGGACTCACCAATGCCCCAACAGTGTTTATGAACTTGATGAATAAAGTTTTTCACAAGTATTTGGATAAGTTTATTGTAGTCTTCATTGACGACATTCTGATATATTCAAAGACCAAGGAGGAGCATGTGGAGCACTTGCGGATCGTGTTAGAGATTTTGTGGAAGGAGAAGTTGTACGGAAAGCTCTCAAAGTGCGAGTTATTTTTGGTCAGAGTGGAGTTCTTGGGGCATGTGGTGACTGGAGAGGGAATTTCTGTGGATCCCAAGAAGATTGAGTCAGTGGAAGCATGGGCACCTCCTAAGTCAGTAGCTGAGATTCGTAGTTTTCTGGGGCTAGCAGGATACTACAAGAAGTTCGTGAAGGATTTTGCCAGGATAGCAGAGCCGATGACCAAGCTTATACGGAAGGACGAGGAGTTCATTTGGAGCGACGCCTGCCAGTCAACATTTAAAGAATTGAAGAGAAGACTCACCACAGCGCTAGTTCTAGCTTTACCATCGGGATCAGGAGGATTCGTCATCTATAACGATGCTTCAGGGAAGGGCTTGGGATGTACGCTTGAGCGGAATAAGAGGGTCATTGCTTATGCTACTAGACAATTGAGGCCTCATGAGAAGAATTACCCTACATATGACTTGGAGCTTACAGTAGTCAATTTTGCCTTAAAACTGTGGAAGCACTATTTGTATGGAGAGAGAGTGGACATCTTTATGGACCATAAAAGCCTGAAGTATGTTTTCACTCAGAAGGAGCTGAATATGAGACAACACAGATGGCTGGAACCTACGAAGGATTTCGACATCAATTTACAGTACTACCCTGGGAAGACGAATGTGGTAGCAGATGCTCGCATTCGATATTCTGTTGCTATATATCTCACTATGGATCGGCATCTTTTGAAGGATCTTGAGAGTCTGGGGATCGAGATTGTTCTTCCAGGAGTTGGAGGACAGCTGATGCACATGCAGATACAGTCAGGGCTGATAGAGAAGATCAAGGAGACCCAGTTTCTAGATGAGGGGCTCCGATGTCTCAGAGGCCAGGCAGAGGCAGGATTGCTCGACGACTTCACCATTGCAAATGATGGATCCTTGTGGCACAGAACTCAGTTGTGTGTGTCCAAAGATTTACGGGAGGAGGTGATGCAGGAGGCCCACCAGTCGCAGTATTCTATACATCCTGGGTCTACCAAGATGTATAAGGATCTGCAAGATTATGTTTGGTGGTATGGGATGAAGAAAGAGGTTGCCAGATTTGTTTCCAGATGCCTTGTGTGCCAGCAAGTCAAGATGGAGCGCTACAGACCACCGGGATTACTCCAGCCTTTACCTATTCTGGAATGGAAGTTGGAGCACATCACCATGGATTTTGCTTCTAGTTTACCGCGTATGCCCAGTGACAAGGTTGCTATTTGGGTTATCATGGACAGACTGACGAAGTCTGCTCATTTTATTCCGTTCAAGGTTGGGTTGTCAACCGAGAAGCTTGTAGATCTCTATATGCGGCAGATTGTACAGATCCACGGGATGCCGGTGAGCATCATTTTAGAAAGAGACAGCCGCTTCACATCATACTTTTGGAGGAGTCTACAGCTGAGCTTGGGTTTATAGTTGAAGTTCAGCACCACCTATCACCCACACACGGACGGGCAGTCCGAGAGGACCATTCAGACACTGGAGGACATGCTGCGGGTTTGCGCTCTCGACTTCGACGGTTCATGGGAGGATCATTTGTATCTAGTGGAGTTTGCCTATAACAACAGTTATCAGGCTAGTATCGAGATGACCCCGTTCGAGGCATTGTATGGGCGAAGATGTCGTACACCCTTATCATGTGACAACATTGGCGAGATGGCTTTGCTTGGACCAGAGATGGTGGTAGATTCGGCTGAAAAGATCAGGCTGATCAGGGAGGGTTTCAGAGTTGCACAGGATCGACAGAAGTACTAGGCAGATAGCAGCAGACGGCCACCAGAGTTCGCAGTTGGAGATAGAGTGTTCCTGAAGATCTCGCAGACCAGAGGCGTCATTCGGTTTGGCAGAGGTGGGAAGCTCAGTCTGAGGTATATCGGGCCCTTCGATGTGACGGCACAGATTGGCAAGGTGGCATATCGATTAGCTCTTCCAGCTAGCTTGGAGGGAGTGTACAATGTTTTCCACGTGTCCCAGCTTCGATGCTACATTCCAGACCCGAGCCATGTGGTGGACTACTCAGAATTAGAGGTGGGTCTGAGCTTGACCTACGAGGAGCAGCCAGTGGAGATCCTTGATCGGAGGGAGAAGCGCCTGCGGAACCAGACTATTCCACTTGTCCGCATCATGTGGAGGCACCACTCTCCAGAAGAGTCCACATGGGAGCGCAAGGACGAGATGCGGGAGCGCTATCCTAGTCTGTTTACTTGATTGTACTTTTGTCCTTGAAATCTTAATTTCAATAAAATGGGTTGTGTTGAATATTCGTTGATTAATTTTGATGTCTTTTAAATTTCGAGGACAAAATTTTTCAACGGGGAGAGATTTGTAACTCCACCTTCCTGATAATTGAAATTTTTAAGTTTTAATATAATAATATTGATTTGACAATTTAGAAAATTTTATATACTTTAAAATTATGTGAAGCTATTATATATCATTTTTTTTATGTTTTCATCCAATGAGTTTCCTTTATTTAAACCATGGGCCCTTATCAGCCAGCCCATCACTTTAGTTTTAATTGTTCAGTTAGGTTTTATTAGAAGTAGAGAGGAGAGCATGTGCTTAGCACAGCTCATTTCTATTCCTCCTTGAACCCTGGTTGTAACAAACTCTCGAAATTTCAACAAATTTCTTTCTCCTTCCATTCTCGGCCAGCTAAGCCATGTGCAATAACAAACTCAATTCCATTTTCCCTCCAATTCTTCTTATCTTTTAAATTTTCCCAACTGCTTATATAACCAGTGATCTATTTCTGTTATGAGCTTCATCATTCTTTGCTCTAACTGCTGCTTCCTTCTTCAACAAGTTCCTGAGCAGTCCTTCGAAGAAGAAACTTCCATGGCGTGGGTGGATGAAAGAAGAGATGATCGTTGCTCTTGAAGGTCCTGGCAACGGCAGAGGAACTCATTCTTCGTTGATCGTTTAGGAAGGTTGATCGATTTAGTGGTAAGAAATTTTCATCTAATTCTTTGATTTGGATTTGATTCTTAATCAAATTCCTGATCCAGATCTAAATTGTTGCTCCTTATATTTTAGATCCTTTTCGAAGATCCTTTGGAAATTGTTGACAACTCTATTAAATTGATCGATTACTCTTTGTTCATCATCTGGATTGAAGATCATCCGTAGTAAGTACCAAATCTTCCTCAAATCACATCTCGGTTGTTTAAATCCTAAAATTTATTTTAAGATCAATTTAATCTATGTCTAGGAACGTCTGTTCCTGAGCTAAAATCGATTCAGATCTGAACTCAGGGGTAGTGTGAGTATCCTACTTCAAAATTCAGTTCTTGAGAATTCAAGGATCGGTTGAGTGCAGGATGAAGTAAAATTTGGTGATAAATTTTTTGTTTTCCATTCGATTTGGATCAGGGGGAATGAGATCTCAAATTGCTTGGAATTAGTGTCAGAACTCTCAATTAAATCGATTCTTTGAAGGTATTCCTAACCTTTTCTTTAGTTGTTTATATTTGAATACATTTCATATACTGTAGAGTATCGGGATATTATTAGTTAGCTCTGTTAACTGTTAGTAAACTTGATGATGAGTTGGGATGAGCTATCATATTAGCATAGAACCATGAACAATAACAAGTAGTTAGAATGGGTTTTTCTAACTAATTTATGAACCCTATCTTGATGTATCCTGAGAATTGGAAGTGTCCTGCTATTGATGTAGACTGAAGCAAGTAACCTTGCAAGTCTTCTGTTGTATGAAGTTAATGTTAGTTCTACAGATTTGAAGGAAAGTTAAGAACATAAAATTTATGATAATCATGAGCTGAGTGTTTAAACTTATGCCCAGGTGAACTTGGGATTTTATAGTCTCCTTATTAATACTGTGTTGTTCCCTTGTTAGCTAAATTCCAATTATAGGATCTATATTTGGTTTTTGTTAAGGATGTTTTGATAAATCAACCTGATTACATCTGAAATTTGGATAATTGGAAGACTGATTTTTAGTAGAGTTGGATAGGTACTATAGATTGGTTCCTGGATTTCTTTTATTTTACTAAGAGTGCTAAGATTGCTACAGGTATAGCAGAACTAACTCAGATTGACAGCTGAGTGGTTTTGCATACTGTTAGAGGTATGCAAGAGTAGGTTAGAAGGATTATCTCATTTTGTGCCTACCATTGGTGCTCTCTTTTAGGCCAATTCAAGTTAAGGATTTTTTTATGAAAGGTAGTTAGAGATGTTCTTAGTTTAGAAAGGCTGATGTAATAGTTATAGAGGGTTATGTCCTAGAGAAGTTATGTATCACAGAGCTTTCGATTGTAAGTATCAGGGCATTAGTGTTGAGGACTGAATGTATATGTTGGTTCTCAACTAGAGTATACCAATGTCTCTACTGAGATTGTCTTATATCAGCCTTGAGTCTTTTCAGACTGTACATTGGTTTGATTGTGCCTATGTTACTGAGAGCATCTATAGTTAGGCTAGCCTATAGGTTTCTAGTGACAGTGTGTAACCAGTAGGTACCAGTCCTATGAAGGACTGAGGTCATGGTGGTGTCAGGATCAGGGCAGTAGTATCATAGGTATAATTCAAGACTGATTTATATCAGTCTTAGCTAACACTGATTTAAAATAGTACCTTAATTGGACTGAATTAAGGCAATGTTAACTAAGAATGAATCATATCAGTTGTTTAGGATAGCTTAGGCAAGTCCAGAATTCAGAACTGGACTTTTGGAATTGTTCTAAAATCATGTAGTAGTACTTCTAGAAATTACCTAAGATTGAGTGTAAATTGTTAGGATAACTTAAGGCTGTGGTCATGGGTGTACTGATTGTATCTAATACTATGAATACATAGATAATTTACTATGGGGACTATCATGTCCAGGACTTGATTTGGTTCAGAAATGTCATGGACTGAATTGAGATATCAGCTCATTTATGAAACTGAACAGTGGTATCAGCCCTGTGAACTGAACCATTGTTCAGTAACCCAAGTTGTACTGATCACTAAATCGATGATTGATACGGTTCAGTCATATTCAGGAACTAACTTTGAAGACCAGAGAATTAGAAGGATGTTGGTAGTTACCTTAAATGGGTTAGGAAAAGTGCCAGGTTTAATATTGGGATTCAATCTTGAATCTAATACTTAGCTTCTTTTTCTAGACTGCTATAACATCCATGAAAATTCTGAATATTTCTTCCTTTGAGCAGAATTTTCAGTTGAATGAAATAAGATTGGATTAGATGAACTGAACTAAATTATATCAGTCCTACAAATCTAAACTGTCAATGCCTATTTTCCTTTAGTTGAATATGGGTAGTTCGTACCACCATAATAAGGAGATCATGGTACCAAATTGATGGTTGGCTATTCTAGGAGCCATGGCACATAGGGTTAGTAATGTATGATAGGAGATTAATGATAGGTTATCTCATACTTTAGCATATTATTTTAGTTGTATAAATTATATGATAGAGTTATGTATATAAGATAGGATTAGTGTTTAAACTAAGTTATGTTAAATGACCTTTTAGACTTGAAATATCTACCTTTAAATTGTTGACATATCAAGTTGTAATTATAAACAGGAGGATTCCCAGCTTTACATCCAACACTTGATCACCCTGAGCAAGGCAGGTATACTCATCGGACTTGTTCATTTTCTCATGTCTTGTATATTCATTCATGTATCACCTTGTTGACACGATGTATCACGGGATTGCCTTGTTTCATGTTCTTGAGTTTACTTATGTCTGGGAAGGGAAATACTATAGATGTGTGATCAAACCCATATTACTATTCATGTGAATAGCTTAGGCCCCGTATCGTGCACGTGGGACCAAAGCCGTACCATTTCATGTTCATTGAATCTACCCAAGCCGATCACACACTCTGGAAGTATTTCAATATTGCATATTTCAGGATTCAGGTTGTATTTCATGTTCAGGTTGTACTTCATGTTTAGGACTCATATCATGTTCCCTGTATTTACTTTCAGTACTCATGTTTAGTTTCATGTCTTGTTCTCATTTCTCGTACTGTATATATATTTCCTATTTTTTGTTCATACCATGATGTTCACGTTCATTTCCTTGGATATACTTAGCTCCGCTCCTGACTAGGATATGTTACAGGTGAGCTGGCGGCTATCTGTGATACTTACTATGGGCAGGAGCCTGGAGGCACCTATGAGCTAGTTGATATTGCCCAGGTCCTAGAGGCTGAGGAAGCCTAGTCTTTTTTACTCTAGCTTTATCTGGACTTGTATTAGAGACATCATTATAGATTACATTTGCGGGAATGTAATAACATTTAGATTTGTATTTGAGATTCTGGGATTTGATATATTAGATGTTGTGATTACTTTCATTCTTATATTGATTCATAGTTCTCCCTAGATATTGGTACAGCTTACTTCATCGTGTCTAACGATGAAGGCTGGACGTGTCCGACTCGTGTCCGATTATTTGGAAGCGGGTCGTGACCGTAAGTCTTGTAACTAAGGATGGACCTAAGACAGTATAGAACCATTATTGTATGAAATTTGTTCATTTGAAGAGGATACGACCCCATGCTTCACAGGACTAGTTAAAGAGCTAAGCTGGGTAGAATTTTATAGATACTTTTCCAAGGAATAAGTTAGTGTATATTACAGTATAAGCCTGACCCTGTCATGCCTCGAGTCCACAAACCGTTCGCCTCCGGTGTTATATTGCCGAATCGATCGTCCTCGCTAAGGCGTGATGTCGTACGAGTCTAGAATTGCACTCGTACAAGGCAAGAACGTTACGTTGATTCTTATATTAAAATGCCAAGTTGAAACTTCATAAATCACATCAAATTGAAATGCAGTATAGGAAGATAGAAATATACTTTTTTATTCATAGCTTGCAACGAAGTGCAAGTTGTAATTACATTGGATGGCGTTTCGGCTACATTGATTGAAAACAAAAGAAAACATACTCGACAAGCTGCCTGAACTAACACTTGCCATTCCATACATTCGCCCCTTTATACATAAGCCTTCGATTGAATTAGCTTCAAAATACTTCATCATAGGAAGAGCTTCAAAATGCCTCTTTGTCCTTCAGCTTCAGTTTAGAGCTCCCGCCGCACCTGGGGAATTGGGGGAGGGGATTAGCACACTTGCTATGTGGATGAGACGAACCCACTCGTCTAAACTAACTTTGATTTTTAAGGTAGGCATGCTTTAGAGTTTTTTTTCTATTTAGAACTAAATGAATTCAGTTCATATCGATAGCCATCTTTGAAGTAATAGAGCATACAGTAAAACATAGCGATTTATCACATTTCTTACCACGGCCGTGCTCGTCCCTGCATAAAAAATAGATAATATTTACTACCTGCATAAGACAATAGGTGAGCATGCTCTATCTTATATGTGCGGTCATTGATGCTATGCATCACGAGGGACTTTTATATGGCATTACGATGTGCCTATCAGCTTGGGTTGCAAGCCCTGCTGTAGGTCCCGTAATGCCTCGCGCCGAAGCACGAATTTGATTATTCTTCCTAGGTCGATTCGGTTCCGGTGCCCCGGATACCGCATCGAGGAAAGTTCAACGTGTGCACAAGCTGTCCATGACCATGCCAATGCGTGAACCTTTTTATATGTGCGGACAGATTTATATAGCGCGAACAGTATTGAGTGACATTATCATTTCTTCTAATTCATGCAACAATTTATTTTCTCCAAAGTCATACTCCCGATTTAGTGTCCCGTAAGCACCAAATTGCCCGAGGCATCATAATCCATGATCGACGCTTCATATCATTGTTTTTCCCAAGTTCTTGACCTTAGTGGATTGTCATGCATTTAACTTGGCATCGTCGATTTGAATAAATTTGAGGCAAAGGAAATTCTTTTGTGGGACAGAGTAGAAAAAAAGGGGCCGAATCACCCACCAAGTCCTTTGATCGTGTCGACCGTCGAAGCTCTTCGCAACGTTCAAGCTTTAGTTACGCGAGCTCCTGCAATGGCACCAATACTTTGTTAGGATTCCTTCTTTTCCCCTTGCTTCGAAATTTGTAGATTATATCCAGAAAAACGACACAAAAGCACATCATCAAAACCCAGTGGCAAAAGCTCCAAGAAAACCATACAGCGGTCCGGTCCCGTCGAAGGGACTCGTATATAGAGCTCACTCGCCGAGACGCAGCCCGCTGCATCTAGGACTTATTCCAACAGAAGTCGTTCCATTAGTTGGATCGATTCTCGTAACATCCATCCAAATTGATTTGATTGATGCCGTAAGGTGTTATCGTTTACGAAGCTCAGCGATCGAGTCAGATGGCCATCTAAGTTCCCGACCGATCTGACTCGGTGCTAGCATATTATGAAGTCTGTCGCCTATCGAAGCAGGGCACTACATAATATACCACTAAGAAAAAGTTTTGTCCCGAAAATTAAGAACAAGGGTCTGACCTTAAATTAGGCAAACAACGAAGAATACTTCTTCTTTATCTCTGCCTCCATTTCCCACGTCGACTCTTCAATTGAATGGTTCCGTCAAAGCACGCGAACCAAAGATATCGACTGATTTTGTAACACCTTCTCCTTACGGTCCAAAATTTGAATAGGCTCCTCTGAGTAAGACAAGTCACTACGTAGCTCCAATTGATCGAAGCTAACCACGTGACTTGGATTGTGCACATATTTTTGAAGTTGTGAGATATGGAAATCATCGTGCACATCAGCCAAGGCAGAAGGTTACGCGATCCGATAAGCAACCGTTGCAACTCGCTCGATGATCTCGAAGGGGCCTACAAATCTCGGGCTCAACTTGCCTTTAATGTCAAACCGCATCACACCACGCATGGGCGTTACTTTCAGAGAAACGTGGTCCCCGACCAGAAATTCTAGCGGTTGTCGGTGAAGATCTGCGTAGCTCTTTTGTCGACTTTGTGCGATACGGAGTCTGTCTCGAATCAAGCGGACCTTTTCGACGACCTGCTCCACCAGTTTCGGTCCAAGTACTTATCTCTCTTCGACTTCGTCCTAGCAAATTGGTGAACGACACTTCCTTCCGTAGAGCGCTTCATACGTAGCCATCTGAATGCTTGACTGATAACTGTTGTTATACACAAACTCCACAAGCGACAAATACGTATCCCAACTAGTCTTTAGATCGATCGCACACAGATGCAACATATCCTCTAAGATTTGATTTACCCCCTCCGTCTGACCATCTATTTGGGGGTGGTACGCCGAACTAAAATTTAGTTTGGTCCCCATCGCCGCTTGTTGGCTCGTCCAAAAATACGATAGCAATCGCCCGTCTCTGTTCGAAATTATTGATGCAGGTACCCCGTGTAGTCGAACAATCTCGTCGATGTATATTTGTGCTAACCAATTGACGCTCCATCCTACTTTAATTGTGATGAAGTGAGCTGACTTGGTCAATCTATCAACAATGACCCAAATCGCATCATTCCCCCGTGGCGTCTTCGGAAATCCTACAATAAAATCCATCGAGATGTTGTCTCGCTTCCACTCGGGAATGGCGAGGTTCTGTAGCTCTCCGCCTGGCCTTTGGTGTTTTGCCTTCACTTGCTGACACGCCATGCACTGCGATACGAATGTAGCCATGTCTTTCTTCATGCCGTGCCACCAATATTTTGTGTTTAAGTCCTTGTACACCTTGGTGCTTCCTGGATGTAACGAGTACTTCGCTTAATGTGCCTCCATCAGAATTTCTTTTTTGAGTTCGGCAGTTTCAGGAATACAGAGCCTTCTTTTTAGTCGCATCGTTCCGTATTCGTCTTCCGTAAATTCAATCGCCCTTCCTGTTGAAATCAGCTCGTGCATCTTCTTCAGGAATGAGTCATCCTTCTGGGCGGTCTTTATCTTGCTAAGCAGGCTCCATCCTAACTTCAACTGAGCTAGGTGCAGGTGTCGATACTCAATTTTGAGTTCAATACCCATCGTTTCAAGGTCTCACCGTATCTCATTATTTATGGCCAGTGATCCCATAAACATTCTGCTAAGCGCATCGGCTACAACGTTTCCCTTGTCCGATGTATACTCGATCGTTAGCTTGTAATCTTTTATGAGTTCGAGCTAACGTCGCTGTCGTAGGTTGAGTTCTCGTTGCGTAAACAAGTATTTTAGGCTTTTATGATCTGTGTAGATTCTGCAAGCCATACCATAGAGATAGTGTTGCCAAAGTTTTAACGCAAACACGATCGCCGCCAATTCTAGGTCGTACATAGGATAGTTTTTCTCGTGCTGCTTCAACTGCCGTAAAACGTAGGAGATGACTTTATCTCTCTACATGAGTATACACCCGAGGCCAGTTCCCGATGTGTTGCTGAATATCTGAAAGCCTTCTAGGGCTGTCCCATAGAAAGTGTCAACACCAGCCTCATCCTCGTCCTCTATAAACATTCACCGGTGCCCAATTAGGACAGAGGGAGCACAATACATCTCAACAGTTCATAGCAGGTTAGATAATATAATCATGCAGTAAAGTAAGATACAGGAAACTGCAAGAAAGTACAGAATGTAAACAGAGAGGGAACTGTAATAGAAATATCTACTATAAGTAGAGAACTAACAGTGGCTAGTGAGTCAGAGTACAATATAAACATGTGAATGGCATAGGAGATTCTGATGAGACACTACGAAGGTGATCAGATGAGATACTACTTGGGTATTATTCACATGCCTACTTCTACTCCCCCGTACCCCCAATCAATACACAAGGATCCAGCCAGGTTATGTTATGATTTATGTAACGGCCCCCGAAGGGTGGTACATGATAGTCCCATAAATAGGGATTCTAGGAAATGCCCATAAATAGGGGATTCAAGGAAGACTCTGTGATCATGAGAGTACATGTCACAAGTGATTCAATGAACCATGAAGCATAGTGATACACAATGTAAGTGAAACGCACAGAACATGTAGTATCCGATGCTCCCTGAGGGGATAACATCTCAAGAAAGGATCCATATAGTACTAATCCGTGTGACCAACGTGACAGCATCAAGTAAAGTAATTTAAAGCAGGAGAATATTTCTAACAGGATATGAAATGATCAGAGAATGTACTCGCTTGTATCCTGAGTATCTGAAGAATATCTACTGTCCGAGGAGTGGTGTCTGTCTCTTATAGAACAGTACAAGTCACAACAAGTCCAAAATGGTAACATGAAGTTCTACTATGCATTCTACATAATTCTAGGTCAATCTAGACCAAAGTCAACTCTTGGTCAACTTTGGTCAACCCTAGAAGTCAAACTAGGTCAACTAGGGCTAACCAAGTCTAAACTAGTCAAATTTGCCTATGCTAGTCTAACTAGGTCTAATCAAGACTAAACAAGTCTAACTAGACTCTCACTAGGCAAACAGACACACCATAGGCCATGAGCCCTAGGCTATAGGCTATATCATGCCCAAGCCAAACCCACATATCATATATTAAGATATCTATACATATATCTAAATATAATACACACACATATTTTAATATATAGGATACCTATATATACATCTCACATAATATATATACATGTATATATATGTATATACACATATATATAGGAATAGAAAGGGCAATGCATTTGCTCATGTGTTCAAGTATGTGTGTGTGTGGCATGAACACATGTGTGGGTGAACATATAATGTGTGTGTGCCAATTTAATGTGTGTGAGTGAAATCATTAGCCATCAGTGAAGGGAATATGTATATATGCTTTACATATGTGTAAGTGACGGGAAATATATAAGATTGTGTGTGTACATGAATTAATGTGTGTGCACAGAACCTGTGAGCTGGTGAAGGGAAAACCTGTGTGTCTCAGTCCAGGAAATGAATGTAGGTTCTCAGGAATCTTAAACAGTGTGATATGTGCAATCAGTATGTGTAAACATTCAATGTGGTTCAGGATTAGTGAAGGCAGTGTTTTAAGTGTTCAGGAATGTGAGGGTGAGCTGTGACAGGGAAACATGGGTGTGTAGTGAACTATAGTGTGTTAATTGCATATGAGTGTGTGTGACAGTGTAACAAATAGAGTCATGTGTGTAATGGTGAAGTGAGGAAAATAGTTTTCAGTTACTCCCAGAAATTTAAGCAGTGTATACAATGTAAATCCAGGTAGTTTCCAGGTTATACAACAGTTCAATATGGATTTCCATTCATTCTCAGGTTTCCAATTTAACAGTTCATCATACAAATCGATTTGACAGTGGATGAGGAAATCAGTAACATTTCCAAACTGTGTGTAAGTGAATCAGATTTTTAAACAATCAATCCAACCATTCCCAAGTTCAGAATGAACCCAGGCTTGTGTGTGTAAACCAATTTCAGAAATGTGTATGTGAGACATCACAGGAAACAGTGATAGGTTTAAGGATTTTTCCTGAAACTGATGACAGGAAACTCCAACCCAGTGCCCTATTCGAAACCCATAGCATTAACACCATCAAAGTTAACCTATCAATCATTCATCAATTAACAATTATGTGGGTGAGTCCTATTTATCATTCCACATCACAAAAATAGGAAAAAGATGAAAATCAATTTCAGAAAAAAAAAATACATTCAGCCATACATATCAGTCACATTTTTACATACCATTCCACATTTGAATTTTTATACTCTTTCATAAAAACCTAATCTATCATGCCAATACAACCTATCAGTGAACTAACAAATTACATGAGAATTAATCATGGCAATAAATTATTTAAAAATCAGTCAAAATCTGGAAAGAAAAGTTCAGAAAAAAGGATATCAGGCTGTGTGTATCAGTCGCATCAAAACAGTCCAACTCACATGTCGAAATCCATTCTATGAACATAAAACCTATTCTAATATGTAATATCAATCTACCATGAACTAATACACATGTTGGTGAACTTAAACATGCAACTTAACATCATAAATTTAGTTTAAAACTGAAATAAAATCAGAGTATCATCAAACAGAAACATGTATCAGTCCACTTAGGGAATTTCGAATTTGATAAATCAAAACATATTAATATGATAAATGATAGGTTGGTAATACAAATATATGATGCAAGTGTGTCCCAGGGTCCAACACGTGTCCAACACAGTGACACAAACGTGTCCAATCAGGAAAACCCAAATCAGCACACACACACAGACACAAAACAACACAGTATCGTGTACGTGTTCCAGAGAGTCTAGGACACGACACGACACGAATTAGATCTCGTGATCACACATGTGGGTTCACCTAGTGTAGCTCTAGGTCTGACACAGCCTGACACGGGTCCACATGTCACGGTGTCGTGTCCAAAAGTGCGTATCAGTACACGAAAAATTGACTGAACCAGTCAGTGTAAAACCCGTATCCGACCTCGTGCTCCCTCGACACGACATGAGAGGTCATGCCACTTGGGGAGTGTCATGTCAGACACTGCCCCAACATGTCCAACCAGTGTCACGTGTCCACGTGTCCTACACAGGGAGAATTTGACCCCGACTAGGACGACAGTGCGTGCGGTGTCCAAACCCGCGTGTTCGTATCCAAATTCTGACATGACACGACTCTAATATCTACTCAGTCGAATGGAAATGCCTAAGCCATATCTAGATCTACAATTCCTATCAATTATAATTCCAAAACAGTAAACTAAAATTCTATGTGGCATTTCCACAAACACCTAGGACTACCTATGTATACGTGTCCGATACGGACACAAAATGAATCCACCTTGACACAAAACTAAATCCTACAGTTAGGGGACACCTAGGGCTTCCTAAATATGCAATTAGATCTGGAAATTAAAGAGTTTAGAGATCAATTACCTATTGCTGAAATCCTCAAGAAAAAGCCTCCTTCTAGATCCTCCTCCTTGTTAGCAAACTTCCCCAAATTGATCCCAAGCAGGAATAATTCTCCATGAACAGCAAGAATACTAAAATTAGGATCTAATGCAATTTATTTGGATTAAAAAGGAATTAAAATGGATTTTCTAGGAATTTCTAAAGATGGGATTTACCTCTTTTTCCAAACTTGCTATTTCCTAAAGAGGCTAACCTAATGGAAGAGAGTATAAGTAGGGGGATGATCCCTAGGTGGCCAGCCATGATGATTAGGGTTAGGGTTTCTAGTAATGGGCTATGGGCTTTGGGCCTCTATGGCTTAAGTTGATAATCATTGGTTTCAAAACCATAAGTCATGGCTTATGACTAAAGCCTTCTATTCTAACTTAAGTCTAAATGACCAAATTATGGGTTGATCTAGGTTAGACTAAGGTTACATACTAAACCAAGTCACCTTAGTTAGGGTTAACTTCTAGGTTAGGCTCCAAAGTCAACACTAGTCAAAGTCTAGATTAACCCTTAATTAAATTATACCAAAAATTATATAAATCTCAATAATTCATAATAATTCCAAATAATATATATTAAATTCAAATAATTCAAAAAATGACAAAAATACCCTCAAACTAGAAATATGGTAGATGAAATACCCTAATCACAAGTCATGATTTTAAATAGTTTAAAAATGATTAAAAATCACCAAAAAATCATAATATGAAATAAATATCAATAAATAATAATTATAATTACAAAATTTCAAAATTACCCTTATCTGGAAAACTGGGTGTTACAGATACGGACACCGATTCTCGGATGTATTTGGATGCTTTTGTACTCCCGATCCTCCAGCGTTATTAGGACGCTTGTTAAAATTGTTGCAGACGACAGGCACGACCCTTTGTGACATGCGGCCAAAGATCCGCTCGCTATCAAGTGCGGCTTCATAGGATTCATGATAAGTTCGGCATCGTTGATTCTTGACGTCCCAACGCAATTCGTCATTGGGGCCATGTTTAAAATGCTCGTACCATCACTACAAGAAAATGCATCTTCTGCGACATACGTAATATGTAGCAGAAAGATGGATTTGTGTCGCCAAAGCCTTTCTGCAACATATTGCGATATGTCGCACGTGTGTCGCCGTATCCCTGTCTGGGAAAGTATTTGGCGACACCAATCCATAATGTCGCTGAAAATGCCCACTTTTGGCGACATGTTCCAATTTTTTTATAAAATAACATTTGGCGACATGTGTCTTGTGTGTCGCAGAAAGGTTATATTTTTGGCAACATAACACATGTCGGGAAAAAAGTCACTTTTGCTACACAATTTTATGTCGTAAAAGCTAATATAAACAAATACAAAAATACTTTCTGCTACACAATTTGATGTCGCAAAATCTAATGTAGAAAAATATAAAAATACTTTTTGCTTTACAATTTGATGTCGCAAAAGCTAATGTAGACACAATTTTATATTGATTTATCATTATAAATAATAAATAAAAAATCGCATTTGAAACATAGATATAAAATCCTCTTTCAAAAGAAACTTAATAAACATTAAAATTTATATTCAAAGAACTTGAGAATAAATAGCAACAAATTATCGTACACAACATAATATCCAATATAATGTCTTCATAAAATAGTCCAATAATGCAAACGATTTAACTTCAAGTAACCCATTCAAGGAGATACGTATTGTATTTCACAACCGTTGTATTCCAACTAGACAAATATAATGTAAGCAAAAATACATGAATTCAGTGTATTCCCAAAAAAATAGCCAACAACAATTATCTTTTCATTGCAAACATTACTTTTCCAAAATAATGATAGATCTCATGATATGAATATATTCCCAAAAATTGGCTTTGTTGTCCATGTGATCCTGCAAACAAAAATTAAAAAATGTTTGTAAGTAAAAAAAAAGTATATGCTAAAAGAATGACAAATATCTATGAAGGCTAAAAAATATATGAACACTTGTACAGTATTTTGTTTCACACAAAATAAACTTAGTAAAGTAAATGTGTCGACACAAACATTTGCTAGTGTTAACTCTTGAGCACATTTGCTAGTGTGTTAACTTTAGAAATCTTGTTATGAATCTGATACTCATATTGCAACCTCTATAATCTCTCCTATAAGGTGTTATCTATAAATATTGTCATGTATGAGTGTGTGCTTAGTTTCAACACCATTAGCATCACAAATTTTCATACGGAAAAGTTGGTGTTATTTTCTTAAATGTTTTAATTTATTTGCTTTCATCTCATGTTTTAACACTATTAACATGGTCTATCATGAAACTAAATTTTTTAAAGAAGTGCAAGCGCACATAGAGGAAAAGAGAGAGAGAGAAGTACCCAAAAGAAGTTGCCTAACCGCCCTCAGTTGATTCCTCCCCACATTCATCCGACGAAAGTAATCCACATCTCAACAACACCTCTTTGAACTTTTCAAGTTTCTGGTTCTGCACCTTAATTTGTTGTTGTTGAATCACAAGCTGTTCATTTTGGGCCTCAAGTTGTTGTTGTTGAGTTTCATTAAGTTCCTTTAGTGATGATAACTCCTCTCTTAGGATAATCACTTCCTCACCATTATCCCTGGATGTGGTATTAGTATTACAGGGCTTATGGCCCACTCCATATCCTCTCAAATAGCCCGATTTCTTTCCAAGCACTGCTATCGACATTTCTTCTTGTGACATTGGGATTGCATCCGGCTGAGAACACATAGTTCGTAAATTTTCAAGCTCCCCCTGACATTTTTAAGGAACATAAGTAATTAGTTAGATTGTAAAGCAAAACTTAAAAACTTAGTATTACCCCCTTTTTTAGTCTAAAGTAACAACCATACAACAAAACATTTGTTAGACTTACGTGTTTCTCCATACACCTATGATCCAACCAATCATTTTTCTTCTTACTCCAATGAGATTCCTTAAAAAAATCTACAAAGTGAGGTATCTCCGCCTAATTTCATGGAAATAACAGTTAAATATTATATATGGAGAAGTAAATAAAATATATAATAAAGTTTAAGTTACAAATTGCAAAAAATGCATCACCTTCGTGGACATTATTGCTGCAAATGACTTTGACCCGCAAGAATGATTCCATGGCAAAGAGGAACGTGCTACCACATTTTGCTCTGATCGTTTCTGCAACATGAAACCAAAACAAAGGATGAACATAAAATAAAGTAGGGAAACAAAAAGGAAACATAAAGTAAAGTAGTTTGCACAAGTAGTTACTGATGTGCATTTTACTGATGTGCATTTTACAGTATGCATTTTACAGTTTGCACAATTAGTTCTTATAGTTTGCTCCTACACCACATCGAATTATGTATATTTTAAAAAATCGCAGATGAGAGATGGTAATTTTGATATATAAAAAAATGCTCCTACACCACATCTTCACTTGTTGTAGTACAATGAGAGATGGTAATTTTGATGCACAATGACGATACAAGGTAGCCAGTGAACTGCGACACAAAAGTACAGAAAGAAGTTCAAAGATACAGATAAAAGAGGGAGCTTTGTGAGAGTGGACTTCTTAAGTACATAATGGCATTTAGGAATCTATCTAATGAAATGGTGTGCCTAAATGGTATTTAGGAATCTTTCTAACGATAATTCATGTTAGGACCCAATATTTTGGATGCAGCCTTGTAGAACTGGTAATGTTAGATAGGATAGGAACTATAACTCCCAGTTACTTATCAGGCACCGTCATTAACACACTTGACTTTTGAGAAAAGCAAAAAACATAAGCTTGAGTTCTTTATCATCCTAGTACAATTAAAACCGTACAGAACTTTGCTGTCCAGAAACGGAAGCATTATGAAGTTTCGGTCATCAAAAGTAACACAAAATATGTTTACCATATCAGATTAGCTCATCAACAATAAATTAGAACATAAAGGATAAAAAGAAAGAATACTCACAGTTATTACAGGATAAATTAGGTTCCAAAATCAAGCTTGAAAAGTTGGCATTGTGGGAAAAATAAAGAGATTAGACTTAGATATTTTGCATTCTGAAAAACAGAAAGAGCACATAGTTAATTGTACTAATGCTCACATCTAGAACATAATAGAGTTACATTTTCATTTGAAACAGAGAAAGTAAACCCAAGGATCCACAAAAAATAAACAACAATCTGGGCTTGTTACTCGAATGTTTAAGCAATAGCTCAAGTCTTTTTGAAACAGAGAAAAGTTTCTGTTGAAGCCAAATATAATAGAAATTTAATATTCTATAATTTATAGGAACTAAGTGCTTAAGCAATAGCTCAAGTCTTTTTACAAGAAACCCATGTGTCCCAACGAAGTTTCACTTGATTATGCATTTCATTGTGAATCTGAAGGTCAGGAGCCATCTTCACTGAATCTCCCACCAAGGGCAGCATGAATAGAAGGTACCCGTACCACTTTCTTATAAAATCTTGATTCGATGTGGTGTAGGAGCAATTGTCATGGAAATAACAGTGAAAATCTTGATTGTCATAAGCTAGCACATCCTGGCTTTAGAATATTTGACACTAATGACTAATTCTTAACTTACAATGATACAGAAAGTCATTTGCAGGAAATGTTTTTGTTTGCAGGAAATGTTTTTGTTTGCCCAACTCTTGTGAATAATTATAATTAAAATGTTTTGGACCCTAATTGTCTTTTCATCTATTTTCTTGAACAATAATGATCAACTATGTCTGAGCTAAACAGAAAGTCAGTCTTTAATCATAACATGTGTATTGTACCAGAGAACAAACATGTATATATTAAAAAAATTGCCTATGAACAATAAAAAAAGTCACAAAAGTAGGAATAAAGTAATCGAGCATCATATACCTTAAATTTGGCATTTGTTGTCCAAACCCGATCAATCATGTACTCCCAATCCTCTTGTGAAACGCCTTTATATGAGTTGCTTCTGGGGTTTATGCCATCCTTCAACAACTTCTTATAATGTGTATGCAAGCGACTCCTCCAATCTTTGTATCTCAGCTGGCATATTTTCGTAATAGTCTACCTTACGACTTCATCCTCATCATAATTTTTGATCTCAAATTTATCCTGCAAACATATACTCAATAATTCTGATTATTAATAAATGATATATGGAAATAAACCATATTATATGAAGTAGTAAATAGATCCACTAATACCCGAACTTTTTGAATAATTGACTTCTTTAGGGTGTCATCAATGTCATCCCAATACATAACGTCCTGAAGTGGTGCAGCAGCCCGAACTTCAACGCCAATCTGGTTTACAAGAGAAGTAGCATTATCCCCAACTGGAGCCCTTTCCTGAGCGGGGATTGACACTTGAAGCTTGCCGGTTTTTTGTACCATTTTCTTTACAGCTTTACCACGTGTCTTACCCCGTATATTTTTCTTCGGTGAACCTGTACATCAAAAAGAAAAAGAAAATAGCCTTAAGCTAGACAACAGATAGACCAGATTTCTTTTTCAGACTTCATTAAAATCAAATATGATTATATCCATTAGATTACCTGAACCACTAGCTAGTGACTCTATAGGACTAGGCGCATGCATTTGAAGGTTATTGGTCCCCTCAGCAGTGGTATCTTTCGGTGTCGAAACAAGACGTGATGATTTACGAATGGGACCATTGTATACGACCTAAACATACAAAATACATAGATATTAAGGCATTATTAGCAACATATTCAAACACAACATATCTCGAGGTTCATATATTATATATTACCTTTTTCATTTGTTGATTAGAAGGCACATTGTTATCATCATCACTACTGGATGAACTAAGCAAATCATCACACTGGCCCAGTCGATACTCATCACCATCTCTCTCACTCACATTTCTTTTGCTATTCTTACCAAAACTTGTTTGGGTGACCTTATCAAATGGAGTTAATAAATTTGAGGTGCGAAGCAAACCCAAAGCATCTAATTTCCTTTGGTTACTAGCAATATTTTCATTTCTTTGCTTCTCATATGCTGACGTCATCTTGGCTGCTTGTCCGGGTCTTAAATATATTTTGCTCTTTGATTTTTCCATCTATGACAATACAAAAATAAATGAATTCCATAATGTAATTCTAATTTTTATTGTATGCATAATGTGTGAAGCTGGAGGCATTTGACACATACAAATGTTATTCAGCGTATAATGAAAAATGTTGAACATAAAAATGTTTAAGAGAATCAGTAAATGTGCTTTGGGGATACATAGTAAGCAATGACCAGATCCTCGGGAGCTATACAAACCAACTTGTATAGGGGTGTGCTTAATCATCATGTGAACAGCTTAAACATGGAGTTATTACTACAAACTTCATCAGGATAAAAGCAACTGTGGAGCCTTCTGCAGGTGCATTGTCACAGGTCATAGAGCTGTGTATTGCATTTTGACTAATGTTTCATTAGCTTTTGACTAATGAAACAGGGCATCCTGCTCAACTTTCTACCAATAAGAGGTCTAGAAAGTGGACAAATTGCAAGATAATTTTGTATTCTCCCCTAATAATGAAGCAATACAAGAACAACCTATCTATAGCATACAATTCTACAGGTAATAATGTCTACCAAGTTTCTGGAGTTTACTGAAGATGTAACTGATTAAAAATGGGGCAAGCTAAGTATAGACCTCTAGTGAATCCAAGAGATGAGGGAGTATTCAGAAACTCAAGCTTTGACTATGGTCTTGACAGTGACCATCTGCCTCTATGCATTCATAACTAAGATCGGTCCCCAACTGCATTCAAGCAGCTTGGCACAGAGGTGACCACCATAGGAAAAGGTTCATCATCCCTATGAATACTTTTATATTGCTCAAAGGGAGGGCAAAGTCCCTTAACTCTCTAATTTTCACCTTATCCAAGCATACTGATTAGATCCTTCACTCAATTCTGTTGTTTACACAATAAAACCAATACAAAATGGACAAGCAAATACATGTAAATATAGCAATCATTGGGAATTAAGAAGTTTTACGGTAAGAAACATTATGTATGTAATTAAGCCTGTAATGTCGTCGTAGTCTCATTGCAAGATACTTAGACGGATACACAACGAATTTGAGGAAGTAATATAGATAGCTTCATATGTGTACAAAAGGAAAAGATATTCGGCTATAAATTCATTATAATCAGAAGAGGCAGTTGCCCGGCTTTTGCTTGCTCTTAATGTACAAAGTGCATGTCTAGAGTGGGTCGACATTGACTTCTAAGTTTATCGAAAATGACAATGAAGACAGATTCCCATTCCTAAGCCTTAAATCTACATTGGTTGGGGCAAAGTATCTACACTGGTTGGGTAATGAAATGTACAAGAACTTCGTTCCAAGAACTTCGTTTCAGAGAACTGTGACCACAGGAAAAAAGTGAATAACAGACACTTAGTTTGTAATGCTAAACCCCTTTACGTAACACTTAGACTGTTAAATAAGGTATATTTAACTTTCAGATGCATTACTCTTTAAACTTTCTTTCCTGCACTCTCAGAATTTCATTAGAAGTACCTACAGATATCTGTTAATTAACATCATGTAAGGTTTTTCTTTGCCAGTGACAACTCATCAGATTTGGGTAGGATAAGCTTACATGAAGCACAAGTGTACAAGTGTAAGATGACAATGCATTCCCAAATTAAAATTTCCAGTTATATATCAATGAAAACTTTTTTCACCACCAAATTGCCAAGAACAGATCACAAGTCCCAACCGCAGACCCTGGATCAAACTATCTCGACCCATGGGAGCGCAAAGGCCTCATAGATGATAAACAACAGAAGAAAAAAAAACTGTTTTCCTATTTACCAACTGATACCAAACATTTACTGAATCACCTCTACCTACTCTACCTAGAACAACCACATATAAGTTCAGAATATAGTTTAAGATGCCAATGCATTCCCAATGTCAGATTCAATATCAGGTTCTGAAAATAATTAGCTATTGAAACTGTTAATGATACCATGATTACATCTCCATAGTTCCAAAATACACAATGTTTATATTCAAAACTCAACATAAAACTAGATATCAAATTCAATATCAGGGTCAATATCTGAATCATAAAGTATGTGTCTGTCATCCTCATCATCCTCTCTAATATGGGACATTGTTTCATCCTCATTATTGTCGATATGCAAAGCCATATCACTTGGAATAATCTCAGGATCAACGCCATCCCTATTATATTGAACATTAGTATCTTCAATGATAAGTGGAATAATTCCAGTGCTTTTGTCTTTTTGGAATTCATCGGTAGGATCTGAAACTTCTATTGAGTCTTCATCATCCAACTCTGGTATATCCCATGTACCCCGATGTCGAACCCGTTGCACGACTTGCCAATTTTCTCCTAATCGTGTATCATTGACGTAGAATACTTGTTGCACCTGACTTGGTAGGACAAATGGATCGTCAGAATACCATCGGCGCCTGACATCAATGCTAAGGCAATGTGCATCTTTATTTAGTGTTCGACTTCCGCTCATGTTGAACCATTTACACTGGAACAAAACAACTTTATGGCCATACATGTATGTCAGCTCCCAAACTTTGCATAAATATCCATAAAAGTCTATGGGTTTTCCTTTATGAGCTCCTTCAGAGACTAAACCGCTATTCTGACTTTTACGGCGATTGTCACGGTCCCTTGTATGAAATCGGACGCCATCACAAATGCAACCTGAATAAAGAGTTACTATCACATTTGGACCATTTGCCAAGGCCCACATTTCATCGGTTGCTTTTGGTGACTTTTGTGTTCGCAGTTGATTCATCTACATACAAAACATACAAAGGCATATTAAGATAATATTAGTTAAATAGTATCTAAATATATGTTATACACCTTACATGTTTTTTGAACCATTTTGGAAATTTTTGTCGTTGTATTTGAGTTATATCACCTTCACTTGAATTTTCTAATAGCTTCTTGTGTTCCCTACTTGAAGAAATTAAACTCATAAGTACCAAAAAATCAATAATCAAAAGGTTTTAAGAAATGAATGCATGTAAAGATGTTGAATAACATACTCTAGGTATGGCTCAATCTCGTCGGTTTTGTAAAGCACAAACCACTTAGCAATTTCGTATTCCTTCTCTGAGATATCAGGAGCCCTTGTTAATCGTCCAAATGGACGAACATTTTGCGTGAATATTGTTAACCCAGGTCCGCGCTCACCACCATCATCATTTCGTTCTTCTCGATTAAATACTGTTTCGACATTGCTCAAGTACATTGAACAAAAAGTCAAGCTCTTTTTGACAATATAAGCCTCAGCAATTGAACCTTCTGGCCGAGCTCGATTGGTTACATACAACTTAAGCATTCCAAGAAACCTTCAAGAAAATACCAATTAAAATAATGAAAACATGTTCAACTTAAAATTTGTATTAAGATGGTACAAATTACCTTTCAATTGGGTACATCCAACGATATTGTACTGGCCCCGCAAGGATGGCTTCATGTGGCAAATGAACAGCCAAATGCACCATCACGTCGAAAAAAGCTGGAGGAAAAATCTTCTCTAACTTGCAAAGTATTAGAACAATGCGTTCTTCTAACTTCACTAAGTCATTTTGCACCAACATCTTAGAGCACAACTCCTCAAAGAAATTGCCCAACTCGAACATTACATTACATACATCCTTGTTAAGGTAGCCACGTATCCCGATTGGAAGAATTCGTTGTAGAAGGATATGACAATCATGGCTTTTTAAGGTTGAAAGCTTTCCATTTTTCATGGTCACACACCTTGATATGTTTGCAGCATATCCATCAGGATATTTGATTGACTTTAAAAAATCAAGAAAACCCTCTCGCTCCTTTGGCGTCAATGTGTAAATCGCTGGGGGCTTGATCAAGGATCCATCGAGAGACCTTTGTATGTGCAGTTCTTTCCTTATGCCCATGTCCTCCAAATCAAAACGAGCTTTTGTTGTATCTTTGTTCTTCCCATCTATGTTCAACAACGTTCCAAGCAAATTGTCACATATGTTCTTCTCTATGTGCATGACATCAAGGTTGTGTCGAAGCTTTTGTTTCCTCCAATATGGGAGCACAAATAGGATGCTTTTCTTTGTCCAATTCAATTCTGCTTGGTCACGAGGTCTCTTTTTGTTCTTATGGTTCTTCCCAAACTCGACATATGATAAGCAATCCAACTGATTTAGTATCTTTTCCATTGGTATCTCCAAGGATTTTATTTGGTGCTCAACCTTACCATTAAAGGCCTTACTCCTTCGCCAAATATGATTCTTAGGTAGGTAACATCGATGCCCCAAGTAACTAATTTTATTTCTCAAACCTTGAGATGATGCATTCTCATTGCATGTGGGACAAGCCAAATAACCCTTTGTACTCCACCCAGACAAGTTACCATAAGCAGGAAAGTCATTTATTGTCCACATTACAGCTGTATGCATTCGAAAAGTTTGTTCCCTAGATGCATCATAAGTGAGTACACCATTTTCCCATAAATTGTTTAGCTCATCAATCAATGGTCGCATATAAACATCAATATCTCTTCCAGGTGCTTGTGGACCAGGAATAAGTAAAGACATCATGAAAAATGGATCCTTCATGCACTTCCAGGGTGGTAAGTTATATGGCATGACTATTACAGGCCACAAACTGTAAGATGTACTCATGTTTTCGAAAGGGTTAAACCCATCAGTTGCCATTCCTAGCCGTACATATCAGGATTCTCGAGCAAAATCAATAAAATTTCTATCAAACTCCTTCCACTCGGTACTGTCGGCTGGATGCCTTAGTACCCCATCATTCATGCGCTTCTCACTATGCCATCTCATGTCTGTAGCTGTCTTCCTCGACATATACAATCGACGCAACCTTGGTGTCAATGGAAAGTAACGCAAGATCTTGTGGGGGATCTTTTTTCCATTACCATCATTTAGCTTGTATCTAGACTCTCCGCAGACTGGACAATTTTCTAAGGCCGCATTCTCCTTCCAAAAGAGTGCACAATCATGTTGACATGCATGAATTGCCTCGTACCCCAAGCCCAAGTCACGTAAGAACTTCTTAGCTTCATAAATAGACTTTGGAACCAAATTTCCTTCGGGTAGAAGGTCTAATAATATTCCCATAAGCATGTCAAACGATTTATTGCTCCACTTGTTCATTACCTTCACATGAAGCAACGTAATCACAAACTTCAACAAAGTATAATTCTTACATCCTGGGTACACCTCACGTTGTGCAGCCTCCAACAGTTTATCAATGTTATGTAGATCCTCCCTCTGAGTGGTATCATCCTCCCATTCATGGCCCATATAAGTCCCCGTACAATAGTCTTGTACTAATTCAGCAAATTCGTCTTGATCGCCTTCTTCCTCTGACATTTCAATATCACCTTCATCGTTTGATACTTGATTTTGATATTCGGTAACAAGTTCTCCATGGTACACCCAATTCTTATAAGATAACATCATTCCATGTCGAACTAAATGATTCTTCACAACTTCCTCGGTATGCCACTCGAGGTTCATGCATTCATTACATGGACATCGAATCCTACCATTCTTGCATACTTTCTGCATTGCAAATTCAACAAAAGAGTTCACCCCATCAATATAGGGCTGACTTATTCTCTTTCTAAGTGTCATCCAACTCTTGTCCATATCTGCAAGAAAACATAAATCAGAAAAGAAAATATATAATTATTCTCTACATGTCCTCTACTTTGATTTTTTCGGTTAGATACAATTGAAATTTATTAACTTATGACCATATAGCTCCTTGAATTTGGAAAAGAGAGGTCGTTCACTCTCAAAATAGTATTTTACCCCCTTTCTTAATTGACGTTACACCTTGGAGCTATAAGTTGTCTCGATGTCTTGTTTTCGGTTCCATTCCTACGCAAGAGAATAATATTTGCCACTGAAAAACGATATGTCATATATAACTTACTAAATATAATTTAGTAAAACTTCCTTGTTTTGCTAGTTGGTGTAAACTGTAAACGGCTTGTGTATGTATGTGTAATAATATTTTTAGGTTGTACATGGGTGGAGTTAGATCAAAAGTTGCTGCAAATGGTGTTCCAATCAAAATGACTACAATAAATGTTGTAGGAAATGTGTACTTATTACAAATTTTGTTACAGTAAATGACATCAATTACAATGAAAGAAATACTGGGATTGATGCAAATGCTGCAACGAATGCTGCAATGCTAGAATTTACAGGCAACCAAACAATCCCTAAGTTAGACTTGGGTTTGTGAACAATTTATTCATCCTATTCCTAATTAGACTTGTGGTAGCACTTGAGAAATTAGGATAAGGGTTTGATCGACTTCTATATTAATATGAATTGAAACCTAATTTAATTAGGATTCAGTTATACCAATCATACACTGAATTATTGATAGATGTCTATATATGAAAACAGGACTCAATCTAGGATTGAGTTTCCTGTTATGGATGGCTAGTTATGAACTAATCCTTATCCTTATGTTATGGATGGCTAGTTAAGAACTAATCCTTATCCTAGGAGGCCACCACTTTCCCAACCTACCTCTAGTTATCTTTTACAAATAGTAGGGAGGGGGTTTCTTGGAGGACCCCAATTCGTAGCAAAGAGCGTACAAAGTCTCTCTCTCCTTGTGTTGAGTTCTATTTCTGTTCACTAGACATGTAAAAGTAAACCCAAAAAACCAATCGAAATATTGCAAGAATTATTGACCAAGTTTCCAAACAACATTCAAGCTATTTTGAGAAGTTATTGGATTTAGCTTTAGCACAAATTCACAAGCAAGAGTTGCTGGGTGATCCGATGTATTGGTATAATGCTTCAGGGATTGTTTGGTTGTTCGAGGCGGCTTGTGTGTATACTTTTAGATTGCTTGGGGATTGCTCGGTTGTTCGAGGCTGGATGCGTAAATGGCTTCAGCGGTCGTTGAGATATACTAATCTTATCCCCTAGATTAGAATTTGATTCATAATCTAGGAATGTATATGTAGAATAATTAGCCTATTTCTATATATTCAATAATACGTGATAGTTGTTATATGAGTGTGGCACGATGAGATTCGAGTCGGGGATGAATCTATGGCAAACACATGACATATGTTGCGAAGATGTCATGAAGTTCAACAAATAAGATGTGTTGAGATTTATCATCCATCTAGATATGATCTAGAAGCATCAACTTAGGATGTTCCTAGAATCATCTACTAAATACCATTTGGTTTGACACACGAAGAGTTTGTCTTGGGTAACCTAGCAGGCGTATGAGAAAAAAATTAAATCCCACTCTACCAACCTGTACGCGTTTACTTATAAGAACTAAGAAATAGTAGTGAGGAACTTTATGTTGTTTGAGAGAGAAAAACCCTAACAAAATCAAACCTAACAAATTGAAGTAGAGACAATTATTTCACAATAGTATATGTATAAAATAAATGTCTAAGAAAATTAACCTACAAAAAAATTAGGGAAGAAGCTCACCACCAATTGGAAAGATCTCGAATCTCGATGGAGGAGGGAGTGGGCGCGCGCAAGAGGGAAACCCTAGGAGCCGCGGGAGAGAGAACCCCAGGAGCGCGCAAGAGGAAACCCTAGGAGCGTCGCGGGAGAGAGAACCCCCAGGAGCGTCGCAGGAGAGAGAAACCTGGGAACCTAGCGGAGTGTTTGCTTCTTTTAGAGTTTTTTTTATAGTTGTTATTAGGTTATGGTTTAAGTAAAAAAATTATATAAGTATAATTCCCTACATAGGTATATGTCGCCAAACAGAACTTAACTTTCTGTGACAAGTTTATGTGTGTCGCTGAACAATTGCTAACTTTCTGCGACATGTAGATGTTGTCGCTGAACATATGTTATCTTTCTGCAACATGTGCATGTCGCAATATGTAGAGAATTTTTGGCGGGTCTAACTTTTGGTTTCCCTCCCATCAATTTTGGCCAGATTTTGCAACATACTAATATGGATGTCGCCAAAACACGTAAAAAAATAGCTTTTGGGGACATAATAGGTCCTATGTTGCTAAAACATGTCGCTAAAAATGTAATTTCTTGTAGTGCATTCTTCTTTGTTAGGTAGGAATGCGCCGACAAATTTTGTAAGTTTTGAGAAGCTTACATCATAATCTTCAACAGTCATATTCCCTTGCCTCAACATCATAAACTCATCCCCTTCTGTCGGCGGATGGCGCGAGGAACGTACTGCTCAAGGAAGGCTGCCTTGAACATTTTCCAGGAAATCTTGGTGTTGGGATCGGTTTCACAGATTTCCTATTTCTTCGCCGTCCAACAGTCGTATGCTCTCAGTTGTAACTATAGCGCCGCACAGGCCACCCTCTGGAACCCTTAAATACAGAGAAGATCAAATAAGTCCTCCATATCTGCGAGCTATCCCACTATCACATCGGGCTCTGCTCGGCCGTTGAACTTCGTCGGGTTCATCTTACGGAACTCCTTTAATTTGAACGTGGAAGAAGAGTTTATCATCTGTGGTAGGACTTCTTCCTCGACTTTATCTTGAACATCTTGCCTCTCTTCGGATACCACAAGCGTTGCCTTAGTATTACCGTTCATCTTGCTTACGATCTGCGTTAGGTCATTCATTTGCTTCTGCTGCGCATCAAATTGGGCCTTGATTTGATTATGAAGCTGTTGTTGCTGCAGTTCCATCAACTATATTATTTTCTCCATGATCGTCTCGCTAGGGCCAGTGCTCTTTGAGCTCGACGTACTATCCATGGTTTACGTTGTTGTGCCGGGATTGTTCTTTTTTTAGTTATTCCTATAAAATAGAGTAAACCCGTTAGTATTTTTCAAAAATATCTACGGGCTTACCTATATGAAACTTTTATTTCACGCAGCATGTCGACAAGTATTCAATCGAGCCATCGTAACGGACATTCCAAAAATGAAACATCTTTCGAAAATTTGAGAAAACATAACTATGCTCTGATACCAATTTGTCACGCCCTGAGTCGACAAACCGTCCGTCCCCAGTGTTATTTTGCTGAATCGATCGTCCTCGCTAAGGTGTGATGTCGTACGAGTCTGAAATTGTACTCATACAAGGCATGAACGTTACGTTGATTCTTATATTGAAATGCCAAGTTGAAACTTCACAAATCACATCAAATTAAGATGCAGGATAGGAAGATAGAAATATATTTTTTCATTCATAGCTTGCAACGAAGTGCAAGTCGTAATTACATTGGATGTCGTTTCGGCTACATTGATTGAAAACAAAAGAAAACATACTCGACAAGATGCCTGAACTAACACTTGTCGTTCCATACATTCGCCTCTTTATACATAAGCCTTCGATTGAATTGGCTTCAAAATACTTTAGCATAGGAAGAGCTTCAAAATGCCTCTCCGTCCTTCAGCTTCAGTTTATAGCTACCGTCGCACCTAAAGAATTGGGGGAGGGGATAAGCACACTTGCTAAGTGGACGAGACGAACCCACTCGTCTAAACTGACTCTGATTTTTAAGGTAGGCATACTTTAGAGTTGTCTTTCTATTTAGAACTAAATGAATTCAGTTCATATCGATAGCCATCTTTGAAGTAATAGAGCATACAGTAAAACATAATGATTTATCATATTTCTTATCACGGCCGTGCTCGTCCCTGCATAAAACACAGATAATATTTACTACCTACATAAGACAATAGGTGAGCATGCTTTATCTTATATGTGCGATCATTGATGCTATGCATCACAAGGGACTTTTATATGGCATTACGACGTGCCTGTCAGCTTGGGTTGTAAGCGCTGCTGCACGTCCCGTAATGCCTCGTGCCGAAGCACGAATTTGATTATTCCCCCTAGGTCGATTTGGTTTCGATGCCCCGAATACCGCATCGAGGAAAGTTCAACTTGTGCACAGGCTGTCCATGACCATGCCAATACGTGAACCGTTTAATATGTGCGGACAGATTTGTATAGTACGGACAATATTGAGTGACATTATCATTTCTCCCAACTCATGCAACGATTTATTTTTACCAAAGTCGTACTCCCGATTTAGTGTCCCGTAGGCACCAAATTGCCCGAGGCATCATAAACCATGATTGACGTTTCATATTATTTTGTAGCACGTGAAATAGTCTATCTTTTTACTAGAACCTTAAACTTTCTCGTTTATGTGATAAACTTGTATTTTTCAGAGTAGATTATTCTAAATCGATACGTTTTTCCTGTGTTCTTAACCTTAGTGGATTGGCATGCATTTAACTTGGCATCATCGATTTGAATAAAATCGAGGCAAAGGAAATTCGTTTGCGGGATATAGTAGAAAAGAAGGGGCTAAATCACCCACCAAGTCCTTTGATCGTGCCGACCGTCGAAGCGCTTCGCAACGTTCAAGCTTTAGTTATGCGAGCTCCTGCAATGGCACCAACACTTTGTTAGGATTCCTTCTTTTCCTCTTGCTTCAAAATTTGTAGATTGCATCCAGAAAAATGACGCAAAAGCATTTCATCAAAACCCAGCGACAAAAGCTCCAAGAAAACCATACAGCGGTCCGGTCCCGTCGAAGGGACTCTTATATAGAGCTCACTCGCCGAGACGCAGCCCGCCGCATCTAGGATTTATTCTAACAGAAGTCGCTCCATTAGTTGGATCGATTCTTGTAACAATCGTCCAAATCGATTTGATCGATGCCACAAGGTGTTATCGTTTACCAAGCTTAGCGATCGAGTCAGATGGCGATCTAAGTTCTCGACCGATCTGACTCGGCGCTAGCATATTATGAAGTCCGTCGCCTATCGAAGTGGGGCACTACAGACCCTAACCAGCAACCCTAGAAATAAATAGACTAAATCTTGCTATCTTTGGCCTAAGATAGGGCTTAGATTAGAAATGCTAGAGTAATTATATATAATGATAGTGTCAAGATGGTTAGTAATCTACGAGTGTTAGATAGTGTAAGCAGTTCTAAGTAGAAAGGAAGATCATATCCATACATGATAAGACTAGCTTGAAATGATCAATAGCAGTCCAGGACTAGAAGAATGACCAATAGGTTTATGTAGTCGTCTAGTTCAGCCTCGACCTCTACCCGCGGATAGGTATCAATGGTTCGGCTTATTTGAAAGGATTGTATAGATTGCTTATAGATAGAAGGAGTGGGTCGCTAATTGAACTACTATAGAAGTTGGTGAGATAATTTATAGGAATATAGTATATAGTTTAAGGATTGACAGAATTATGAAGTAATTATGATTTTCTACGGTTAGTCATAGATAAAGGTGTAAGAGCCAAGTTAGAAGCGTTACTTCTAGATTTGTAACCCTTTGGAGAAGTGGCATATCGTATTGCATCACCCCATCCTTAGAGGGAGTTAATGCCCGTATTTCGGAATACGTATTTTGATTAGGCGTATATGTATTTCGAACCTGTATTTTATTTTCTTAGATTCTGACCTGTAATTGTGTTTTGGCTTAACTTGCGAATTTTGGTTTTCTCGTAAAATAGGTTTTTGGATATGGCATGGTTTATTTTGTGGAGGAGGAATTGGTTTGGTTTGGTTTAGTATGCATTGGACCACCCTAGTTAATCTCCACCCTCAACACAACACACCATCCCTCATTAAAACCCCACCTAACTTTCTCTCTCCTCATAACTTCCATTAATTTCTTCATCTTCTTCTTCCTTCCTCCACACAACACCAACACCATAGGCAAGTGCCCCTTGCCACCACATAAGAACCCTATTTTATTGGTCCATTAGCTAGATTAGGCCATGGTGAACAACATTAGAACTTGGCATTTTATGATTAGGAGCTTCCATTTTTCTAGATCTAAGTTTTAACCATTTTCGGATTTTCTTGGTTTTGATCTATTAAACTTAGATTTTTCCTTGTTTTGAGGCTTCCATGTGGAAGAGAATTCAATTTTACACAAGTTAGAACTTTGGAAATCCAAATTTCATTTTGATTTGGCCAAGTTATGAAGATTGGATATTTTTGGTATTCTTGGGTTATCTCTCGGCCTGGTGGAGAAGAAGATCTCAGCCTGCGCTCTTTAGCGCAAGGCTGAACTGCGCACCTCTTCGGCTAGCGCTCTTTAGCGCTGGGCTGAACCGCGCAACCCCCTCCTCGGCCTGCGCTCTTTAGCGCAAGGCCGAACTGCGCAACCCGACTCCCTCAGCGCAGTTTGCTCCAGCGCAACCTGACTTCCAGCGCAACCCAATCTAGCGCAGCTCACTTTCAGCGCAAGCCGACCCTAGCGCAACCCAACCTCAGTGCAGTTTATCCCCTGCGCAGTCCATTCCCTTAGCGCAGTTTATCTCCTGTACAGTCCATTCCCTTAGCGCAGTTCATCCCCTGCGCAGTCCATTCCCTTGGCGCAATCTGATTCCCTATGCAACCTGTTTGACCATGGTGATTTGGTTTTATTTTCATGGGCTTGGCTTCTCTTTTGTTGATTGGAGTTTTGAGATCTTGTTCCACACAACACGACTGTCTTGACCCAACACGACCTGGCACGGTTTTCGGTGTTTGCTCATGACTAGTACGATTTTTCGTGAATTCTATGATTTATGATCCTAGTGCTTTCTGATCTACTTGATAGTGGCCCGTGGCGGCGCACTCCTAACTTATAACTTGACTTGACTTGATGCTGTTGCGATGGCTAACTTGACTCATATAATCAACTCTGACTCTGTGGTTGTTCATTCTTGCTGCTTGTGTAATCCACTTGTCTTATCTTGTCTTGTATCATGTCTAGGACGTGACTCCCTGGTTACCACGGTCAGGGATTCACACTGAATATGGATTAGGCTAATGACTAGATCAACTATAGTTCATGGAGAATTCTCAGTCACAGGCGATCTCGTTATCTGGGTGCTTTAAACGGACTTATAGCCTGCCGACGAGTAGGGCACATTTCTAGCACACTATCATGTGTTGCACCCTCTAAGTCACCTAAGGGTATATCGTCACCTGGGCGATGTAGCCAACTATACTCTCAACCCGCGGAAGGATAACTGGATAGTCTGCAGGGCTTGGGACTGGGAATTTCTCATTTGCATCTTGTTAGTAATTAGGCTTGTGATAACCCTAGTTAGTTAGGTAGTAAGCCGTAGTATTTGCTTGGCCGCTTGTGTATGGATGGTGTCCAGCCTGGTCTAAGTCTCGTCTAGTCCCAGTACCTGGTACTCATGAACATGATTGTTTTACTTATCTTTAACGATAAATGGGTAGAGACAAGTGCTATTCAGGTGAAGGGTTACAACCCCGGTCCTTGTTTGGTTTAAGGGTTGTAACCTGGCTCCCGGAATGGTTCCACGTCCCTAGTCGTTTATTGTCCTGTTGTACTCTTTATTACTTGTACCTTCTTCTATTTTTTTATGTTCTGATATGCTGGCTTTTGTTATTATTTTGTGGCCTCTTTTGTGGCACTTGCTCTTTCTGGGGTTTTACCCAGCTGGTTTTGTGTGACCAGATTTCGGGGCAGCTCCCGAGGATCTACCAAACCTCCAGCCCAATGGTGGCGACTAGAAGGAACCCGAGCTACGAGTGGGTTTTCCATTTTATTTCGCTCACTTCATTGTAAAATTATTCTTTTGAGGCGTTTAGCCGACGAGCACCTGTTAGCTCGATACAATTACTTACTGTCTGCCAACGGACTGTAAACATGATTAACAAATCCTAGGGTTGACCATGTATGACCTAACTCTTGCTAGTCCTCGCATTTTGTATGACTAGCTTCATGATCAGCTGAATATGTAATATTTGGGACGCCTTTTATTGTATATTTGGTGGTCTAACATCTTGTAACTATATTACTTGCTTGAGATTGAGACAATAGGCTTGACCTTAAGAGACCGTTGGCTTGTAGTAAACCCTCATATCTAGATAGCCGTGACCGTATAGCGAGGTGGATTCCATTTCAATATACGTAGCTGGCTATGTACGCCCCCGCTCTCCTGTATTCTAGTTCTGGGGCGTCACAGGAGTACAAGATATATTCCATGCCTTGCTGTTGAGGAAGTATACGACTGATCCCGGCCAGGTGGTCGACAATTTCGAGATCACAATGGGGCCTAGTCTGTTATACGAGGAGCAGCCAATTGGTATATGGGATACTAGCAAGAGACGCATAGAGGGCAGATGATTAGATTTATTCTGGTTGCATGGAAGCACCATTCTCTAGGAGAATCTGCTTGGGAACATGAAAATTCCATGCGGGAAGCGATATCCACATTATTTGAGGATTCCGGTAAGGTTCATCGCTTAACCTTTTTATTATTGTATTTATAGTAGTATTATTTTAATTTTGAGGACAAAATTTCCTAAGGTGGGTAGGTTGTAAGCCTCATATTTTTTTGGATATTATTTTTATTTAATCAATATAGATATTTATTTTTTAAACTAGATTTTTATAATCAATATTGACTATAGATGTACTTCTCCGTAGCTTTGATTTTGGAGCACAAAAAATGCCAATCTTTCAAAATAACCTTCATAAGTTTTGAAATAAACAAGTTTATCTTCAAATTGATATATCATGTCACATCCAAACTTGTTATCAAACATTCTTTTGACTTCGTACAACTTTGGATCAATTTAGGCTAATTGACCATTTACCAAAATTCTTGACCTACCTTCCAACTTGAATTCGGGACTCTACATCGATCAAATTCATTTGACCCAATATATGGTTTTGATTTATTTTGAGCCTACGACACACATGTCAAGGGTGTGCAACTCAATCACGTTCCTATGTGCTATTTAATTACGAATGGCACAAGAGACTCATTGGTTGACTTTTTGGGTTCTATTTGACTAGAAAATATGTTTGGACCCTGACCTAGCCAACCCCACCTGGTGGAGTCATGTTAGGTCACCATGACCTAGTAAAATTATTTTGAATTTATTATTGGAATGTTATACAGCCAAATAGGTTTAAATACCATTTTGTAAATATATGATTATATTTAAAATGGTCTAATACTTTATATATATATATATATATATATATATATATATATATATATACAATTTTTATTTATTTATTTATTTTAACCAACCAGGCATTCTGCAACGCTAGGATAGTACTCTCCAAACCTTGACCGGGAGGTCCCCTTGACTGAGGATGTGGTTGACTGTTTCTGATTGACGATCAGAGCAGCATGTGCACGCTGATGCAAGGCTGAACCCGATAGTGTTGAGTCATCAGTGGGTAAGATATTGTGTAGGGCTCTCTAAATGAGGAAGGACCACTTATTTGGGATGCATGTCTGCCAGAAGGATGGAATGGTTAGAGATGGCGCTGCATTGCTAAGGATCAATCTTCTGGCCGATCTAACCGAGAATGCTCCGACAACTGCGGGCGACCACTCGAGCTTGTCTGCGTCCGCCCCAATCGTCAATCCGCTACGGCGGATGCAATCGACCGCCTCTGACCCGGCCCATACCCGAATTTTGTTCCAATTCTAGTTGTTATCAGAGGGGTCCCACAAGTCCTTGATAGTGCTATTCCTCGGTCAGCTGGGAGGTTGGGAAGCAAGATGTCTCTAACCCAACACTCCAGAAATGGCAGAATCTATATATATATAAAGAAAAATTTGTATCGATACATCCCAAATCTGAATCATTGGATGCTGATCCAATGGTTCATATTAAAGCCAAAGTCAAAGTAACAGGTAAAGTCAAAGTCAAAGTAAACACCTTTCACAATTTTTAATGCATTTTCAATACAATTGTTTGGGATGTATTGATACATCCCATGTATTGTAGAAGGACCCAAATATATATATATATATATATATATATATATATATATATATATATATATATATATATATATATATAAATATAAATATAAAAAAAAGAAAAAAAAAGAAAAAATATATATAAATATAAATATAAATATAAATATAAATATAAATATAAATATATATATATATATATATATATATATATATATATATATATATATATATATATATATGCAAAAAAAAATTATATATATATTTATATATATATTTATATTTATATTTATATTTATATATATATACCCGCAGTTGTTATCAGAGGGGTCCCACAAGTCCCTAATAGTGCTGTTCCTCGGGGCAGCTGGGAGGTTGGGAAGCAAGATGTCTCCAACCCAATGCTCCAGAAACGGCAGAATCTATATATATATATATATATATATATATATATATATATATATATATATATATATATATATAAAGGAAAAATATATATATCCCAAATCTGAATCATTGGATGTTGATCCAATGGTTCATATTAAAGCCAAAGTAAAAGTAACAGGTAAAGTCAAAGTCAAAGTCAAAGTAAACACCTTTCACAATTTTTAATGCATTTTCAAAGCAATTGTTTGGGATGTATTGATACATCCCATGTATTGTAGAAGGACCCATATATATATATATATAATATATATATATATATATATATATATATATATATATATATATATATATATATATATATATATATATATATATATATATATATATATATATGAATTGTAAATGCTTAGGATTTTAATACATTTATATTGTTATACAAGGTTTTAATTGAGGGTTTATATATGTACATATCTATATAATTACTTGAATACTTTCATATATGGAATAAAGTGCCTATATATACATCTTAATCTAAAAATACTATTTATAAATACTTGTAGATATTTACCCCTATTGTATATATAATTTTATAAATATACATTTTTCATAAAAACCTATATATATGTAAATACACTTTCACGGATATAATACAAGATATAATAATAAGTATATTCCATATATATATATTTATATATATATATATATATATATATATATATATATATATATATATATATATATATATATATATATATATATATAATAAACCTAAAATCCTATTAATCTCTTCCCCCACCCGCTCGCAAGTTGAAGCCGTCGTAGAGACTGTAGTAATACGCTGACAACCCATCATCGCACCTGTGGTCGGCCACCACCGAGTAGTCATCTCACCTCCGGGCCACCGCAAGCGGAGCCAGACGCGACCAGCACGCAGCCACAGAAGTAGCGGGTGGCTGCAGCAGCGACCATCGAACTGCCTCACGCCACCACCACCGCCCACACATCCCCGCACATCGACGAACTCCTCCACGATGCACCACCATCCACCTCGACACACAGCATGGGCTATTCATATGTTTTGCACGAGATTTCGTCGGGACGTGCATAAATTCGAATCTAGAAATTCGTTTCAGAACAACAATTTTGTACGCATTTTTTGGACAATTTGACAGTTGGATCTTCGAACAGTTTCTTCTATCTCAATCTTGGTATATACCCCTTTGCTCTTCTAAATTTTAACCGTTAATTCGATCGTTTGATAGATCAAAATCGGCCACCAAGTTGACTGTTTAAATTACGTTTATTTTGGACAGCTTCGAGGAGCCAACTTCACAGATTTATTTCTCTCTCGTCGAAGCTCCATTTGATGAACCACTAACTCCGCTACATAGCAGGTATAACCAACTTCATGACATAAAAATTTTCAGTTCAATAGGATATAGTTAGGTTAGTTGAAATCGACACCAAAGTTGGTCGTTTGAAATTGTAATTTCCAAATATAAAATTCTAATTTGAACCCGGGACATCGGATTCCAAATCTGACACCACCATTGGACCCGTGGCGTCGTTCTGGCCAAGATTGATATATAATTTGTCAAATTTGGATAACCTTTGTTTTGGTGCATTTTTTGGTGCAAAGCAGGTCCAACGATGGATATCTTTTTGACCCAAAATTATAATTTTGCTCATGTGTCCAAAATTGGACTTATGGATAGCCAATTTTAGCTATTTTGTTATTCTAGGACGGATGGCGATGTCTGTTCCACCATCCGGAGTTGTTTGCGATAGATTTACCTTTAATGCTTCTATTGGTTTGACGGGTTATGTAGCGAGATGTGGTCAAGTCATCGTGCAACCTCTAGACAAGTATACCTTGCCAACTTGTATAATATATTATGTATGTTTATTTCCATTCATTCTATTTCATGTCTATTTATTTCTTGTACTATCACATGATTCTTGTACATGCCTCATGATATTCTCTTTACATGTTTCCTTATGTGCTACATGTTTTCTTTTTTATATTATCTACTGGATCTATGTTTCACTATACTAGTTTAGATTTTTCATCTTCTAAGGTGTTGACTTGACTTCATCACTTGGACTTGGACTTGACCTTGACTTCATCCAAGTACCTGTATTTGTCTTGACTTGACCTTGACCTGTTATTAGACGTTGACTATACCTGACCACCTTGTTCGTGAGCTCCCATCGAGTATGAACGAGACTTACTATAGTTAGTGAGTCCCCATTGGCTACTGACTATTGGGCTGTGAGCTCCCATCGAGTTGCAGTTACCCCGATTTACTTGTAGCCACGTCTAGTACCACATTTCTCCATGACATGCCACTGTCTTAGTTTCCGTGTGTCTTAGTATCCTTGTGCCTTAGTTGACTCTTTCATGACTATTTTTTATTTCCATGTGCATTTTATACTGTTACATTTGGAATGTTTTTATGTATCTTGATATGTCTCCTGAGGACGTGGTGATCTCTCCAAGTAGTTAGCCATGCAAAGATGGTACGTAGATCATAGAGCTAAGGCTATATCCGACTCAGGTATTTTATAATGCTTTCGTATTGTATCCATTATTTATACTTTGCACGTAGCTTAGTTCTATAGACCCATGTCGTTCTTCGGGTCTAATCGAATATATAAGTTATTAGGCTGCAGACCATTATACATATTGTTCATTTCTTGATATTTATTCATCATATGGATTGAGATAGATATTAGTTGATTTGATAGATTGATTTAGAAAACCAATACAGCTTATACGTACTCGAGCAGGGATGGACTCCTCACGATACGTAGCTGGCATGTAAACATTCTCCTAGTCCTACGTATTTTGGGATTGGGGCGTCACAAAAACTGAGAGAAGAAGCAGGATCTAAAGCAGCAGATGTGTGGAGTGATTGTCATACCCCGATCCTGCTAGGGTCATTCGTCCTCGCTTTGATCCCTGCAGGTTCGTTCATCCTCGCTAAGGCGTAATGGCGTACAAGCCTAAGTTGTGCTTGCACAAGACCAGTACCTGCACAATACAACTAGATAAAGTAAAACATAGGCACGCAGCACTTTTAATTGTAGAAAACCAAATATTGGACACAGATATTTGAAATAGAAATACTTCTTTTATTAATAACTTAATAGGAATACAAGTACAAAGCTTTGTGACTCAAAATGCCATAGCTTGGCTTACATATTTCTCTTTTAAACTATTTTGAAATAAGCCATAATGCCCATACATTATATCCATTTATTACATACTCGAAATGTAAAGACACCTTCAAAGGAAAACTTGCAACTTGACTTGAATTGAAATAGCTTCGAGGCGATCCACAAGCTCTACTGGACTGGACGAGCTTTAGCGCCTCACGTAAAATTCCCCTGTCTCCTTGCTATTTGAAATGATGCCCACAACGTGGGTCTGTATACATCATGTACTAGCGAGTGGCTTTCGGTCGAACTCACATAAATCTGCACTAAGTCAACATATGAAGCTAGCAGTTATTTACTAGTGATCTTTATACTTGTTTAGGTTCTTTTTAAGTAATTTATAAGAAACATAGCAGTAGAAAGTACTTGTATAATAAATCTTACCCATCGCTGATAGTCATCCCTGTACAAGACAGGTTAGCACAATTTGTATATGCTATAAGCATACTATCCATCTCTGTATTTAGTGTTAGGTTTGCAATAACTCTGATTATATGCATGCACCTGTAACACCCAGTTTTTTAGATGAGGGTAATTTTGAAATTTTGTAATTATAATTATTATTTATTGATATTTATTTTATATTATGATTTTTGGTGATTTTTAATTATTTTTAAACTATTTAAAATCATGACTTGTGATTTGGTGTTTTGCTAGTGTAACCCTAGAGATAGTGACCTAGAGCCTAGCCACATGATTAGGGTATTTCATTCATCATTTTTAGTTTGAGGGTATTTTTGTTATTTTGACTTATTTGAATTTAATATATATTATTTGGAATTTAAAATGATTATTTAGAATGGTGTGATTTAAATATTATTTAATTGATTGTCTTGTGTTGTGTTTAGCCCTAACCTAGATTGGACCTAACCTAGATTAGTCATAGCTAGTCTAGTTAGTCACTTTGAGTTTTAGTTAGTATTGATTACATAGGTTTAAGTCAAGTTTAGTTAAATAGAGTTATTTACAAATGGACTAGGAAAGAGCCCTAGAATCTAGGCCACTCATTAGTCATGATGCATTGCTAGCCCTAGGATGCATCCTAGAAACCCTAACCTAGCCTAGTGGCTGGCCAAGACCTCCCCTTGCCTATGTAATATCCTTTTAGGAATTTGAGCCTCTTTTCAATAGTTTATCTTTTTTCCTAAAGACAAGGTGAGCCTACACTTCATTTCTCCATAGATTAATCAATAGAGGTCAATTTTCATTGGGATTTCTTCCATAGCACTCTAATTACTGTTCTACTACTTTTGTGGAGTCACATCACAGGTTTGGGACAATTTGAAGGATTTGGGTGGCTTTTGGAGAGCTCCTTTGAAGAAGCTTTTTGTGTTGAAGAACACATATAAGTAAAATCCTATTCCATCATTAAAACTAGGGTTTCTTTGCATTAACACCAAGCCCTAGGTGTCATGGTTCTGTAGGAATAGGGTTTGTTCCATTTCGTGTCCTGTACGTGTCCATATTGGACACGTATCAGTGACTGTGCGCAAGTGTTCGACGAAATGCCACAATGGGCATTTCGATCGAGATTTAGAGAAGTGTTTGAATAGGAAGTTGAGTTTTGATGTCGCTTACACATTTTTGGTGGACTGGGGTGTTTTCTGTGTCGTGTCGTGTCATTTTGGACACGTGCACACGCGGGGTGCACCACGCGCGCGTGCGGGCAGCCTTTCCCTGCTACCAGCGTGCTCGTGCGAGCCATCCAGGACACGTGGATATATGTACTTGGACGTAAAGCGAGGGACAGTGTCTGTCATGACACCCCCGAGGTTTCGTGTCACGACCCAATCCCAATTTCTTGGGTCGAATCGGATCATACCCAGCCTGCACCGTTGTTGAAACGGCGGCAGTAAGCTGTATCAAGCAGTGAAACACATGCAGATAAAATACTAACGAATATAAAATCTTTTATTCAATTTAAAATTTCTAAAAATACAACAACTATTAAATACAACAACTACATTTGATACATTGGTTACTAAATAAATTACTATCCAGCTCTACTGATCTTGGGTTCCAGGTTCTGCGGGAACAGGCATCAGATCTTCGATGACGCAATCACCTAAAAATGTTGTCTCCAGTCAGGAGGGAGCAAACTACAATTCATGATAATCCAACAATTGAAATAATAATAGAGTTATGCACTTTTAAACAATTTGAAATAAATATTTTTCCAGCAGTTAAAACATTGTGATGTGAATAGGCAATGAATATGACCGGCTTGGGTTGTACAGTTGTATCCTATTGATACGATATGGCTTATCCCCGTGTGTATGAGGGGTAAGTTAACACAGTCAGTATACTATTTTGGATGTGGTCATACTCATTATACTACTCCCCCAGTACCCAACAGTTAATCAGTCAATGCTCTCAGAGAGAGAGTTCCGTGTTGCATCGTGGTTTAAACTTGCAATAAAACGATTACTAAATAATTGTAAACTAACACAAATTGTACTTGCCTTGGTTTTATTGACTGGATTGAGATGTCTGAACCGAAGAAGATGTCAAGTATGTTCTTGAAATCCTACAATTTAAAAATTCTATCTTAGAACCCATGTTGTACCATATCTAGTTGAAATCTCTAGAACAGAACCTTAGTCAAATTTTAGTTTTATTTACAACTCTACTTAGAACGCTTATCGAGGTGAGTTACTATCTTACGAAGAAAAGTCAATTTAACTTTTTATTGGAAAAATCGTATTTTTCCAATTATTTGATAAAACTTTGTATTTTTGATAATATATATATAAAACTAGACCTTCTTTTAAATGAGAAATCATGAGTTTATTAAACTACCAATTTATAATTTAATGTAAGAAAATATCATTAATTTTTTTATATCAAATAATATTTATTTTAATTCTACGCGTCTACACTAAAACCAGCAAAACCAGAAAAAGAAAGAAAAAACTATGCTACAATAATTACAGGCCACAGAGAAAGAAATCGAAAAGCTGGGCTTATGCCCTTACAAATTATTTTACATAAATTGAAATAAGAAAAAATATTTGTTAGCTCTTAAAATTGTCCTACAATTTAATTACAAAACAAAACTATTAAATTAAATTTGAATTAATTTATGAGTCTCAGATATTGGTCCAATCATCAAAATAGTTAATGCCTCAACGTCCGGTAAAACCGGTTTCGTTTGCATTTCGCTAGGGCCCATGGACCGGTACGGTCGTCGCCCAAAAATTCAATTTAATAAACCATTTTCGAAAACCGATTTGAAATCCATTTATAAATTTCATAAAAATTTCGGCAGCATTCCTTCTATTTTCGGGACAACCCAAAACTGGAAAAATGTGCCACAAACACCAAACACAAGTCCCATACCAGGGAAACCCAATTTCCAACCAGAAAATAATAATATCTAGAACCCGAAAGTAATATCCACAACACGTTTCCGAAATTCGAAAAACCGAAATGAAACTCGGAAAATCCCGAAATGAACTTCGAAAAACCGAAACGAACTTCGGAAAACCGAAAACCAACAGAACACTCAAAGAAAATAAGCCACAGAACCAATTCCGAAATGGAATTGGAAAACCTAACCAATGAAATTCCCAGAACTCTTTTCCGAGATATTCTCGAAAAAATCCGAACCAACAGAAAACTCAAAAACCAATCTGAAACCAACAGAACATATCCGAAAAGGTTTCGGAAAGCCCAAAAATTGTCTCGTCTATAATTTATCGAATTCCCGGGGGAAATTAGTGGACCAAAATTCATCATAGACTGAAAAATGGAAACGAGGCAACGGAAATATACCAGAAATTGCTCGGCTAGAGCTCTCAGGTGAATTTTTAGAGAAAAAGAACTCCGCGGACAGCTTCTCGGGCTCGGGTCAGTGCCTCGTCGGGGTTCGACTGCGTGTACAGCACCCGAGCTCGGAAAAGACAGCGGCGGGGTGCCACGGAGTGCTGCGGGACAGGCTGATCGGATGGCTGCGGCGGTAGGGAGGCCGCACGGGGAGCCGGCAGGGTCGGGCGCGCACGGCCGCGGAGAAACGGTGGCTGGGACTTGGTCGCCGGTGGGGCGCCGGCCTCTGGAGGGTGGCGCCGGGCAAGGGTCGGCCGAGAGAGGTGCGCCGAGCACGGATCGGCCGGGAGGAGCGCGGTCGGCTAGGTTAGGGCTAGGGATTGATTTGGGGGAAAGAAATGGAGTGAGTGCTGGAGAGGGGTGAAGAAAGGGGTTTTATAGGGTGGAGAAGAGTTTGGGGGTTTCGGGAATGAAGAGTCTCCGGCGGTTTGGGAGCCGAGGGAGCTCGGGAGTTGGCGGCGATGGGTCGGCCAAGGGGCCGAATGGATGAGAAAGGAAAAGTCTCCTTTCCAAATAAATGAGAGAGAAAGATTAATGAAATAAAAGTTTTCATTGGTTTTGTTAAAAGGAAATGATATATATATATATATAATTATAATATACTAAGGGACTTCTGAATAAATTTTAAAAAATTGAACTTGGGTTTGAAATGGGTTCGGGCTGGGTCAGAACGGGTCAGACACAACAAACAAAAATCCAGGACAAATAAATTTATTTTCTTTTTTTTTCTCAAATATGGTTTTCATTAATAATAATTAACAGGTTTGACCTGAAATAATAATAATAATAATAAACACAATATTAATTAATTAGAAAAAATATTGGTTTTGACTAAAATTTCCAGAATTAATAATTTTCTAAAAAATGTATTTTTCTAAATTAACAACTAATAATTAATTATATTAGCTAATTAAATATTCAATTGAAAAATGAAGGGTTTTACAACCTTCCCTCCTTAGAAAATTTCGTCCTCGAAATTTAAGATTTTAACCTCAGCTAGTAAATTCTAAAATTTAATGAGTCAAATCACTAAAATTTTATTTCAATCACATATCGTAACAAACCCAACCAATTTATATTTCTTGATTAACATTTCAAAGCTCATCCTCGAAATTCGAATTTGAACAATAATCCACAGATCCTATTCTCTAAAATTTTTTTTCAACTCAAATAATAAATAATAACTATTTATGCCAAATCTCAAAATCACCAATATCCTCAACTCCTCGAAATTTGGTTTTCCGCAAAATTTCAAATTTTTGAATCAAATCCAATCCTTAAACGTTAAATTTAAATTCAATGCTCCAAACAAACTTTAATTTTCAATCCCTTTAAATTTATATCATGTAATATAATGATAATCTTCTTAAAATCAAATTCAATCATACTACATCCCTCAAAACTTGTGATTTTACAAAATCGTCAATGTGCCATATCAATTCTTCAACTCTTTATTTAAATAAATTCTATCCTTAAATTTTAATCCTACAAAGCTTCCACTTTCCACCTTAGAAAATATCAAACTTAAAATTTTACTTATCAATTTCAATTCTAGTAAGAAATCAAACCATAAGATCAAAATCTTTATTGCTAATCCAAATTTTTTTTTATATCCTCACATTCAAGTTTTTCAAGCTAATAAAAATTGGAATCCAAATATGCCATTTCTTGTATCCAAAAATTAACATCTTCAAACATCATTTGGTGACTCGATCATAAAATCAAATCAAATCCTCAGTCAATTTTTTTTTTTTTTACTAATGTTAATTCGATGAATAAGTTTTTCTCCTCATTCAAATAAAAATAATTTCCTCAAAAGTCAAAATTCAATCTTGGTCACGTAATGCTAGTCTCCAAAAATTTATAGAACTTCCACATATTTGATTTCCTCTTTAACCTAAAGTTCATCCATCTCTATTTCAAAATCAAAATTCAAACATCAAAAAGATTCAAACACAAACTTCTCAAAGATTTAAATTTAATCATGGCTACTCTCTCTCCCTTAATAAAGCGCAAGATGATCATCTCAATATAATTATCCTGCCGCGAGGATCTATAAAATAGTTTTAAAAATACCATAAGTTTTTAAATAATTCGACAAACGAATATATAAAAAAAACTTACTGTCATTTCACAAATCAAATTCCTACATAAAATAAATGAGGAAAATTTGTAAATAAAAAAAATCATACTTCAAAAACTTTGATAACCTTTAAATGGAATCCTTAAATCAAAAATTTACTTTCAAAACTGAAATCATAACGTTTCATATATATCTCATATCTAGAGACAACTAATTTAAAACTCGAAGCCACATCACCAAAAATTTATTTAAATCCTCTAATCTTTCAATGATATCCTTCCCTCAACTGGTAGATTTTATATTCAATCAATTACATCTTCGAAAATATTTAATCAAAACTCCTTGTGGTTTATCATTACAAAAATTGTTCTCCTTAAAATCAAAAGTGTCAACTCTTCAAAGTCAATATAAAATTTAATTATAAGATGCATATGATATTATTACTCAAATAAGATCTTTTCCTTTATTAATTTTCACTAACCTCAAGTTCATATCATCGGGTGCAATCTTCTCAATTTTTTTTTATTGGCACCCTTCTATTCATACAATTCGTCATCCTCAATTATTTACATTTTAAGTCCAATATATATATATATATATATATATATATATATATATATATATATATATATATATATATATATATATATATATATATATATTTTCGATTATCCTTTATAGTTAATTCACCATGCACCTTCCTAAAGTGCATCTCTATGCCTAACATTGACATCCTTTAATCTTCAATGTCAAACTATTCACAAACTTTCCTCGATACTAATCACCATTGTACATTTTAACTCATATATATCCTATATATCATGCACTCTAAAAATCCAAGCTATAAAATGTTCTAGGTTTACTTCATAAGACAAAATCAGATTCGAGACATGATTGCTAAATATCAAGATAAAATTTTAAACATGTTTAGAACCTTCTAGATAGAGTTTAGAATATTTTGTTGTGATCAAAATCATGAATAAACATCGAGGTAAATTTTAAATAATCATAACGAGTTTAAAGTTCTAAACAGGATAGAAAATATAGATGATTGTTCTTTTGAGATCAAGGGATTTATCAAAATATGTGTTTGAGATTCAAGAGACTGGGGCTAAAAATCAAGAGGAGTATCTGTTCTCCGATTTCAAAGATGAAACGATCAACCTTGATTTGAATAATTGAGTCAAACACTAGATAAGATAGAAGCATCACAGATTCGGATTAAGTAAGAAAAACCAATAAAAATATTCCTGACAAATCACTCAGGAAATACAAAAATTATTTTGAGAAGAATAATTTCATAACTAAGGAAAGTTGGAAATTTGAGAGAAGGTAAGTCTCATTGATTCAAGAAAATCAAATTGAAATTGTCTAGTAACGCCAAGAAATTAAATAGCTTTAGGACAGCTAAAAATCTCCTTGACTAAAGGAAATTGAACAATAGAATAGAATAAAAAATGTGATCAATTTTCTGACAGTTCCTGCTTCATGATCATAGAAGCTTTCTAGGCCTTGTCTTGATCAAGAAATTGCATAGAGAGAGTAGGGTTTTATAATGAGCGGAGGAGGTCAACATATAAAAATATTCTCGATCTTTGGAAAACATAGGAAATAACAATATTGAAATTGAAATAACTCCTTTAGGAGAATCATGAACTGAACTAATTCTTCTGGTAATAATTGACCTTTATGGTTTAAATGATCCCAGAAGAATTTTGATTCAGGATTGATTCCGAGAAAGTTAGTCAAGGCAAAATGTTGGATAATGGTTATAGATATATATTGGGTAGATAAGAATTTATCAGGGTTGATAAGAGAATATTGAAACTCTTCATAACGAACGAATCAAAATTCCAAATAAAGGTAGAGAAGTAAGATCTGATAAACCAATGAAGAAGTTAAAATTAGGTTTGATAAAGAAGAAGAAGAATGAAAAATTCAATCTTATTCCAAAAAGAATATGAATCCTAAAGTATACTAGAACCTGAAAATTATGGTAGGAGAATAATCACGAAAGTCATGGGACACTCAAAGGTACAATCAGCCTAATCTAGATAAGGTTTAGGTACAAACACAAACAAGGTATCCTACGAATCTATAAGCAGGCAAAAATAGATATTTAAGTAAATAATTTTCAGCCCTATAATGTAACATGGTGTATATCATCTAAGTGTTCTAGTTGTTTTTAAAGTCTGTTTTCCTAAAGTCTCTACTATCCCTTTGTTTTTAAAGTCTGTTTTCCTAAAGTCTCTACTATCCCTAGGTCAAGTTACATAACTGCGCGATGGTCTAGACTAAGTTGACTAAACCAATTTACAGATCTGACCTGCATGGGCCACCACTAAAAACATGTCACGACCCGATCCCAATTTCTTGGGTCGAATCGGATCATGCCCAGCCTGCACCATTGTTGAGACGGCGGCAGTAAGCTGTATCAAGCAGTGAAACACATGCAGATAAAATACTAACAAATATAAAATCTTTTATTCAATTTAAAATTTCTGAAATCCAACAACTATTAATTACAACAACTACATTTGATACATTGGTTACTAAATAAATTACTATCCAGCTCTACTGATCTTGGGTTCCAGGTTCTGCGGGAACAGGCATCAGATCTTCGATGACGCAATCACCTAAAAATGTTGTCTCCAGTCAGGAGGGAGCAAACTAAAATTCATGATAATCCAACAATTGAAATAATAATCGAGTTATGCACTTTTAAATAATTTGAAATAAATATTTTTCCAGCAGTTAAAACATTATGATATGAATAGGCAATGAATATGACCGGCTTGGGTTGTACAGTTGTATCCTATTGATATGATATGGCTTATCCCCGTGTGTATGAGGGGTAAGCTAACACAGTCAGTATACTATTTTGGATGTGGTCATACTCATTACATTACTCCCCCAGTACCCAACAGTTAATCAGTCAATGCTCTCAGAGAGAGAGTTCCGTGTTTCATCGTGGTTTAAACTTGTAATAAAACGATTACTAAATAATTGTAAACTAACACAAATTATACTTGCCTTGGTTTTAATGACTGGATTGAGATGTCTGAACCGAAGAAGATGTCAAGTATGTTCTTGAAATCCTACAATTTGAAAATTCTATCTTAGAACCCATGTTGTACCATATCTAGTTGAAATCTCTAGTACAGAACCTTAGTCAAATTTTAGTTTTATTTACAACTCTACTTAGAACGCTTATCGAGGTGAGTTACTATCTTACGAAGAAAAGTCAATTTAACTTTTTATTGGGAAAATCGTATTTTTCCAATTATTTGATAAAACTTTGTATTTTTGATAATATATATATATATATATATATATATATATATATATATATATATATATATATATATATATATATATAACTAGACTTTCTTTTAAATGAGAAATCATGAGTTTATTAAACTACCAATTTGTAATTTAATGTGAGAAAATCTCATTAATTTTTTTTATCAAATAATATTTATTTTAATTCTACGCGTCTACGCTAAAACCAGCAAAACCAGAAAAAGAAAGAAAAAACTATGCTACAATAATTACAGGCCACAGAGAAAGAAATAGAAAAGCTGGGCTTATGCCCTTACAAATTATTTTACATAAATTGAAATAAGAAGAAATATTTGTTAGCTCTTAAAATTGTCCTACAATTTAATTACAAAATAAAACTATTAAATTAAATTTGAATTAATTTACGAGTCTCAGATATTGGTCCAATCATCAAAATAGCTAATGTCTCAACGTCCGGTAAAACCGATTTCGTTTGCATTTTGCTAGGGCCCATAGACCGGTACGGTCGTCGCCCAAAAATCCAATTTAATAAACCATTTTCGAAAACTGATTTGAAATCTATTTATAAATCTTATAAAAATTTTGGCAGCATTCCCTCTATTTTTGGGACAACCCAAAACTGGGAAAATGTGCCACAAATACCAAACACAAGTCCCATACCAGGGAAACCCAATTTCCAACCAGAAAATAATAATATCCAGAACCCGAAAGTAATATCCATGGCACGTTTCTGAAATTCAGAAAACCGAAATGAAACTCGGAAAATCCCGAAATGAACTTCGAAAAACCGAAACGAACTTCGGAAAACCGAAAACCAACAGAACACTCAAAGAAAATAAGCCACAGAACCAATTCCGAAATGGAATTGGAAAACCTAACCAATGAAATTCCCAGAACTCTTTTCCGAGATATTCTCGGAAAAATTCGAACCAACAAAAAACTCAAAAACTAATCCGAAACCAACAGAACATATCCGAAAAGGTTTCGGAAAGCCCAAAAATTGTCTCATCTATAATTTATCGAATTTCCGGGGAAAATTCGTGGACCAAAATTCATGATAGACTGAAAAATGGAAACGGGGCAACGGAAATATACCAGAAATTGCTCGGCTAGAGCTCTCAGGTGATTTTTTAGAGAAAAAGAACTCCACGGACAGCGTCTCGGGCTCGGGTCAGCGCCTCGCCGGGGTTCGGTTGCGTGTACAGCACCCGAGCTCCGAAAAGACAGCGACGGGGTGCCACGGAGTGCTGCAGGACAGGCTGATCGGATGGCTGCGACGGCAAGGAGGCCGCACGGGCAGCCGGCGGGGTCGGGCGCGCATGGCCGCGGAGAAACGGCGATTGAGACTTGGTCGCCGGTGGGGCGCCAGCCTCTGGAGGGTGGCGCCGGGCAAGGGTCGGCTGGGAGAGGTGCGTCGAGCCCGGATCGGCCGGGAGGAGCGCGGTCGGCTAGGTTAGGGCTAGGGATTGATTTGGGGGAAAGAAATAGAGTGAGTGCTGGAGAGGGGTGAAGAGAGGGGTTTTATAGGGTGGAGAAGAATTTAGGGGTTTCGGGAATAAAGTGTCTCCGGCGGTTTGGGAGCCGAGGGAGCTCGGGAGTTGGCGGCGATGGGTCGGCCAAGGGGCCGAACGGATGAGAAAGAAAAAGTCTCATTTCCAAATAAATGAGAGAGAAAGATTAATGAAATAAAAGTTTTCATTGGTTTTGTTAAAAGGAAATGATATATATATAATTATAATATACTAAGGGACTTCTGAATAAATTTCAGAAAATTGAACTTGGGTTTGAAATGGGTTCGGGCTGGGTCAGAACGGGTCAGACACAACAAACAAAAATCCAGGACAAATAAATTTATTTTCTTTTTTTTTCTTAAATATGGTTTTCATTAATAATAATTAACAGGTTTGACCTGAAATAATAATAATAATAATAAACACAATATTAATTAATTAGAAAAAAATACTGGTTTTAACTAAAATTTCCAGAATTAATAATTTTCTAAAAAATGCATTTTTCTAAATTAACAACTAATAATTAATTATAATAGCTAATTAAATATTCAATTGAAAAATGAAGGGTTTCATATTTTGTGTCCTATGGATGCGTGTCGGGTGCGTGCGGACACGTGCACTGGACACGCGAGCTCGTGCAGGCTTGTGCGTGCGTGTGTATTGTTCTGGACACTCGTGTGTCCTGTTTTAGGACACCATTTGGTTTGTGTGTTATCTTCTAGTATACACTAATAATTACCAACTTTATGTTCTTCTTAAATTGCTAAAATGGATTGGGAAATCGATATGGTTTTGGGAAGTTCATGTTGACTGATACATTAGTGTATCAATGATACACTGTTCTTCCTCTTCTGTTTAATTTCCTGTTAATTAGTGATTCTTGATGTGCTAAATTGTATCCTAACATGTTTAAGATCCCTGTTAGTTAATTTACATAATCAAAAAGGCCTGGTACTTGTAAATAGGAAATCGATGTTGAGTTGGGGGTTCAAATGCTGAATTTGCATTATTTCAACTGTCCAATTCCTGATACACTGGTTTTCCCTTCACTAATATTCCTGTTAATGCCAATTTATGTCCTGTATGTTCCTGTCAATGTTTCCAATTCCTGAGAACACTCTATGTTCCTACACACAGACACACACATCCTACCATCCCACACACGTACTGTTTTGTATGACTGGAATACTACACTGTTTCCATACCCTGTTAATACATTCAAATGTGTGACACACACAAATGTTGACACACTGAACTCACCTGAACACTACACATAGCAGCCCACTCAATTCCTGTCACCTGAACACACATACATCACACACACTGATTTCTGATTTCTAGGGAACATTGTAGCTCACTATTTCATTACCTGTCATATTTTTCTGTCATTTTCCTAGGACTGAATACACACACACACAGGGACTTGGGTTCCTTATTAATCATGTTCACCACACAGGTTACACTCTAACACTCTAATGTCCTGCTAACACACAGACCCACATACATGTTCAGTCCACACACATGAGACACACTCATGGCCTACTCTCTAACACTGAAAATTAATACTGAATACTATCAACAGGTTCCTGATTTGTACACACACACAGGTTCCTTCCTAGCATTAACACCCATTAAATCATGTGTACACACATTTCCTACACACAACTCTGTGAACACACACACATATTCCCTTTAGACACACACACCATATGGTTCCCCCTCTCTATGTATATATAATACACATATATGTATGCCTATGAGTATATACCAATGCCTAACCTAATGAGGATATCTAGATGGTAAAGTAGGATATGGGAAATTATATATGTGTGATAACTAATATGCTAGGCACATTCTTTGGTATGTGTAGTAGCTATATTCATATATGTAAATAGTGATATATAATTATATATAGGGTTTTGGCCTATAGGTTATGTTGTATTAGCTCATGACCTACATGGTTATGACTCTACATAGGTGTATGGCCTATGTTGTGTATGTTGCCTAGTGAGAGACTAGTTAGACTTGTTTAGTCTTGATTAGGCCTAGAACAAACTATTTAAACTTGTTAGACCTAGTTTGACCATAGTAGACCTAGTTTGACTTCTAGGGTTGACCAGAGTTGACCAAGAGTTGACTTTGGCCTAGATTGACCTAGATTCATCTAGAGTGCATAGTAGAACTTCATTTTACCATTCTGGACTTGTTATGACTTGTACTGTTCTAAATAGGAGCCAGACACCACTCCTCGGACAGTACTTTCATCTTGGACACTCAGATACCAGGCGAGTACATTCTCAGATCATTTCATATCCTATTTAGAATTATCTTCCTACTTTAAATTACTTTACTTGATACTGTCACGTTGGTCACACGGATTAGTACTATATGGATCCCTTCTTGAGATGTTATCCCCTCAGGGAGCATCGTATACTACATGTTCTGTGCGTTTCACTTACATGGTGTATCACTATGCTTCACGGTTCATCAATCACTTGTGACATGTACTCTCATGATCACAGAGTCTTCCCTGAATCACCTCATTTATGGGCATTCCCAGAATCACCCATTTATTGGCCTTCCATGTATCACCCCTTGTGGGCCTTTGTATGGAATCATAATATAACCTGGCTGGATCCTTGTGTATCGATGGGGGGTACGGGAGAGTAGAAGTAGACATGTGAATAATATCCAAGTAGTGTAGTTCCCAGAATCACTCCATAGTATAGTTCCCAGAATCTCCTATGCCATTCACATGTTTATATTGTACTCTGACTCACTTGCCACTGATAGTTCTCTATTTACAGTATATATTTCTATTACAGCTTTCTCTGTTTATATCCTGTACTTTCTTTCAGTTCCTGCATCTTACTTTACTGCATGATTATATTTTCTAATCTGCTATGAACTGTCTAGATGTATTGTGCTCGTTCCTGTCCTAACTGGACCTGTTGAAAATATTATAGAGGACGAGGAGGAGGCCTGTGTGGATACCTTTTACGGTGCTACCTTAGATGAGTGCTTGGACCTGGACCAGTAGAAGGTCCCACTAGCAGTGGATGACACTCCTTTAGACTAGGATGTTTTTATTTACTTTACTCTCTGGATGATTGTATATATATTTGATACTTGGGATATGTATTTATCTTAGACACTTAGACTCTCTGTTGTACTTGTGGATTTCCTTTCTTTCAGCATTATTTATCTATCTATCTTCTATCTTATCTTCTGCCTTAGTTGTGATTGAGTTTACTTTCTGCTATGTTACCCTCATTCGGGCAGTATAAACTGTTTAGCATTATATTGTTAGATGTTGTGACCTAGGATAGCGTTCTACCGCCGACACTACGGCGTAGGCTGGACGTACCCACTTTTCGTGCCCTTACTCTAGGGTGCGGGTCGTGACAGTACCTAACTACATGTTGGTCCACGGGTTATTCCCCATGTTTAGCCGTTGTGACTCTATGGTTCAGCACATCGCTAGTGGACACTCTATACACCCCTCTTATCGCGATGTTTTTTACTTCAGGGTGTTACTCTAATCTCCCCTAGGCCGAGCGGTTCTGGCGCCAGAACCGGTCGTGGAGATTCTTTACTTGTGCACAAGTTGTCCAGGACCAATACAAGAATGCAACTCTATCATATAAATCTCTGTTATAAAAACTATACAACATTTTTGACTTTTTATATTACTCACATCTCTATTATCTATACAGCAAGCCGTATCATCTCTATCATATAACTTAAGCAACATTAATAGAAATATCTTTGCAGCATAGTAAGAGAGCATGTAAGCATTCTTACTGAAATAGGCAAGGCAACAATTCTTTGATTTAGCATCTGATTTATTTTTTTATTCTTATCTTTTGTTGGTCTGGTATCGTTGATCAGAGGGACGCAACAAAAGAGTGGACTAGAGATCATTTTTATTCGGACGTTGAGATAAATGTTAGCCCAGTCAAAGCAACTCACCAAAATAAATCTTGTTCGAGAGAAGGAGGGACTTCATACGCCGTTTACGTGCCTCCTATGCATCCTACATTGGCACCAACATTTTATTAGCATACTTCGGTCTCTTTCTCTCAAGATTCGGAATGAATGCGAAATGCGATAAAAGCGAACAATGAAAATCAATCATCGAAAACCAACACGAAAATGCATTCATCAAAACCAAACAGCGAAAGAAAACATCTAACGAAAACTCTTGGATTCATTTCAATAGAAGTCGATCCATTAGTCGGAAAGGTTTATTGCATTTCATCCGTGATTAATCGATACCGGCAAAGTTTTTCCTAAATACTCGGTTCAAGACTGAGCTAGCAAGCTGTGGGTATTACATAGTGGACTACGAGGAGCAGGGCACTATATAATTACCCACTGAAAAAAGTTTTGTCCTCAAAACATAAGGAATAACTTACCTACATCACAGTCCTGATCCTGTTGGAGGGTCATCAGATTGAAGACACGAGGCCTCCTCAGCTGTTCATTGTGCAGGTTGTGTCGAATCGGCGGTGGGTCCCTCAGCGGCCGACGTTCCTCAGTTTCATTTTTTTTTGTGCCGTATGTTTCTTCTTTGGACAATCTCTGAAACCATGGCCTTTTTGACCACAGTTGAAGCATTCTTTGTTAAGGAAACGACAATGTTCTCTGATATGGCCCTATCGGCCGTAAAAAGTGCACTCAGTTCTGTTGCGAGGTTCTCCTTCTGTCTTTTTCTTCCCATCAGAGTACCTCTTTGCAAATTGATTACGAGCAGTCTGAACTTTTGCTGGTGCAGTCCTCAGGCTAAACTGCTTCATCTGTACTGCCACCGCAAAGGCCTTGGTATACGATTTATACTTTTGGTTCATAATACTCTTTTGAACATCCTTGTACAGACCATGTATGAATTGCTACATGCGAACCCTCTCGTTCGGAATCATTGTGCTAGCAAACTTGGCAAGCTTAGAAAATTCTGACTCATAGTCCTCTACGGACATGCTTTCCTGTTTCAGCGACATGAACTCGTCTTTCTTCTGCTGACTGATTGCAGGTAGAAGATATTATTCCAGGAAGGCATGCTAAAACATTGTCTATGTAATCTTTCTGTCCCTTACCATTGCATGCAGTTATAGTTTTTTAGCCTCCCACCAATCATATACTCGCAATCGAATCTGTAGTACAGCACATGCCACTTTTTTGCTGTAACTAATGCCGATAAAAGATAACAAACGTTCCCTTTTTTGACCTAATCCATCACCTTATCTGGTGATGTTCTGTCCTCAAACTCTGGAGGCTTGGTATTTATGAAATTCGATGGCTCAAAAGGTTTCTTGCGAGCCTGTTGTGGTTTATTAGCATCCAGGTGTAGTGCCCCGTCCCTATATCGTGCCCTGTTCTCCGTCCACGGGGTGTGCGAGAAAGGAACACTGTCGCTATCGATTCGGTCGGGACCGATAGATCGGGATCGATCGAATGGAAACAGTTGAATTAAGATCCGTTCCCTGTTATGGAATGGCTTCTTCGGAACCAAGTCCCATATTCAACGGGTTGCGCCCCAAGGATTGACTCTGCAGCTGAGTCGAGAGAGACCTCCCGTTGCTCTATTTTTCATGCCGCTTGCGTTGGTTTTGGCTTTGATTTTCTGAATACGTTTTCGTGAATGTTTTTGATGGTTTTCATGGCTTGCATTTCGATCTCGCATTTCCTTTCGAATTTCTTAAATAATACAGTATTCTAATCGGTTGCTTGTACGATTTCAGGTAATCGCGTAGGCGATGTCTAGCGCGACCAACAAGTTCTCTCGTCTGAAGTAAACTCAAGGTGAGTGGCTGACCCTTCTCTTCTCAACCCCTTCTTAGTTTAATTGATAATAGTGTTGCAGAAGATATGATAGATGCAAAGGCACGGGCAATCTGTAAACTGTAGAAACATATTAACAAAAGAATGACTCAAATAAAGTGTGGATTCTACCTGAGTAAACTAAATAAGTCTAACTCGGTCATTGGACAACTTGTCGACAAGGAGAGAGTTTCCTCGAGCAACAGCCCGGGGCCACGGGATCGACTCGGCCTAGGAGAAAACACGGTATAGCTGTGCTGGATGATAGTACGGGTTAAGCGGGGACTTGCAGCGGGGCTCGCTAATTGCGCTGCAAGGGCCCCGGCTATCAAAGCTATAGTCTAGGATGGCTTGTGATGTCAGTGACCAAACACACGTAATGTTGCACTTGGTATGTAAATGATAACAATTGACAGGGAAGAACATGGTAAGTCTCATAAGGTGCGACGCGGTCCGCCGTGGGTAAGTTTCAACGTATTTTACATTATGCTTGTCGTATGCTTGTTTGAAATTCATTAGGATGGTTAGAAACATTCATACATTAAGTCATATAAACTCTTCAACCAAATGAGCGCTTGGAACTTAAATAGCCACGCACCAGTACAAAGTGTAGTATACTGATCCTCGTTCTCCACGCAGGTACCCCGAACCACGAAGGGCATGCCACTTAAAGCTCAAGGCGACACAAACACTTTTGAAGCCTCGTCCGTGTGTTGAAGGCTTGTTTCTGAATCCTTTTGAAGACTCCGCACTTAGTACAAAGAAGAAAAGATGGCGACTCGACTTCCCTCGATCGCAGGTGGAATGTGTATCTATTTTGCTTGTAAAAATGGATGTAATGTATGGAACGACTATCTCATCAGCGTTTAGTTTGTAAGTTGAGTCATGTTGTAGCCAGTGCGACAATAATTATAATGGAGTCAATGTAAATGAAGTTTTATTATCAATGAAAAGTTTACTTCTATTTCAAATGTGTCAATCAATTATCTCTGCACACTCTAACTTGATGTTGTGTTTCGGATAACCTTATGACTATGCCTCGTACGATCGCAACTTAGGTTCGTACGGCATCACGCCCTGGGGATGACTATCGATTCTACGAAAATCGGAGCATGACATAATGGTATCAGAGCACGACTTTACATCCTTTGGCCTCGCATCTAGAGTTTCAAACCTTTGACCTCGCATCGATGAGATAAGTTATTCCATACAATGAGTCTGTAATAATTTGAGACTGATGTGTTTGCCTTCGTATTGTAAAAGTATCGAAACTCACGGCCGAGCAAGAGCAGAGCGCTTCTAGCGGCTCTAGTAGTTCGCGGGCCGGACCTTCTAAAAATACCATCGAAAGGATGCTGCGCATGATAGAGGCACAGCAGAATCAGTCCGAGAACCGACATCAACAGACAGAGGCACAACAAGCCCAGTTCGAAGTTCGCTTCGACGCACAAGCTACAAAAGCAACCAGATACTCTGCAGCAGATCGTCCAGACAATTGTGGCCAACAGAAATTCTGCGACTGTGCCTACCGTCACCGCGCCTACCATCACCGCACCTACTATCACCGCGCCGATGGCCCAACCCGTTGACGCCGATCAAGAGGAGCCCGAGCGTCAATAGGCGACATCGAAGAGATACAACTTTGAAGTGTCAGAATTCAAGTAAGCGTGCCACACTTCCTTCAGCGGTACCGAAGGCCCTTCTGTGGCGATCGACTGGTTGGAAGAGCTGGAAGATCACTTCGAGCTCCTCGACATTGAAGAATCAAAGCAAGTCGCCTGCGCACAACTTCAACTACGGTTGAACGCGCACGACTGGTGGATCGTGCACAAGAGAGCGATCCGACGCGACAACAACTCAGCGTCGATCTCTTGGGCCACGTTTCGTAAATCCTTTGAAGTATAGTACCTTCCCTCCGTCGTTCGTCAAGAGAAGGAGAATGAATTCATGTAGTTGAGGCAAGAAAACCAGACAGTATAATAGTATATCGCAGAATTCAACAAATTATCCAAATTTGCTGGTGCGTTTCTTCCTACAGAGGTGTATCGTGTGCGACGGTTCGAAGTGGGTCTGCGACGCTCTATCGGTGCACATGTCGGGATCCCGGAGTACAAGACCACGGGCGATGCTCAAAATCATGCTCTTTGACTTGAGAGCCTGTACCCTCCTGTTGCTGCAGACTTTGTACGCAATTCCAATCATAAACATCCAAGCTATACGGGAGGTAACAACTACACATCAAAGCATCCAAACCATGGCGGTAGCAAGGGACGAACCCCACCATTTCCTTGTGCCAAATGTCACAACTTCGGTCACCATGCCAACGACTGTTACATTCTCGACGGAGGATGCTTCAACTGTGGAGCAAAGGGCCACCAAGCACGAGAATGCCCCCAAAGATTGAATCGTAATGCCCCGCCACAATAATACCGTTAAGAGAACCGAGGACAGGTGTCCCGACCTCCTCAACCCACTCAATCCAACAACCAAGACCGACGTCCAAATGCTCAAGGGCGCGTCTATGCCATGACTCGAGATGAGACGTTCGCCTCTGATACTGTTGTGACAGGCATATTGAATTTCAATAATGTACCTGCTCATGTGTTATTTGATTTAGACACTTCGCATACTTTCATATCGGCGGACTTCGTCGTCGAGCACAAATTTCTTGTAATGTCGTTAGACCTTGATCTTAGCGTAAGTATGCCTTCGAGCGTGCCACTACTCACAAATTTAGCCTGCGGGAGAGGAACCATATGTATTGGGGGTCAAAAGATCGGTCTTGATGCGATAGTTCTATATATGAAGGACTTCGACATCTTACTGGGCATGGATTGGCTCGGTCCTTGCAACGCTACCATCAACTGTGCAGGAAAGAGGGTCACCTTTCGCATACCTGGAGTGCTCGAATTTTGCTATTCATGTGGTGAAGCATCGTCGACCTGCATGGCGATCTCGGCAATTTTTGCTCGAAAGCTGCTTCATTTTGGATGCGAAGGCTACTTGGCGTCCGTTCATGACATGAGACAGGATGGTGCAAACATGGGTCAGACTGACGTTGTGACAGAATTCCCAGACGTGTTCCCGGACGAGCTACCCGGTATGCCGCCCGATCAAAAAATAGATTTCACCATCGACACCTTCTCTGACACCCGGCTGATCTCGAAAGCTCCGTACAGAATGGCCCCTGCATAATTGAAAGAACTAAAGGTAAAACTACAGGAATTACTTGACAAAGGGTTCATCCGTCCGAGTGTCTCGCCGTGGGGTGCGCCCGTGCTATTCGTGAGAAAGAAGGATGGATCGATGCGGCTCTGCATCGACTATCGAGAATTGAATAAGGCCACCGTCCGGAACAAATACCCCTGCCCCGCATCGACGACTTGTTTGACCAGCTCCAAGGTGCCACGATGTTTTCGAAGATTGATCTGCGCTCGGGTTATCACCAACTCAAAGTTAAGCCAGACGACGTACCGAAGTCTGCCTTCCGTACTCGCTATAGCCAATACGAGTTATTGGTAATGCCGTTCGGTCTGAAAAATGCCCCTGTCATCTTCATGGATCTAATGAATCGGGTATTCCGTCCGTTCATTGACAAATTCGTAGTAGTCTTGATCGACAACATCCTCGTCTACTCAAAGGATCGAGCGTAACATGCGGAACATTTGCGGACGGTACTCCAAATCCTTCGAGAGAATCAGTTGTATGTGAAGAGGTACAAGTGCAAATTTTGGTGGAACAACGTCTCATTCCTTGGGCACATCATCTCCGTCACAAGCATCGCAGTCGATCCGAAGAAAGTCCAGGCAGTTGCTGATTGGAAACGGCCCACATCAGTTAGCAAAATTCGAAGCTTCCTAGGCTTGCCGGGATACTACCGACGCTTCGTGAAGGACTTCGCGAATATTGCATCACCGTTGACTCGCCTCACCCAGAAAGGAGTCGCATTCGAGTGGTCAGACTACTGTGAAGCTTCCTTCCAAGATCTCAAACAACGGCTTGTTTCGGCCCCAATACTTGCACTTCCTGAAGGGACGGAGGGATTTCAAATATTCAGCGATGCTTCTGGCCAGGGCTTGGGGTGTGTGCTCATACAGCGGGATAAGGTGATATCTTTTGCTTCCCGGCAGTTGAAGACGCACGAGAAGAACTACCCCACACACGACCTAGAACTAGCGGCGATTGTGTTTGCGTTGAAGCTGTCGCATCACTATCTTTACGGCGTGGCGTGAAGGATTTATACGGACCACAAAAGCCTCAAGTATCTCTTCACTCAGAAAGAACTGAATTTGCGGCAGAGGCGATGGCTCGAACAGATCAAAGACTACGACTTATCAATCGACTACACGTCGGACAAAGGAAATGTTGTAGCGGATGCGCTGAGCCGAAAGTACTTAGCTTCGTTATGCATCAACAATCGACTGATGCATGACTTAAAAGGAATGGGCATTGAACTCCGAGTTCGCTTTAGAGATGTGAAACTAGCACAACTGCGGCTGGAACCGAGCCTGTTGGAGAGAATCAAGTCTGCTCAGAAGGACGACCCATACCTGGAGAAGATACGGAAGCTGATATCGACAGGGAAAGCGTCCGACTTTGCAGAGGACGAGTCGGGAGTGTTGCGAGTGAAGGGTCGGCTATGCGTTCCGGATGACGCAAAACTTAGAAAGGAGATAATGTCGGAGGCGCTTTATGCAAAATATTCCTTGTATCCTGGCAGCACCAAGATGTATAAAGACCTCCGAGTTGTCTTTTGGTGGTACGACATGAAGAGGGACGTAGCGCTCTTTGTGTCAAAGTGTATGGCTTGTCAGCAAGTGAAAGCCGAGCACCAGCGACCGGGCAGGGAGATGCAGAACCTTGCCATTCCAGAGTGGAAATAGGATCATGTCACTATGGATTTTATTGTTGGCTTGCCGCAGACGCCGCAGGGAAATGACACCGTCTGGGTCATCGTCGATCGACTAACCAAGTCAGCACATTTCATAGCCATTAAAGTTACTTGGAGCGTCGACCGCCTTGCTCAGATATACCTTGATAAAATAGTTCGGTTGCACGGGGTCCTAGTATCTATCGTCTCGGATCGGGATGGACGGTTCGTGGCACACTTCTGGAGTAGTCGTCATTCAGCATTGGGGACTAATTTAAAGTTTAGCTCAGCTTAATATCCTCAGACTAACGGCCAAATAGAGCGGGTGAACCAGATTCTCGAGGACATGTTACGACTCTGTGCGATCGACTTGAAGTCAATCTGGGATGTCCATCTACTGTTGGCCGAGTTTGCATACAACAACAGCTATTAGTCCAGCATCCAAATGGCGCCGTATGAAGCCTTGTACGGCCGAAAGTGTAGATCGCCCATTTGCTGGGTTGAAGTCGGGGAACGACAGTTACTCGATCCGGAGCTGGTGGAGCAGACTGTCCAGAAGGTCAAGTTAATACGGAAGAGATTAAAGATAGCACAAAGCCGACAGAAGAGTTATGCCGACACGTACCGACGCCCCCTCGAGTTCTCGGAAGGCGACCATGTATTCCTGAAAGTCATGCCCATGCGTGGAGTTTCCAGGTTCGGTGCGAAAGGAAAATTGAGCCCAAGATTTGTTGGTCCATTCGAAATATTGAAGCGAGTCGCCATGATAGCTTACCAAATCGCCTTGCCGCCTGCGTTGTCGGAGGTACACGACGTCTTCTACGTCTCATAATTGCGGAAGTACGTGAACGATCCGGGCCAAGTAGTAGATTTGGGTCAGTTGGATCTGAAGGTGGATTTGTCATATGTCGAAGAGCCGGTACAAATCTTGGAGCACAAGGATAAAATTCTCCGCAACTGTGCTATTCCTCTCGTCCGCGTCCTCTGGAGAAACCATTCGGTCGAAGAGTCGATGTGGGAGCTTGAGACAGAAATGAAGGAAAAATTCCCTTCATTGTTCTCGTAGAGGTAGGTTCTATTCTTAAGTTTCGAGGACGAAACTTTTTCTTAGTTGGTTATGGTATAGTGCCCCGTCCCTACATCGTGCCCGGTTCTTCGTCCACGGGGTGCGCGAGAAAGGAACACTGTCGCTATCGATTCGGTTGGGACCGATAGGTCGGGATCGATCGAATTGATCGAATGGGAACGGTTGAATTAAGATCCATTCCCCATTATGGAATGGATTCTTCGGAACCAAGTCCCATATTCAACGGGTTGTGCCTCAAGAATTGACTCTGCGGCTGAGTCGAAAGAGACCTCCCGTTGTTCTGTTTTTCACGCCACTTGCGTTGGTTGTGGCTTTGGTTTTCTTAATGCATTTTCGTGAATGTTTTCGATGGTTTTTATGGCTTACAATTCGAAATCGCATTTTCTATCGAACTTCTTGAATAATGTAGTATTCTAATCAGTTGCTTGTACGATTTCAGGTAATCGCGTAGGCGACGTCTAGTGCGACCAACAAGTTCTCTCGCCTGAAGTAAACTCAAGATGAGTGGCTGACCCTTCTATTCTTTACCCCTTCTTAGTTCAATTGATAATAGTATTGCGGACGATATGATAGATGCAAAGGCACGGGCACTCTGTAAACCGTAGAAACGTATTAACAAAAGAATGACTCAAATAAAATATGGATTCTACCTAAGTAAACTAAATAAGTCTAACTCGATCATTAGACAACTTGTCGACAAGGAGAGAGATTCCTCGAGCGACAGCCCGGGGCCACGGGATCGACTCAGCCTAGGAGGAAACACGGTATAGCTGTGCTGGATGATAGCACGGGTTAAGCAGGGACTTGCAGCGGGGCTCGCTACTTGCGCTGCAAGGGCCCCGGCTAACAAAGCTATAGTCCAGGATGGCTTCTGATGTCAGTGACCAAACACACGTAATGTTGCACTTGGTATATAAATGATAACAATTGACAGGGAAGAACATGGTAAGTCTCATAAGGCACGGTGCGGTCCGTCTTGGGTAAGTTCTAACGTATTTACATTATGCTTGTCATATGCTTGTTTGAAATTCATTAGGATGGTTAAAAACATTCATACAATAAGTCATATAAACTCCTCAACCAAATGAGAGCTTAGAACTTAAATAGCCACGCACCAGTACAAAGTGTAATGTACTGAACCTCGCTCTCCATGCAGGTACCCCGAACCACGAAGGGCGTGCCACTTAAAGCTCAAGGCGGTGCAAACACTTTTGAAGCCTCGTCCGTGTGTTGAAGGCTTGCTTCTGAATCCTTTTGAAGACTCCGCACTCAGTATAAAGAAAAAAAGCTGGCGACTCGACTTCCCTCTATCGTAGGTGGAAAGTGTATCTATTTTGCTTGTAAAAAAAGATATAATATATGGAACGACTATCTCATTAGCGTTCATTTTGTTAGTTGAGTCATGTTGTAGCCCATACAACAATGATTGTAATGGAGTCAATATAAATAAAGTTTTATTATCAACAAAAAGTTTACTTCTATTTCAAATGTGTCAATCAATTATCTCTGCGCACTCTAACTTGATGTTGTGTTTTGGATAACCTTATGACTATGCCTTGTGCGATCGCAACTTAGATTCACACGGTATCACGCCCGGGGGATGACTATTGATTCTACGAAAATCGGGGCGTAACACCACGGGCCCAGTATCGAGAGTTCCAGTCGAATTCTTATATCATATTCCCTGTGTCGTTCGACAATATTTACGTATTCAATCACAAGGTCGTCTAGCATAACAATATGTCATGCTCCAATCTCCCATAAGTTCGATTATTCATGCTGGACATGAAATCACCATGCCAACGCTCACGCAGGATAATCGTCCTCCTCGGGGCATAACTCTTACTTTGTGTCTAGAATAATTCATTATCGATACGTAGATTGGATCTATTCAATCCTCAACTTACTTTATCGTCAATCACAAGTCCTAAAAATCCTCGAATTCATATTCGCATCAAACCACAAGTCAAAACCATCTAATTGCCACGCCATGGTCTCCCGCAAGTTCGATCATCCATGCTTGACATGAATCACCATGCCAGCGCTCCCGTAGAATAATTATCTTAATTTGGCATAATGCATGTGCGAGGCTGGAGTTGTGCTCGTGCAAGACAAGAATGTCAACGTCCTGGTTATTATCGAAGCAATCAAGAAACTTTCATTTTCATCCAAACATTTATTTCTATCAAAATTTGAAGTATAGCATCCATCAAAACAATAACATTTTATACGATCATCATTCCTCGAATCAGAGTACCCCCGGGTTATTGCACATCAATATTTGATACGCCTCAATACCATCGATAATATACATAACCCGACGATCTTTCTCTGCAATGAACTCCGAGTCGTGCAACTGATGCTACCATCTGAATTGGATATACCATAATCTCCTCGATACTTAACATCAAATTCGATCATTATCCCTCGAACTAGTTACATGATCAATTTGTTCATCTGTCTATCTTAGTTATCGATCAATTTTTTCTTTCATCGCTAGCATAATTCACATACCTTCCAATCGATATTCCATGCACGCTATCATCCAATCGTGCTAACTTTTCATATACGATTTATATTGATACCTCAATTGAGTCATTTGTTTGTTACTCCATAACTATTCTTAGATTCAATCTATCTTTTCTTATCCCTTTGTATTTCACATTCAGCGCAATCCCAAACTCATGCACATCATTTTCCTCATTTGTTCGAATCAAACTCATACTAGCTATGAAGTTACAACTATCTTGAAACACTCTTTCTAAGGCTTTGCATAATTATCGCTTGCTGATAGACTCATTGGCACCCCGCATCCTCAATCGATCGACATCCACAAGGCTATCCCATACACCACTCAGGGATGAAGTCATTCGACAAATTCTCGAAACAAGTTTCGAATCACAATCGATTTCTTTGAATCTTCCTACGAACCATTCCTCAAATTTCAAGCACGTTCATCTATATCGTATTGATGATAACATTTTTCGATGGTACCCCTATCGGTAGTCATCCTGCATTCTATGAATCAACTCAAACCCATTCTTATCCAAAGCAAATTAAATCTCGCGTACAACTTTGCTAAGGTCAACGCAAATCTTGGTGTATATGCCCAGCCTGACTTAGCCAACCACGCTTACGTGGAAATAATTTTGTTTTTATCAAAAACTAATCTCATATGATTTGCAAATTACATAGACTTATTATATAGACATCCCGCGGAACATTGAGAGAGAGCGCCAACACTTTGATCGCGGAAACAATATCAGAGTTTGCGAAAACAACATCAGAGTTAAAGAATTCAATCGAAAGTCCAAGGACATAAAGTCGTGCTCTGATACCATTATATCACGCCCCGGTCCCGTAGGATCGATCATCCTCGCTAAGGCGTGATGCCGCATGAGCGTAGGTTGAGCTCACGCAAGGCGGATTCCATACCCGCCAATCACAACAGCTTGCGACGGCGTCGTCGCACAAAAGTCCCAAGCAGAGACTTTGAATAATCGGTATACCACCAGCAGAAAGTTAAAACAATAATTTGCTCTTTATTGATATTGAAACAAAGATTACAAATGGGGCAGGAGGCCATGATTATATTTGCTCAAGCTCACTTTTCTTTCTGATTACAATCACTTAGCTCTCTCTCAATACAAATCTTGACGAGCCAGCAGATGCTTCAGAAGGCGATGTCCATACATTATATCCCGTATAAGTCCAGACTCTATACGGTTGCATGCCTCGAAACGCCAAGGAAATCTATGCCCCGACGCATCCAAGCGAGCTCTGTGCCATTTAATCTTCTATATGTGCATGCACATAAACACTGTGTGGGTGTCAGTACTCAATTATACTGGCTGTGTGAGCTTCTCTCCCATACAAAATAGACGTATAATTTTACTTTGTGCAACATATCCTTTCGATTATCTTTCTAATCTTACCTTAGGATCAGTTTGAGGACATAGATGTCTGGCCTATTCTGTGTCTCTAGATCATTCTCGTGCTTGCCTTTTGTGCCATAATTCGAGACGCAATAACATGGTCGTGCCATAAACTTGGTATGTGCTTCAACATCGAGGTCGTGCCTCACAACTTAACATTTCTAAACCAACTTGCCTTATGGCCCTTCCTGACTTAACTCTAGATGATTCAAATTCGGCTAATGCCACTCTGAGTAAATGACTCAATAATCGACTCCTTATCTCGTGTCAAAGCACGTGTCTTTACTTAGCCAAATTTTAGGCTCCATATTGGTGTTGCAACCGTGCACACCTTCTTGACACTACTCGTGTCGTGCTTGCACTTTCATTGATTCGACCGATACCGTACATGCGGATTGTTGCTCAGCGCGCCAACTTATCTATATGAAAGGTCACTGGCAATTCAAGCCATCTTGGACATGTAGGTGGTACAGACGAGACCCTTGTAGCTAAGGGTAGCTAGCCCTGCTCAAGTTCTCGAATCACCGCGGCGTGTTCTTGCCTAAATACCTTGCTTCCCTCTTAGGTCGATACGGTCTTATGGCCCAGTATACTGAATCGAGGGCTCGAAACCTGGTGCATAAGTTGTCCATGACTACGCATCTACGAAACTTCTAGACGCAACGTAAATGCATGGCCTAATCGTCACAACTTACTTCCTTTGCTTCACTTTTTTACTTTCCATACTTCTTTTGCAGAGCCCAAACCAGGGTTGCCTCGGTGACTGACCTACAATCCTGACATATTTCTCCTCGGCGACTGGCCTACAGTCTCGACATATTTTCCATTGTTTTCATATTCTTATTGACTCAAACGTATTGTAACTACCACTTTTCCATAATATGGGTATTTTTGCCATTTTCCAAATCTTGTACCAATTAAAATTTTTGTTTTCTGTTAATTGTAATGCTAATAATTATTTTTATTTTTTCCATGATAGGTATTGTTTCATATAAATAAATATAGGATATAGTTAGTTCCTAGTTGTTAGCCACTAGCTAAGACTAGATGTCAGTGAACCTAAGTGGACCCAACTAGACTTGTCATGAAAACATTAGTGAACCCATTAGTTAGTCATGTTATACCTATTTATTTAGAGAGCAATGAGTTAGAAAAATCCTTTCTTTAGTTAATAAAACTTTTCCTAATTAAACCCCTTCCTAAAGCAAACCTCCATGACTAATTAGGAGGGCTTTTTAGACACTTTAGATGGCATTTAGGATTGGGATTCTTGGCTGGCTATGACCTTATAGACCCCTCTTGAGTTTATTTATTAGCCTCTAGGAAACCCTAACTTGCCTCCATTTTATTTCCTCTTCATTTGAGAAGAAGAGCCATCCTCCACCATTTCCAACTTGTTCCTAAACCCTCTCAAATTGTCATCCCAAAGAGGCTAGAGCTTGGACTTGTAGGGAGGAGAGTTTTGGAAGGAGAGAAGATTGGAAGGTGTCCATTCTTGAAGGTTGTGTCCATTTGTGTCCACTTTAGACTTTTCAATGGTAACCCATTGTCACACCCCGCCTCCGTAGGAGTGATCGTCCTCGCTAAGGTGTGATGCCGCATGAGCCTAGATTGCGCTCACGCAAGGCGAGTCTATAATGGTCGATTATAGGCTAATCGACGGGGGTCGTCGCATAGAAGTCCCAAGCAGAAACATTGAATAGTCAGCAGCAAAAATTTGAAGCAAAACACAAGTCATGTAAAATACTCTTTTATTGATATTAAACAAAGATTACAATGTGGGCACGAGGCCAAATTATAAGTCTCTCAAGCTCACTTTTCTCTCATATTACAAGTCACTCTGCTCTCTCTTATTTTTCAATACAAGCTTCAAGCGACAAGTGGCAGATTCTGTAGAATGACGATGTCCATACATTATGTCTCGTATAAGTTCTGACTCCATGCGGCCGCACGCCTCGAAACGCCAAGGAACTCTGTGCCTTAACGCAACCAAGCGAGCTCCGCGCCATCGGGCTTCTACCTGTGCCTGTATATGAAAATTGTATGGGTGTTAGTACTCAACTATACTGGTGGCGTGAGCTCCATGCCTACCCGTACAAAATCGACACGTTCATTTACTTTGTGCAGCTTAATCCCTTTTGATTGTCTTTCTAGTCTTGCCTTAGGATCAATTTTAGGACAAAGACGTCTTGGCCTATACTTGGCAATGCAACGACAGGGTCGTGCTATACTCTATTAATGGCTTCAATATATTCGAGGCAGTGCCTCGCCAAGTAGAAACTTATGCAAACTCGGTTGTGCCAAGACTTTCACTTGTTTTTATGTGCCTCTAGACCATTCTTGTGCCAATGACATCAAGGGGATGACTCGTGCTGGTCATGCCAATAGACTTTATCGTGCCTTAAGATCAAGGTCGTGCCTTCCAAGGATCAACCAGACTTAACTAACTTGCCTTACGGCCCTTCCTGACTTAACTCGAGACGACTCGATGACGATGCCACATTCATGCCAAAGTACATGTCCTTGCTATAGCCAAATCTTAGGCTCCATAATGGTGTTACAACCGTACACACCTAACCCATGCCGATTCAAGGTTAGCGCTTGCTATAAGTATATATTGTTAACCCAACTCGTAACTTGCTAGTACTCGATGCAATCCAAAGGCATACACGTAGATAGCCGCTCTTATGCCGACACATCTATATGAGTAGTCGCTAATAATGTCAACCTATCCTGGATCTTTGCATACGGTGACCATTCGTATGCGAGGTACGAGATCCTACCGAATGACCCGTAGCCTATATTGTAATGGTTCACTTCAATCGAGTCGTACCGTCGATGAAGGTCGTACAATATCTGTAATTCCTTCTAGGCCGACACAAACCCGACGCCTCGGGATCGTTCGAGGAATTCACCTTACGTGCAAGTTATCCAATGACCATGCAAGACTCAACTCGATCTACCAAGTCCTTCCTTAATCATAACCATGCTTTCCGACTTTCTATCGAGACTCCCAAGTATCAGGACCGATCTCGGCGACAACTAGTCGTGTGGACTTCCTTATCGAGACTCCTAAGTAGCGGGACCGATCTCGTGTGCTTCCTTATCGAGACTCCCAAGTAACGAGACCGATCCCGTGAACTTCCTTATCGAGACTCCCAAGTAGCGGGACCAATCTCGTGTACTACCTTATCGAGACTCCTAAGTAGCAGGGCCGATCTCGTGTGCTTCCTTATCGAGACTCCCAAGTAGCGGGACCGATCTCGTGTACTTCCTTATCGAGACTCCTAAGTAGCGGGACCGATCTCATGTGCTTCCTTATCGAGACTCTCAAGTATTGGGACCGATCTCGTGTACTTCCTTATCGAAATTCCCAAGTAGCGGGACCGATCTCGTGTGCTTCCTTTGTTCGTACTATGCTTTTCACTAAACCAATCGTGGCTCATGCCTTAGACTGACTTGTTCTCTAGGCGACATTATCGCTTAAGTCACATACTTTATATGACGAGCCTTGTTCTCGTAGGACTATATGATTTGACAACCGCAGACAACAGGGGACAGTGCTTGCTATGACTTCGATACCCATCCAAACTCTTATCAAACTTATTCGTGCAATAACTTGACTAGCAAAGGCTATGCCAAGCCTTGCATTGAGGGAACGTACTATGCATGCGGTCGACTTGAACAACCAAGCTCTTTGGGTGCCTAGACTTAAGCCACAAGCCGTAAAATACGACTTAAACCACGGAACAGGTGAAGGCTATGCCAAGCCTTGGACGACGGGATCGTGCATGCTTATCGAACATATACGCGGGTGACACCTATGACTTAGGCTAATTCCAGCTTTGTGGCAACTTAGACCAACTTCCTTCTCCCAAGCTACGGGACGAAGGACCGAGTGTCATTTTGAAAGCACGCTGAGCAAACTTCTAAGCAGACCGCAAGACCTTTTTCCATGTTCTAACACAATCCAACCCAAGTTGGGAATATTCCTTTAGCTAAGTGGATGCATCTCTTTTATTATCAAGCCTACTTGTGCATTTGAAAACTTTTATTTTATTAATGTTAAGGCCAAGCTGAGACAAGTTCACCGAAGCCACCCACCTGAGCGAGTCTTCGAGCAAGCCGTTGCATGGCTAAGTCTGAATGTCGTCGGTGTTTCGATTCCTACGATTGACTGAGCGGGACGGGGCACTACATCATACACCACTCAGAAAAAGTTTTGTCCTCGAAACTAACTGAGTACTTACTCATCGACTTATCACTTTGTTTTAACATTCTATAACTCTTGCACACACTACGCCTATGCGTTTCTTCAATCCGAGCCACGCTCGTACTACCATCAATCTTTCCTTAAAAATACGATTTTAACATCCTCGACACTTTTCCATTCTTCAAGTCTTACTTGAATTCAACATATCACTTGGTTGGATCGTACACATATCCCAAGCGTCCCCAAAATATATGTATTTCAGCCAAGCTGCGTGATAGCGAATTCGACTTTCTCACTCGAGTCGCATCGTGCACATATTCAGGCATCCTTGAAATATATGCATGTCAGCCGAGTCCCGTGAGGGGTATTTTCATGTTCTAGAATCATTCTATCCATCCATACCAATCCTTAAGATCAATTATTCCAATACTAACTCTTGCAACATGGACGTCTCGCCTAATCCGCTAGACCATTTCTCAATGCTAATGTCAACATCAGGATTGGAATAATAGTTCTCCAACAAAAATGCCAACACTGACCCCAATCCTAGGGTCAAACCAAAGTTGATGGTACGAGATTTTCTACCCAAGCTTGCATCACTCAATTTTCTAAACATCGAGCATATATATCTCCTATTCGCACTTGCAACACCTAGTCGAAGGGGTCCGAGTCATTCAGCAAAGCTATCCTACATCGAGTCATGTTCAACCATTTCCTCGACTTATCAATATCATTCATGCAAAATGTAATTTGCATAGTCTATCTCTTCGAATACATTCGATATAATCCACCTATCCATTCCTTCCAAGTCAAGTACGCTATGACACGACTTATCGCTAAACCATAGTTCTCATTTAACACTCCCTAGTCATTTATCCTAATTTACGTAGTCAATCACAAAGTCATCTGACTTTAAGAATATGATACACCCCAATCTCACGCAAGTTTGATTATCCGCAGTCGGCATAAAATCACCATGCAATGCTCCTACGAAATAATCGTTCTCATCAGAACGTAAGTCTTGTTTTGAGTCTAGACTAATTCATTCTCGATACGCAGATTGGATATCCTCAATCCTCAAGTTAACTCAATCATCAATCATAAGTCCGATCAATCCTCGAATCCACCTTCACCTCAAACCACAAGTCGAAGCAATCCAAATTACGACATCTTGATTTCTCAAGTTCGATCGTTCCCGCGACATGAATCACCATATCCGCGTTTACGCAGAACGATCATCCCCAAATTCGACGTGACGCATGGGCGAGGCTGGAGTTGCGCTCTCTCAAGACAAGAACATCGACATTATGGTTATCGGTATAACCATCAAGACACGATCTTTTTTATCCAAATATTTATTTCTTCAAAATCCCAAGCATAGTATCCATCAGAACAATACCATCTTGCACGATTGTTATTTTCTGACTCAGAGTACCCCCAAGTTATCATATATCAATCTTTGATACCCCTCAATACCATCGATGATATGCATAACCTGACGATCTTTATTTGCGACGAATTTCGAGTCGTGCGACTAATGCTATTACCCAAACCAGAGTCTCCTCAATATTCAAGATCATATTCGATCGTTATCCTCCGAACTAGTTACATGTTCAATTCGTCCAACACAAAATCACGTATGCACATCTGACTAACTTAAGTCATCGAGCAACATATATTCCAAATCCTTAGCGTCATTTTTGTAACTACAAAATCACTTTCATGGACGTCAACATCCAATCGTGCTAACTTTTCGCATAAGATTCATATCATTTTTCTCGATTCAATCTATCTTTTTCCTTATCTCCTGTATTTCGCGCTCAATGGAAATTCTAATCCCGTGCGCGTCGATTCTAATTTTGTTCAAATCAACTCGTCAAAATCTTCAAGATTATAACTTACTCAATGATACTCGATCTAAGGCTTTGCATACATACGATGCTTGCTGATAGACTCATTGGCACCCCGTATCCTCAATCGACCAACATCCCCAATGATATCTCATACACCACTCAGGGATGAGGTCATTTGACAATCCTCGAAACAAGTTATGAATCACAACCAATTACTTAGATTTTCTGTTCTAACCATTCCTCCAATTTTAAGCACGATCTTCTTATATCGCATCGACGATATCGTCGTTCGATAGCACTTCTATAGTCATCCCACATTCTATGAATCGAGTCTAACTCATTCTTGTTTGACATAATTTATAACCCGTACGCGACTTTGCTATGGTCAACACAATTCTTGGTGTATATGCCCAGCCCGACTTAGCCAACCGTTCTTACTTGAACTTTTGTTCAACCAAATTTCTTTCATACAATTTTGCAAAATATATAGACTTTTTGTATGGACATGTCGTGGGACATTTGAGAGCGCACACGCTTTCAAAACTGAGAGAATCAACTTGAAGTCCAAGGACATAAAGCTGTGCTCTGATACCATTATGTCACGCCCCGCTCCCGTAAGAGAGATCATCCTCGCTAAGGCGTGATGCCGCGTGAGCCTAGATTGCGCTCATGCAAGGCAGGTCCATAATGGTCGATTACAGGCTAAGCGATGGGGGTCGTCGCACAGAAGCCCCAAGCAGAAACATTGAATAGTCAGCATCGAAAATTTGAAGCAAAACACAAGTCATGCAAAATACTCTTTTATTGATATTGAACAAAGATTACAATATGGGCATGAGGCCAAATTACAAGTCTTTCAAGCTCACTTTTTCTCTCATATTATAAGTCACTCTGCTCTTTCTCATTTCTCAATACAAGCTTCAAGTGACGAGTAGCAGATTCTGCAGAATGACAATGTCCATATATTATGTCTCGTATAAGTTTTTACTCCGTGCAGCCGCACGCCCCGAAACACCAAGGAACTCCGTGCTCCGATGCATCCAAGCGAGCTCCGTGCCATCGGGCTTCTACTTGTGCCTGCACATAAAAACTGTGTGTGTCAGTACTCAACTGTACTGGTGGAGTGAGCTCCTCGCCTACCCATACAAACTCGACACATTCATGTCGAAGCACGTGTCCTTGCTATAGCCAAATCTTAGGCTCCATAATGGTGTTGCAACCGTACACACCTAACCCATGCCGATTCAAGGTTAGCGGTTGCTATAAGTATACCTTGTTAACCCAACTCGTAACTTGCTGGTACTCGACGCAATCCAAAAGCATACACGCGGATAGCCACTCTTATGCTGACACATCTATACGAGTGGTCACTAGCAATGTCAAGCTATCCTGGATCTTTGTATATGGTGACCATTCACGTGCGAGGTACGAGCTCCCACCGAATGACCATAGCCTATATTGTAACGGTTCACTTCAATCGAGTCGTACCGGCGATGAAGGCCGTACAATATCTATAATTCCTCCTAGGCCGACACGAACCTGACACCCCGGGATCGTTTGAGGAATTCACCTTGCACGCAAGTTGTCCAATGACCATGCAAGACTCAACTCGATCTACCAAGTCCTTCCTTAATCATGACCATCCTTTTCAACTTTCTATCGAGACTCCCAAGTAGCGGATCCGATCTCGGCGACAACCAGTCGCGTGGACTTCCTTATCGAGACTCCCAAGAAGCGGGACCGATCTCGTGTGCTTCCTTATCGAGACTCCCAAGTAGCATGACCGATCTCGTGAAATTCTTTATCGAGACTCCCAAGTAGCGGGACCGATCGCGTGTAATTCCTTATCGAGACCCCTAAGTAGCGGAACCGGTCTCGTGTGCTTCCTTATTGAGACTCCCAAGTAGTAGGATCGATCTTGTGTACTTCTTTATCGAGACTCCCAAGTAGCGGGACTGATCTCGTGTGCTTCCTTATCGAGACTACCAAGTAGCGTGACCGATCTCCTGTGCTTCCTTATCGAGACTCCCAAGTAGCGGGACCAATCTCGTTTACTTCATTATCGAGACTCCCAAGTAGTGGGACCGATCTCGTGTGCTTCCTTTGTCCGCGGCATGCTTTTTACTAAACCAACCATAGCTCGTGCCTTGGACTGACTTATTCTCTAGGCGACACTATCGCTCAAGTCACATACTTTATATGACGAGCCTTGTTCTCGTGGGACTATGTGACTTGAAAACCACAGACAACAGGGGACAGTGCTTGCTATGACTTCGACAGCCCAGCCAAACTCTTGTCTAACTTATTCGTGTAATGACTTGACTAGCAAAGGCTATGCCAAGCCTTGCATCGAGGGAACGTGCTATGCACGCGGTCGACTTGAACAACCAAGCTCTTTGGGTACCAAGACTTAAGCCACAAGCCATGTAATACGACTTAAACCACGGGACAGGCGAAGGCTATGCCAAGCCTTGGACGACGGGACCGTGCATGCTTATCAAGCATATACGCGGGCGACGCCTATGACTTAGGCTAATTCTAGCATTGTGGCAACTTAGCAAGTTAGACCAACTTCCTTCTTCTAAGCCACAGGACGAAGGACAGAGTGTCATTTTGAAAGCACACTGAGCAAACTTCTAAGCAGACCGTAGGACCTTTTTCCATGTTCTAACACAATCTGACCCAAGTTGGGATTATTTCTTTAGCTAAGTGGATGCATCTCTTTTATTATCAAGCCTACTTGTGCATTTGAAAACTTCCATTTTATTAATGGAAAGGCCAAGCTGAGGCAAGTTCACCGAAGCTACCCACCAGAGCGAGTCTTCGAGCAAGCCGTTGCATGGCTAAGTTCGAACGCCGTCGGCATTTTAATTCCTCCGATTGACTGAGCAGGACGGGGCACTACACCCATCTCCCAATTGGCAAATTCTGAATTTAACCCTTCAAATTGATTCTAATTAGTGTCTTAGTCATTTAGAACTCACCCATGAATTAGGGCTATCCATGGGGAGAAGCTTGTGTCGCGACGCACACCCAATATAAGGGTACGAGTGCGTAACAGCGCCCAGCCTATGCCGTAGAGACGGCATAGAATGTTGTATAGGTCTGTTATCTAACAATATAATAACCTGTCATCTCTGAATAGAGGATATAATGAATACATATAATCTCAATCACAATCTAGCAGAAAGAATATATGGCACGAATAAAGATAGAGATGAACTCAGAGTGCAAAGTATCAAGATCAACCAGGGAGAGAGTCACAAAATAGTTATACAAGTCTGAAATAATATAACAAGCATAATGTAATAAGATGGAGACATAGTCCAGTCCAAAACCTAATCTAGCTGAGTAACAGCTAGAGTCTCATCAGATGGAGCTAATCCCTGCTGGACTAGGGTCTCCAAGTCTATGCCCACTATGTCATGAGGACCATAGTAGGTGGTACAGTTCTCCTCGCCGTCGTCTGTAAAATTTTGTCAACATATCCAGTTAGGATGGAATGAGCACAATCCTCCAACAACAATTCTCAATATATGACAAGTGCTACGAGACAATAAATAGAGAGAATATACCAGAGTAATGGACTGTACATGAAATTAGCATGGCAAGGTAAAAGCTATAAACTATAGCTAGAGCAATGACAAGAAAAACTGATCATGTCATGTACAAGAGTCTAGAATCATACTATCTATGTGAGTGAATACTAGCTTCGACATGTGGCCGGCTTAGGAACTTACATAATGTTTATGGCCTGGTTAATCATATGAGGGGTGTATGATTAACACTCACAATCAATACTTGCATAATAGGGGTAATTACCATATATCTACACTAATACTCCCCGCCACCGACTGATAGAGTAGATCCAAACAAGACACGTTACGACACGGGATTCTATAAGAAGGTAGCAAGTCTCCTCGAGAATCGGTGTCCATATATTGCACAAGAACTACAAGGGGCTTGCACAAGATACACCAAGGTAACAAAGAATAACATCTCATGTCGGGATCCGTAAATACCAATCTGTGTGACCAATGTGTCAAGAACAATACATCTACACTAAGTACATGAAACATAGCAGTTATCATAAATGGAAAACATTATTAGAGAATGTACTCGCCTGAGATCCGGTGAAAAATGTCAACAGAGCCTGATACGGTGCCTCAATAACCTAAATATGGAATATTGTATCAATATATAAGTTTTAGAAGTAAAAGCAAGTCAAACTAAGTCAAACTAGGTCAAACTAAGTCAAACTGGGTCGAACTAAGTCAAAGGTTAACCTACAATTGACTTTTGGTCAATTGGTCAACTCTAGTCAACTCCTAATCCAATCTAGGTCAAACTAGGTCAATGGTTGACCTACAGTTGACTTTCAGTCAAAATAGTTAGACTTGGTCAAACTAGGCCAAGTATCCTATTTCTAACCATTACCTACCAAGATATCTCAATTACCATTACCTACCAAGATATCTCAATACCTTAGATACTAGGTAATACCCTTACCTTAGTAGTATTCTACCTTAGGCTAGTAGATAACTCACTAACCTAGGCTAATAGATCCTACTAATACTGTAGACTAGTATCTAACCATCTATCTTAATATCCTACTAATACCTTACCCTTAGACTATAGATAATCCCCATTACCTTGCCAATACCTTAGACTACTAATTTACCCTCTAAGATACTCATTTGTATCTTAGGATACCTACTCATCTATATCTAAACTAATACTAACACAACTAGGAAACTAACTTGTAGTATCCTAAGACACTAGCTACTCCTCAAGATACTACCCTCTAGTATCCTAACTTAAGACACTAACATACTAACTTCTAATATCCTAAACTCCAAGATGATAACACATCTAGTATCCTAACTCAATACACTTAACATATAACTAACTAACTAGCATAGGACACTAGCACACAATACACACACACATAAACACAAGGGGGAAGGACTGCCTAGTGCAGCACTTTGCAGCTGCTGCTGCTGCAGCAAGTGGTTGCTGCTGGTGCTTTTTCAAGGCCACAAATGGCTGCTGCTCTGTTGCAGTAGCTATTGCTGTTGTTATGGCTGCTACTTTCAGCAGTAATGGCTGCTGTTGCAGCCCCCACATCTCCCCTTCACTTCTCTAAAACAACTCTCTATAACCCCTCTATATATACATCCCCTCAACTTAAACCCTTCTTCACCACTCTATAACACACACTCTAACACACTCATATACACAAACAATACCCGCACACACTCACTACTATAACCACTCAAACAGAAACACAACTTACACTCATCTACCACTCACAAACCACCCACTCTCTCAACCAAGACACTAAACACTCAACATACCACACTAACCAAGGCCAAATAAGATGCTCATGATCCTCCCTATCTCTCACACACACCAAGACACAACCACACCAACATATACATTTCAATATCACATGAAACAGCCCCTATATACAATATATATCAAATATGACATAGCTACTTATAAATATGACTTATAGGCCAAAAACATGTATATACCTATGTTGGAAACCATGTGAAAACCATAAGGGACACCTTAGCCATGACTAATCTACCCTCATACATAGTCAAAACTAAAATTAGGCTTCTAAATGTCCCATTGGGAATTTCTACAAACACATGGTGTGTCACCTTCGAAATTCCTCCATGGATGACACAAAACTCAACCCAACTACCAAATGAGGAATCAATAGAGCCTCTAAATCATTCCTAAGGGTAATTCTAACATGGGGGTGGGTTTCGATGGGTTCAAAACCACAAATATGATATGAAATGACAAAGTTAGAGGAAGATATGCCTATTAGGAGTGGTTTCCCAATGAACAACCCAAAGGACATGAATTCGACACGGACTCCTCTAGCAAATGGACTCCCCTTCTTGCTCTTGGCTCTACTATCCTTGTAGGCTCCTTCTCCTTGCAAGAATGAGAGGATTTGGTAGAGAAAAGAGAAGATTTGAGATAGAAATCACTAGGGTCTGCTCTCAAGTTGGGGAAGAACACCAAATTGTGGATGGAGGATTTTGCAAATAAAAAGGAATGAGAACCCCTTCCAGTCTTGGCCGGCCACTTAGGGCTTGTTTGGGCTATGGTGAAAAGTCTAGCTTGCCCCTAAAATATCCCCTTTTGGCTAATTAAGTGAATAGAAGAAGTTGGGGTCAAAAAGGTCAAAGTTCTAATCTCCAAATAACTAAACTTGTCATATGGAATTGGTCTAATTGCACTAGCCTAATGAGTCAAGTTTGGGGGCCATGCCTAGCTAAGCCTTGGGCTCCACTAGTGTCTAATCTAACCGGGCTACTAACATAAGTTAAAACTAGACTAGTCTCAAATTTGACTAACTAATCCCCCCAAAATACAATATATAAACAAATAAATATTCACAAATATTAGAATACTAGAAAATAACAATGTTACCCTTATTTTGAAAACTGGTAGTGACAGCTTGGGCTTCATTGAACCCATTTGGAGACTTTTACATAGGGTTTTGTGTTATTCTTAGAAAAATTCAAGAATGAACACCAAGTGTTTATCATTGGGTGACCTAATTAAGTTTGCTAGAATGTTGTGAACTTAGCTACATGACCACAATTGGATACGATAGGACACGGGGTCAATTTAGGATTTTTTTAGCCTCCTACTCATGTTGTGTCCATGCCCAAATGCACATGGCACTTGACACTAGCCTATTGGCTCACTAATTAGGTGTGTCTACCTATTTTAGGCTTGCCTATGAAGTTTGGTAGGATTCGGACAAGATTCGGTAGAGTATCTTAGGCATATCGTAGGTTTAAGCACCAAGTGTTCGACACGTGTCCCCAAAGGAATTTTTGTGTCCGTTTTGAGTTGAGATTTTGGGTACGTGTCTTAAATAGGATATGGAGTGTGGTGTCATGGTATCTCATAAAACACATGGTTTGAATTGAATACGTGCTTGTGTGACCTATATATTCTCCTATGTATATATATATACCTAAGTGCTTGTGTGCCTCTATACATATATTGTATATAAATGAATGTGAGTATCCTATATATATACTGAAAAAGTGAGGTGGTTGGCCATGAGTGCACTGATATCATATGGGCATTGGCTTGAATGGGGGTGAACACTATTGCATCTATTACACTTGGCAGCAGGGGACTTGAGAGTCCCTATTCGAGCTGCAGGAGGTAGTGCACTGACTTGTCTTGCAAGTTCAGCTGCACAGGACATTTGGCAAGAGAGGGGCAGGTTTGGTTTGGCCTTGGTAGCTTTGTTTTGGGTTGTACAGGCCTGACCACAGTAGATAGGCTCAAGCAACAGCAGTAACTGCTTGGCCTTGCTTTGCCAAGCAGTAATAGTAGTAGCAATAGCTACCTCAGTTGCTGTAGCAGCAATGTAGTCACTTGGATGTGGCTAGAGTTATAGAGCAGCAGTAGGTTAAAGGAAGTTTGTTGATGAATGAAGGAGGGGATATATGTCTAAATATGTTCTCATGAGTGTGTTGGCATAGGTATTGAGGGAGTGATAGGGGACTAATTTTGGGTGAGAGTTTTAATGTAAGTGAGATAGGACAACAGTAATTTAGTTTGTGTGGGCTATATTATGTGTGACAGAAGTTAAGCAAGAGGAAAGGAAGATGTATCATACTAATACAGTCCAGTATCAGTCAAAGGAGACTGAATATCCAATTGAGTGTGTGTGTGTGTGTGACTATATATGTATAAATATATATATATGTGTATGATTAATGGAAAGATGATCGATAGATGGATAGGTAATGGCATAAGAGGGAAATGGACTTGGAGTCCCCTGTACACACAGAAAGAGGTGATGTAATAGTACAATGCATTGATGTATAGCAGTAGTATCTGATGTTAGATAGATAAAGGTTTTTTTAGGTGACGCTGTTTGCAATAGGCTATAGGGTACTGTATCAATATGAATGAGGGTTCAGTTAAAGACTGAACTGAATGGTAGGGGCAATTGAGTATCAGTCATTAGACTGATTTTAGTACCAGTTATTGGTTAAGGATAGGGGGAAAGGATTAGTGTGTCAGTTTTATGACTGATATAGAGTCCATGGGACTGATACATGATGAGGGATTCGACTGAAACAGGAAAAATGGTGGTAGTATTAGTAGTTAGAGGGAGGTTCTTTGTGCTATTATACCAAGGGGTATCATAGGGGTATTAGTAGTAGGGGGACCTGGTAGTGTATGTGAGGGCATGGAGAAGTGTAGGTAAGCTTCAGTTTTATACCTATATTCCAGTGATGTTAGATTCATCAGTGTATCATGCGTGTGAGTGTTCTCATGTGCAAGAGTGTGTTAGCAAGTTGTATGATAGATGAGAAGATAGTTAGATGGATAGACAGGTTAGTGGATGAGAGATAGATAGATGAGATTTGTGAGTGATAATAATAAATACTAATGTAGTGGTTGAGTGAAAGGCCATAGGGGTGTAAGATTTGAAGGATACATAAATAGATAGATTAGCTAATACATATATTCATGTATACATATATATTAAAGGTTAGCTAATGAACCTTGGTACGAAGTGGGGGCCTGTACACTGATCAGTTGAAGGAAGTTGAAACTGTATGTAATGGAAGAGGTAGGGTGTTCAGTCCATGGGACTGAACTGATCTTGTATCAGTCACATGACTAATTTGGTATCAGTCAAAAGGCTGATTTGGTATCAGTCACAAGACTGATTTGATATCAGTCATTAGCCTGATTTTTGTGTCAATTTTAAACTGACTTAAGTGTATCAGTGTAGAGAGAGGGAGGTCAGGTTGGAAGGAAAAATGAGATCAGATATGGGAGTACGAGGATGGGGGTTGATGCTTGTTCAGTCCATAAGGACTGATACTAAGAGTAAGTTGGTGTAACTCCACTTCCCCAGTTATTTTTGAGAATTTAAAGTTTCTAATAATCATCACAAGTTTTGATTGGAGTATTTATAATTTTAGTAAATATTTTGAATAATAATAATTGGACTTTTTAGAGGGAAATTAGTTAGGAGCAGAAATTTTAAATTTAAAAGTTTGTTGTAACAAACTTGGGGCCTACCACTTACTTTTCTAACTAATTTTATGATTTATCTGCAATTATGAAAAGGAAGAGGGGGTTTATGAACTTTGCCTTGAGAGGGAAGGGCCATTTTGTAATAATCTTAGGCGGGGGGCTAAGTGCAAAAGTGCACTTTTGGTTATAATCAATAAGTTTGAGAACAGAGCCTATATTCATTCTTTTCCCCCCAATTCCATTTTTCTTGTTCGATCCTTTCTTTTCTGAGCTCGGACGATGACGATGACGACGAAGACGACAGCGGACGACTAATGGTTCACTACCGGTGAACGACGAACTTCCTTCCTCGACGATTGGGCGACACATGAGAGACTCTCCGACGGTCCTTCCTTCCGAGCAATGTCGGCAAGTAGATCGCTACCTCTGACGTCTTCATCACAACTTCGCCAGTCCGTTTTCGAGACGTTGATCAAATTCGAGTGCAGTCGATCCCACCTCGAGACTCTTCCTATGAAGTTCCTGATCTGTTCTTGCTCCGATCAATTCGATCAATCAGATGAGGTGAGGAATCGTTACTTGATCTAAGTAAATTTGATTTATGTGTTCTTTTCTTGATTTTGTCCTCAATCTCGTTGTGTCAAGAGTATAGATCGGAATGGAGATGTCTGAATAATTGCTCGGTTGATCGTTCTAATCAAGTATTGAACACTGGTGAGTTTGGGTTCTAGTCTCCTCAAATCCGAACTGTAAATTTCATTTTTTGCTTGATTCAGGTCCTTGATAATTCGAAGTATTGAATCACTTTTACGGGAGATCTCGAGCAGAGTGTCAAGATCAAAGGAGTGAGCAATCCGTATCTGAAGAACTGGATAAGTGAAGGCTTGGACACGTGAGTATCAGTCGATCCCTGTTGATTCGCATCATTCTGATACCGACGGCTAAATGAGTATCCTAACTGCTTGTGGATGTTGTTCCAATGTTGAAGCAGGACACAAGATACTCTCCATCAAACTTTTGAGCTCGACCTCTTAGGAAAATTTTTTTGTAAAGCTAAATTCTCTAATTCGTTCTATGTTTAGTCATTTGCAGTCTAATTTAGTTGGATTATGTGTCTGGGCTGTGTGGGAAGTATCAGTGTGGTGTCAGTGATAATATTAGTATCATAATAGTGCTCATGCTGTGTTGGGGGTCAGATATTAGCAAGGGAATGGTTTGGTGGAATTGCTTTGATCCATGAGTATCAGAAGAGGAATTGATACTTTGTGTAAGGGGAGTCTTTGCTTAGTTATGGCTTAATTGGATTAATATTCAGTCATCCTCTTAAACTAGTTTGAGTAAGAATGGTTCTGTTGGTTAGTAGCTAGGAATCTGGAAATTTTTTTGAGTATGGCTTAGGAGTTAGTACCAACTTTATTATTGGGAAGCTTTGAGTAAGTAATTCAGTTTAAGGGGCAATACTGAACTTTAACCTAGTATATCTCTGCCTCTGGAATTAAGGTATCAGTATTTACTGATACTTAAGGTAGATGACTATAGAGATAAATAGGTTATCCTTTATAGTTAGGCCATACAGATGCTAGGATCAAGTATCAGGATGTAGAGTTCTCTATAACAGTTAATAGCTTTTGTTTTAATTCACTTAGTGCTGCTCTATTATACATCAGTTATTCAATGTTTATATTAACTCAAATTTATTAGTAATTTTGGGATAACTTATTCAGCTGGATGGTTATTTAAACAAGTTAAATTTGATCCTGATCATTAAGTGCTTAATAGATGGGAACATTTGGTTAGGATTTGTTAGTAGAATAGTGAGCTTGCAATAGATGGCTAGGAATGAAATAACTAGTTGTGTTTAGCCAATTGATTAAACCAATTGATTAGGCTCAAGTGTAGGCTACATGATGGTTAATAGAAGTTTTAGGCAACATGGTCAAATGTTTAGCAATGAAGTTGGTTGACTGATGTTAGTTACTACATAAACTTATGGTAACATTTATGACTACTGTTGTAACTATCTCATAATACTTTCTTTTAGTTAAGCTATACTATTTAGGCAATGCTTATTACTAGAATCTTAGCCAAGTTATTAAGGGGCCGGTAGACCGTTAGTGTATATTAACTAAAGATAGATAGCTAAATCTGTAGGAATTAACATTGATACCTCTAGTGACTAATTATTTGTACTTAACCAAATTGTACCTATTATCTAGGAGGACATCCAGTTCCACTGTTTACTCGTACTTTCCCGGAATAAGACAAGTACTTTTCTACGGTTATATCTTGTACTCTTCTTGTGACACGTCATGACACGATATCCTGTACTCCTGTATTTTCTGTTCTTGTACTTGTGTCGGGTGGAAAAATACACTAGCTATGTGACCAAACCCCGGTTACCATATTCATGTAGATAGCTTAGGCCTCGCATAGTGCACGCGGGTCCTAAGCCGTACCATATTCATGTACTCCTGTACATGCTCCTGTACTCACCCCAGCCGGTCACATAGGCTAGTTGTATTTCAAACATGGTACACTTGTCATGTCTTGTACTTCAGGATTATAGTTTCATTCCTATATATTATATTTTGTGTACTTTATATTCCTGTACTGTAGTTCCTGTACTTTATTTCCTGTACTTACATTCCTGTACTTTCTTGTTCATTTCCTGTATTTTATTTTCATGCGCTACTGTACTCATTTTCATATCATGTTCTTGTTCATTACCTAGAACTGTACTTTGCTCAGCTCCTGACTAGGATATATTGCAGGTGAGTTGGAGGCTCTGTGCGATACATATTATGGCCGAGAGCCAGTAGATGCAGTAGAGCCAGCTGGAGTTGCTCTTGACTTAGAGGCTACAGAAGCCTAGAGCTTTACCTTAGCAGTTTACATTTTCTTGTATTTTGAGACTAGTAGACTTACTTTCATTTGCTGGAATGTAATAACTTTTAGACATGTATCTGGATTTCTGGGATTCGTTTAAAGATACTATGATTTGTACTTGTCATGATTATCTGGTTAGATTTTCCTAGATTGGTACAGCTTACTTTATCGTGTCCGATGATGAAGGCTAGGCGTGTCCGACTCGTGTCCAATTATTCAGAAACGGGTCGTGACATGTTTTTAGTGGTGGCCCATGCAGGTCTATCCTAATAGTACCTAGGCATTAGAGTACTATTGAGGGACTTGATTTAAACTAGGAAAACTTGATCACAGCATAGAAAATCGGGTACATCGGGTATATTGGTATTATATAAACACTTGTTATTATTAGGATTAGGACATTTTAACAGTTTTCTATTTTCAGATAATTCAAGCACGCAACACCAGAAAGGTCAATCCACCTACACTTGAAGGGTTCGAGCCTCCACTATTTTCTCTCACCCTACTATCTCCAAGGGTAGTACGCAGTTGACGGAGATGTTTCTAAAGTTCTTTGACACCCAGAGGGAGCAAGCCATACTTTTCCCAAGCTAGAGTTACAGATGCATTTTTCGAGCTAGGGATGACTTCTGATTTCCAGACTCATGGATCTTTGGGATTCCCCGACACCGAGCACATATTTTGCACTAAGGAGCAGATCGAGAACCTGGAGCCGCCACTGAAGATTATCCAAGTTTTCAAGGATCCAACTCCTCTGATTGAAGTCACCAACCAGGAGATCCAACACTTAGCACATACAACAAGACGGGAAGCTGAAAGCCAGGAGAGACATGAAGTCTTATAACGAAGACAACAACTATCCTGGACCCGCAGAGCATCGCCACACTCAGACAATATTTCTTTAGCCGCGACATCAGATTCAGATAATGGCCAATTGTGTCTTTGCCGCCATCCAGGACATCGCTTCAAGGAGTGCTGCAAGAGGCTCAGATTCTGCTTATACTGTGGATGTTATGCCTACCGAATAAAGAATTGCCAGCATGTTGCTGATCATAATGGTCGAGGAGTATCAGGATTTAAGCAGCCAGCAAGCCAGCAGTCGTATATTCCTGTCAGAGTGTCCCTGCACTTCAGCTACCCCAGCGGGAGATCCAGATTCAAATTTAGCCGACGATTATTTGTGCTTTCTGCCATCGCTCAGGACACCACTACGATGAGTGCAACAAGAGACTGAAGCTATGCTTGTTCTACTAATCGCCTGCCCACCATGTCAAGGATTGCTCGAAGACCGCTGATCACACTGCCCAAAGACGAACATGAGGAGCACCAGAACTACAGGAAGGGGACCGACCTCTCTAGATTCAGCAACCACATGGAGCACTACCGCAGGGATCAGCCTACGCCAGGACAGTTGAAGACGTTGAAGAGATTCCAGCCCAGAGGAATACTGAAGACCGACTGAAGGCAGAAGACTTCTCTTGCATGGTTGGGGAAAACCATGTATCGTGATTCGCAATCCAGTCTTCCCTTAAATTCCTCTTAGCACCAAGATAATTTCTTGAAACTTCTTGCTTCCTATTTTGGAACCTTGGTTGATATTCGAAACTTATTTCGAGATATTGTTTCCTATTCGTTGATTGATACTCCTCCATCCACTTTTCGTAACCTTGCTTCTTTTCGAGATTGTACTCAGGGATTTTGTTTCCTATTCAGAACTAGTTACAATTTATAAATTTTGTTTTCTCCCCGAGGTTCAGTTTTCTATTCGGGGCTTGTCGGAATTTGATTCCTATTCGATATTTGCTTTTATTCACCATTCATGAAATTGTTTGAAAACTTTGTTTCAAATCTGAGGTTTTGACTTGTTCCCTAATGAGATTTTGTTTCCTATTCGTGGCTTGTTTTCTATCTGAAAAATTGTTCTGTTCACGACTTTGTTTTGACCTTGTTTCCTATTTGAGATTTTGTTTGTTTCCTGGATACCTGTTTCCTATTCACCCAGTGATTCCCTTTTCCTATTTCGTAACTTGATTCCATTCGAAATTTTAAGATCATGTTTCCTATTTTGAGACTTTGTTTTGTTCGTAATTTAGTCTCATATTCACAATTTTTTAGACTTAGAAACCTCAGTTCCTACTCGCGACTCGTGGAGACCGTGTTCCCTATTCCATACCTTGTTTCCTCGTCAAGATTTTCTATTCGAGATTTTATTTCCTAATCACAACTTTGTTGTTATTAGTTCTCCATTTGGGACCTTGTATCCTATTGGAGGTTTGTTTTTCCTTCGAGATTTGACTGAGATTTTGCGGTTATTTGAGATATTGTTGAACCAACTGTCCGATATAAGATTTTATTCCTTATTTTGAGACCTTGACCTCTATCTGATACCTTGCTTCTATGCTATTTTTGAGACTTCGTTACCGATCCAAGAATACGTTTCAAATACGGGATCTTGTTACCATTCTGGTTTTCATTTGAGATTTTGGTTTCTATTTGAAGCTTTGTTTCCTGTTCGAGATTTAAAAATCTCCTTGGTTGTTCTTTTTAGTACCCGCTACTCATTGTTGGATCTTTTGTTGCTTCTTAGTACCTAGTGAAACATCTTATTTTGTAAAGGACATATAACATCATTTTCTATCATGACTTAGAACTCGTATTGGATTATCATGAACCCTTTTAAAATTTTGTGGACAAGGTTGAGAGAATATTTGACTATCTATTATGACATGGCAGTTGTGTATTGCAGCCATTATCTGGATTATGCAGACTGAGGATTCACTGCAGCCAGTTGCGCACTAGCGAGGCATGAACTCCATGTTGAAGTAATTTTAAGTATTTATAGGTTTTCGGGTATTATTGAGACTTTGTCCTAAACTCATATTGAGATCTCTTGAGTTGCTTCGTTAATAATTGTTTGAAAATAGATAAAGTTGATATGTTATTCGTTAACATATTATTATTTAAGTCATGGAACCAAAAGTTCACTGCAGCCAGACATACACTGGAGGGGTAGGAATTCTAAGTAAAGTGACTTCAAATATCTATATGTTCTTGGATATCATGGAGACTATATTCCATTTTATATGATTATTGGTTTTCGAGAATCACAAATCCTTGCACGTTTATCCTGATTTGATACTGTACCACCTGAGTATTTCGTACATTTCCTCAATTAACCCTTGCTAATTTCCCTTCTAGCATTTTATCGTTAGATCATTGAATTCCTCAGAATTATATATTGCCAGATTTGATTCCATACTTCGTTTGTGTATTGTCTAAACTTCGATCTTAAATCATGTCTATCTGACCATGATTTTCCTATCTTGTCCTAGTCCACTTGTATTAAACTATCGATTTTTGATCGTACTTAATAGTTGTGTCTTCATGATTTTGCTCCTCTAAGTTGTAATTAAAACTTCATTCTATCTCGTGCCTATTTGATTCTTGATCATTGTTAGATCGTGTTATTCTAACTTCTTGTGTGTAATTATCGTACAGGGTCTCAAGGCTCGTGGAGCGTCTCAGAGTTGCACAGGATCGGCAGGAGCATTCGGCGGACAACAGCAGACGGCCACTCGAGTTCGCAATTGAGGATAGAGTGTTCCTTAAGATCTCGTCGACCCGAGGCATCTTTCATTTTGGCAGAGGCGGGAAGCTCAGTCCGAGATTCATCGGGCCTTTCGACGTGACAGCGCGGATTGGCGAGGTGGCATATCTACTAGCGCTTCCAGCCAGCTTGGAGGGAGTGCATGATATTTTCTACGTGTCTCAGCTTCGACGCTACATTTTGGACCCGAGCCATGTGGTGGACTACTCAGAGCTAGAGATGGGTCCGAGCTTGATCTACGAGGAGCAGCCAGTGGAGATCCTTGATCGAAGGGAGAAGCGCCTGCGAAACCAGACTATTCCACTTGTCCGAGTCATGTGGAGACATCACTCTCCGGAAGAGTCCACAGGGGAGCGAGAGGATGAGATGCGGGAGTGCTATCCTAGTTTGTTTACTTGATTGTATTATAGTTTTCAAAAAATTTTAAAAATTCAATAAATGACTTGTGTTGAAACAATTTATCGAGATTTTGTTTTGGCTTGTCTCTTGAATTTCGAGGACGAAATTATTTTAAGGGAGGGAGATTTGTAACTCCACTTCCCCAGTTATTTTTGAGAATTTAAAGTTTCTAATAATCATCACAAGTTCTGATTGGAGTATTTATAATTTTAGTAAATATTTTGAATAATAATAATTGGACTTTTTAGAGGGAAATTAGTTAGGAGCAGAAATTTTAAATTTAAAAGTTTGTTGTAACAAACTTGGGGCCCACCACTTACTTTTCTAACTGATTTTACGATTTATGTGGAATTATGAAAAGGAAGAGGGGGTTTATGAACTTTGCCTTGAGGGAGAAGGGCCATTTTGTAATAATCTTGGGCGCGGGGGTGGGGGGGGAGGGGGGGCTAAGTGCAAAAGTGCACTTTTGGTTATAATCAATAAGTTTGAGAATAGAGCTTATTTTCATTCTTTTCCCCCCAATTCCATTTTTCTTGTTCGATCCTTTCTTTCCTGAGCTCGGACGACGACGACGACGACGGCGGACGACCGATGGTTCACTACCGGTAAACGGCAAACTTCCTTCCTTGACGAATGGGCTGCACACGAGAGACTCTCCGGCGGTCCTTTCACCCGAGCAATGTCAGCAAGAAGATCGCTACCTCTGACGTCTTCATCATAGCTTCGCCAGTCCGTTTTCGAGACGTTGATCAAATTCGAGTGCAATCGATCCCACCTCGAGACTCTTCCTATGAAGTTCCTGATCTGTTCTTGCTCCGATCGATTCGATAAATCGGATGAGGTGAGGAATCGTTACTTGATCTAAATAAAATCGATTTTTGTGTTCTTTTCTTGATTCTGTCCTCAATCAAGTTGTGTCAAGAGTATAGATCGGAATGGAGTTGTCTGAATAATTGCTCGGTTGATCGTTCTAATCAAGTATTGAACACTGGTGAGTTTGGGTTCTAGTCTCCTCAAATCCAAACTATAAATTTCATTTTATGTTTGATTCAGGTCCTTGATAATTTGAATTATTGAATCACTTGTACGGGAGATCTCGAGCAGAGTGTCAAGATCAAAGGAGTGAGCAATCCGTATCTGAAGAACTGGATGAGTGAAGGCTTGGACACGTGAGTATCAGTCGATCCCTGTTGATTCATAGCATTCTGATACCGACGGCTAAATGAGTATCCTAACTGCTTGCGGATGTTGTTCCAATGTTGAAGCAGGACACAAGATACTCTCCATCAAACTTTTGAGCTCAACCTCTTAGGAAGAATTTTCTGTAAAGGTAAATTCTCTAATCCGTTCTATGTTTAGTCAATTGCAGTCTAATTTAGTTAGAGCGTGTGTCTGGGTTGTGTCAGAAGTACCATTATGGTGTCAGTAATAATATTAGTATCATAACAGTTCTCATGCTTTGTTGGGGGTCAGATATTAGTAAGGGAATGGTTTGGTGGTGTTGCTTTGAGCCATGAGTATCAGTAGAGGAATTGATACTTTGTGCAAGGGGAGTCTTTGCTTAGTTGTGGCTTAATTGGATTAATAATCAGTCATCCTCTTAAACTAGTTTGAGTAAGAATGGTTATGTTGGTTAGTAGCTAGGAATCTGGAAATTTCTTTGAGTATGGGTTTGGAGTTAGTACCAACTTGATTATTGGCAAGCTTTGAGTAAGTAATTCAGTTTAAGGGGCAATACTGAACTTTAACCTAGTATATCTCTGCCTCTGGAATTAAGGTATCAGTATTTACTGATACTTAAGGTAGATGACTATAGAGATAAATAGGTTATCCTTTATAGTTAGGCCATACATATGCTAGGATCAAGTATCAGGATGTAGAGTTCTCTATAACAGTTAATAGCTTTTGTTTTAATTCACTTAGTGCTGCTCTATTATACATCAGTTATTCAATGTTTATATTAACTCAAATTTATGAGTAATTTTGGGATAACTTATTCAGCTGGATGGTTATTTAAACAAGTTGAATTTGATCCTGATCATTAAGTACTTAATAGATGGGAACATTTGGTTAGGATTTGTTAGTAGAACTGTGAACTTGCAATAGATGGCTAGGAATGGGATAACTAGTTGTGTTTAGCCAATTGATTAAACCAATTAATTAGGCTCAAGTGTGGGCTACAGGATGGTTAATAGAACTTTTGGGCAACATGGTCAAATGTTTAGCAATGAAGTTGGTTGACTGATGTTAGTTTACTATATAAACTTATGGTAACATTTATGACTACTGTTGTAACTATCTCATAATACTTTCTTTTAGTTAAGCTATACTATTTAGACAATTCTTATTACTAGAACCTTGGCTAAGTTATTAAGGGGCCGGTAGACCGTTAGTGCATATTAACTAAAGATAGACAGCTAAATCTATAGGAATTAACATTGATACCTCTAGTGACTAATTATTTGTACTTAACCAAATTGTACCTATTATCTAGGAGGACATCCAGTTCCATTGTTTACCCGTACTTTCCCGGAGCAAGGCAAGTACTTTTCTACGGTTTTGTGCATTTATATATCTTGTACTCTTCTTGTGACACGTCTTGACACGATATCCTGTACTCCTATATTTCCTGTTCTTGTACTTTTGTCGTGTGGGAAAATACACTAGCTATGTGACCAAATCCCGATTACCATATTCATGTAGATAGCTTAGGCCTCGCATCGTGCACGCGGGTCCTAAGCCGTACCATATTCATGTACTCCTGTCCTCACCCATCCGGTCACATAGGCTAGTTGTATTTCAAATATGGTACACTTGTCATGTCTTGTACTTCAGGATTATAGTTTCATTCCTGTATATTACATTTCATGTACTTTATATTCCTGTACTGTAGTTCCTGTACTTTATTTCCTGTACTTACATTCCTGTACTTTCCTGTTCATTTCCTGTATTTTATTTTCATGCGCTCATGTACTCATTTCTATATCATATTTTTGTTTATTACCTAGGACTGTACTTTGCTCCGCTCCTGACTAGGATATGTTACAGGTGAGTTGGAGGCTCTGTGCGATACATATTATGGCCGAGAGCCAGTAGATACAGTAGAGCCAGCTGGAGTTGCTCTTGACTTAGAGGCTGTAGAAGCCTAGAGCTTTACCTTAGCAGTTTACCTTTCCTTATATTTTGAGACTAGTAGACTTACTTTCATTTGCTGGAATAAAATAACTTTTAGACATGTATCTAGATTTCTGGGATTCGTTTATAGATGCTGTGATTTGTACTTGTCATGATTATCTGGTTATATTTCCCTAGATTGGTACAGCTAACTTTATCGTGTCCAACGACGAAGGTTGGGCGTGTCCGACTCGTGTCCGATTATTCAGGAGCGGGTCGTGACATGTTTTTAGTGGTGGCCCATGCAGGTCTATCCTAATAGTACCTAGGCATTAGAGTACTATTGGGCGACTTGATTTAAACTAGGGAAACTTGATCACAACATAGGAAATCGGGTACATCGGGTATATTGGTATTATATAAACAGTTGTTATTATTAGGATTAGCACATTTTAACAGTTTTCTATTTTTCAGATAATTCAAGCATGCAACACCAGAACGGTCAATCCACCTACACTTGACTGGGCGTGTCCGACTCGTGTTCGATTATTCAGGAGCAGGTCGTGACAGTTGGTATGAGGATATGATTAGAGAGGGTAGTTAACTCTCTGTATAAGAAGAAGAAGAGATAGGTATAGGTGTTCAGTCTAAGACTGATATGAGAGAAATGCAAGGGTAGGTGTAAGGGTACAAATGCGTAACAACGCCCAGCCTACGCCACGGAATCGGCGGTAGAACGTTGTTCAAGGTCACTATCTAAACCAACTCACGCAATTATATAATGTACTTGTCTTAAATCTCAACTCCGAACGGAGGACAGGTATAGAAATAATATAACTCAATCACAGTCTAAGCATGATAGGATAACACATAATTCTATAACTAAAAAAACAAATAAAAACTACTAAATGATAGTATCTCAAAACAACTCAAAATAAGTCAACTCCCAAATTATTACAACTCAAGTTCTAGTAAAGAAATCTAAAATAGTCTACTAAACTAGTCTTCCGATCACTCATGAGAGTCGGGACCAAAGGTAGCTAATTCCTCTCCAGATCTATAGTGAGTAGGGCATGCATCCTCAGGGCTAACATCTGTAATATTTTCAACAGGTCCAGTCAGGACAGGAACGAATACATCTCATCAAGTAAATCCAAGTAAATGACAAAGACTATAAAATAATTATAGACAATTATATTGATTAAGCATGGAAGTTCGAGATAGTTTAAGATGTAAAACAATAGTTAAAAAAACAAGGAAAGTAAAAGTTGTGAAACATAATATAATGTTAATGAAGACTGTAAATAAAAGCTAGCTGAACTAGAATAATGTGATATGAGTCCAGTGGTACAATATATGTCAAGTGTGATTCCAATCAATGATTCAAGTAGGGAGATCACTACCAAAATTTATCGATTTAGCGACGGCCATATCCGTCGCCAATCCGACGGTAATTACAATTAGCGACCGATCATTGACGGGTTTTGGCCAAAAAAATCCGTCGGTAATCAGCTCGTCGCTAATAACGGTCCGTCGCTATGTAGTCGTGAAGCGACGGTGTCACTCCCCGTTCCCAGAATACATATTTTTATACATGTACAACTCATGAGTATTTATTTAATATTTATCACGTATTATCCTGTATTTAAATTCCTTTAATTTCATGTTAATTAATTAATCTGCTCTTTAATTTTCATGTTAATTTATTTCCTGCAATTTTATTTCTGTACTTTATTTTCTGCTTTTGTTCCCTGCCTTAGTCTTGCTTATTTGGGTTCGGGTTGGCTTTGGTTGGATCCCCTACAACCCGACCCATTGGACCCGGCCCAACTCCCACCTACCACCACCTTTATATCTAAAGCCACCCTCTCCATTCTCTCTCCTCATTACTCATTCTCACCATTACTCCTCTTCTTCTTCATTACTCTCTCCACCTACCAAACTGTAGGCAAGTACAACTTGCTCTCCATGAGAACCCATGTTTTTATGGTTCATTTATCTTCCTCGCAAGATCCTAAGAGAGTTTAGAACTTGGCATTTTTCATTTCGAAGTCTTAATTTTTGTAGATCTAGAAATGAGTTATTTTCGGAGTTTGGTGGTTTTGATCTATCAAACTTCTTTATTTTCAAGTTTTGATGGTTCTATGTTGTAGAGAGTTTTATTCTACCCAATTTTGACCTTTGGAAAGTTGGATTTGGACTTGTTTTGACCAAGTTATGGACCTTTGAAGCTTTGGAGTACAACCATGGAGTTCTTGCTGTTTGGAGAAGACAGTGAGCAGTGTACACTAGCTTTTTAGCTTGTGTCACTGAGCTGTGCGCGCTCTTTAGCGCAGCGTAGTATGGAGTCCATACGCTACCTTTTTAGGAAGCGTGTGTCTTGCATACGCTACCTTTTGGAAGCGTATGTCGTATGGAGTCCATACGATGCCTTTTTGGGAGCGTATGACTTGCATACGCTGACTTGAATGGTCAGGAGTCGTTTGGAGTCCATACGCTGCCTTTTTGGGAGCGTATGACTTGCATACGCTGACTTGAATGGTCAGGAGTCGTATGGAGTCCATATACTGCCTTTTTGGGAGCATATAACTTGCATACGTTCACTTGGATGGTAAGGAGTCGTATGGGGTTCATATGCTGCCTTTTTGGAGCGTATGTCTTGCATACGCTCACTGGGGTGACTAGGGGTCGTATGAAGTTCATACGCTGCTTGACTTGAGCGTAGCTTGACCTGAGCGTACGCTGACTTGAGCGTAGGCTGACATGAGAGTAGCCTGCTTACCCTGGATCTTCTATAGCACTGTATATTGATATATTATTAGATATTTAACGTCCATTTTATATCCTTACGCCTTTTTGGCATAAACTCGATTAAATTATGATATGATAATATTGTTAATGTCAATTGTTATGTGGAATGTGCCTTGTGTCCCGATTGATTTTTGGGATACCCAGTATGACTGGGACTTGACCATGAGAGTTATAGACTCGACCCCCGTTTAATACTAATTGACTTTCATGCCTTGTCACCATTGATAATAATGGTTATCTTGACTAAATTGATCATGCGTTCCTAGTTGGAACTAAGAGACTGGCTAGTCGTCTTATTGAATTGAATGAATGAGACACGTTCATGTTATGAACTATTGTAATCGACTGGCTGATCCCGAATATTGACTTAAATGCACATGCAGGTTTCAATCTATTTATTTATTTATTTACTTATTTATTTTCTACAAAAGAAGCATGTGTACTTTATGGTCAAGGCATGATTACCGTGGTTAGATTTGATTGTTGTATTACGCTATGTAAAACCTGCAACCTAACCGCACTGGTATCGTTGTAGAGTTGTGCATATCGTACCCCGTACGAAAGTACTCATTTGAATGACCATGATCCACGGCATGGGATTTCACTCAACGTAGGGACTATTAAGTTAAATAAAATAATGATGGCATGGAGAGAATGGATTCCCGAGTTCTTACATGGCAGCCCCCTTGGGACAAGTAATACCCGACGGGCCGGCTGGTTCCCACAGATACTGTAAAACTGCCACACGGGCAGGGAACAGTATCTGCTTATATTGTTATTGTATATTGTATATTGATGACGGGCGTCCTGCTAGGACTCGTCTAATTCATGCATGGCGCACATGATTGACTGGATAGACTAGTCTTGCTTGCACATAGTAAGAACTACGGAATCCCTAATTGCATAATTCCAGGATAACTTGGGACTCACAATAGCAAGCCGTAGGAGTTGATTGGCCGTTCAAGATGATTTGTTTGTGTACTGTACTACTCTGTTACCTAACTGGGATGATCAGAATGTCAGGACATGACGGGCCAACTTCTGTCCTTGTTTGGTTGGGAGGTTGGTTCGAAGTGTCGTGATGTGATGTGAATCCTAGTGGAAAGCAGAGATCTATTATTATATTCTCTTACTTTTTGGTTTTAGTTCTCATGTCGTGCTTCCTTGTGGTACTTGCTATTAGAGGTCTAACCTCTCTGGTTTTGCATGGCCAGATTTAGAGCCGGTCTCCGAGGATCCAGCTTACTTCTACCTCCAAGATGGTCAACACTAGAAGGATGATCGCAGGAGGACTCGAGTGGGTTTCTTACTTCTCCGCTCATTTTGTCACTTACTTTATACTTGGCCGTTTGGCACCGACATGTTAGTCGGATCGTCTTGTACTTACTTTTACATAATTGTAACTAAAGTCAGACTGCAGCTGATAACAATTGTGTATACTTTTGCTACATTAATCTGGCTATGTTTTGTAAAGCCAGATATCAAGAACATTTGACAGAGCGTTTAGGATGCCTTACTGCTTTATCTTACATGTTCTCTATTACTGTTTCTTGTTTGAATGATTGAGACAATAGATGTGACAAGACCATAGTGAGACTTTCATGTAGTATGCACCCCCTCGTCTTTTAGACAGCATTGATCGTATTATACGGTATTTATCTACCCGTAATACGTAGCTGGCTGAGTCATTGCCCCGCTCTCCAGTATTCTGGTTCTGGGGCGTGACAGACGGAATAGCGACGGCTTTTCGACTTCACAATACGAAGCTTTAGCGACGCATTTTCGACTGACTGTCGTCCATTTCAAGTATTAAGTACTGAACTGTGTAGACAATAGCGACGTACAATTCCGTCGGTAACCCGTCGTAATAGCATATCACAGCGTATCGTTCTGTCGCTAAGCCGTCGGTTGACGTCGGTAAGAAACGACGGATGAGCGACGGTTTGCTGACGGAATATCCGTCGATCAGGTTCTAGAAATGCTTGGCATTTCCAGCACCATGGCGACGGAAATGTAGTCACTAATCTGTCGCTAGCCCGTCGACAAAGCGACTGATTAGTGGCTGATTATCCGTCGCCATGGTTCTGGAAATGTCAAGCATTTCCAGAACCTTATCGACGGATTATCCGTCGCTACGCAGTCGCTAGAAGAGCGACTGATTAGTGGCTGATGATCCGTCGCCGTGGCGACGGATAGGCCGTCGCTAGTCCGTCGAAGCATATACCATCAGAACCGTGCCGACGGATATTCCTTCGATCATCCGTCGCTAACTGGAAACAGTTTAAAATCTTCAGATAGCGACGGGTTATCCGTCGAAAAGCCGTCGAAAACTGGGAATATCCGTCGGGAAACGGTCAATAGTCCGTCGCTAACTGAGTTTTTTGGGAAAAAGAATTGTAGCACTTTTCCTGTTCACAAATATATGCATAAACCAAACCAATATATAATGCACACCAATTATCTAACAATCACAGAGACCAAATATATAATGCACACCAATTATCCGAGAATCACATAGACCAAATATGCACATACGAATTTAATGCACACCAATTATCCAAGAATCACAGACCAAACCAAATTAATAGAAAATCCTGAAGAGTAACATAATATCCGGTGCTATAATCCGATTATAGCACAATTAATCCAAAGTTGTCACAAATATTCCAAATTTTCTTAATACAAAATTTTAAGAAGGAGGAGGTTGATTGTCCGGTGGTGGTAATCCCAGATTCGACCTACGAATATACTCCTCCACAAGGTACGAAGGCAAGCCGTCGTAGACACTGCTCGAAAGTCGGTGTAGCTGCTCTGAGGACATGAGATCCAGGAGTGACGTCACAGTCGTATGCGGTACCACAGGGGCATCAGGGTTGAAAGAAAGATGACCCACGGAAGACGGACCGACACCAGCAGTCGACGGACCAGTAGAAGACGGACGAACACCAGCAGTCGACGGACCTGTAGAAGACGGACGAACACCATCAGCAGACGTAGCGGCAGCAATAGACGGAGCGGCAGCAGCAGACGGAGACGGAAAGTACGTGGCAAACTGCTCCCGTAAGGACGACACCGCCTCGTGCAGCTGCGTAAGCTGCGACCTAACATCATCGTCTGTCGGGGCCACGGGAGGAGGCGGTGTCGGTGGAAATCTCTGCGTCGCCATGTACAACGACCCTAGGGAGCCGACTCCGTACAGGAACCCTTTCTTAAAGTCGCCGACGGTATCTACGAACAAGTCGTTCCAAGCGGCCGAAGAAGAGGGCGTCCGAGCGGGCGTCATTTTACCGACATCCTCGGTGTCAGCTAACTGAGCCCGACTAAGGGCCTCACGATACGCAGCCTATCAAATGAATGTGTTTATATTATAAGATTTACCTAAGTTGTAATCTAAATCCTATGTTTCACTAAGTTAAGTGTGAATCGTAAGTTTACCTAAGTTATAGTCCGAATACTTTTAATTCTAACGTTAATCTCATAAACATAAGTACTTACATCAGTCTTCTTGGCCCTCTCGTCGACGAAGCTCCCGTCCTTCCGTCTTTTGTGCGTATGCTGGAATACGTCGTGCATGGTGACCGATTCTGGTGCCCTTCCCTCCTTCACCGCCCGTTGGGCCTGCATACGAAATTTCCGTAGAAACTAATTAATTCCTTTAATTAATAATACCTAATTCGATAGTGAAATAAATTTACGGTTGCTCTCCAGATCTGCAAGTGTCGCTGCGTGGGACCTTGTTCCCCCCGTGTGAAGGCCTGCGGCCTGTCGGTTCACCTTGGCCTTCTCCGATTTCTCCTTGTATGCTTGGGTATCCATCATACCTAATAGGTCCTCATAATACTCCTGCCGAATCCAATTCGGCAGGAGTATGTCCCATTTTTAGGTCATGAATCATATCCCGTATCTTCTTCGAGGCAGCGCTTCTGTAGGTCCTACAGATCGCGTCCTTGCGATGGGGGGGCCACCAGTACGTTGTCTAACATAGAAATTCAATTATCACGTAATTTAAAAAATAGTTGATTAAAGAGTAACTAATAATTAACCAGAAGATATAGATATATACCCTCAACTCGTCGAGCCAGACGTACTGCACGTTTGGGGGCACCGACGAAAAGTTGAGGTAGGGACCGTGGAAGTTAGCCCTGATAATCTCTCCAAGAGCCGTGCCAACATTAAACGAAAAAAACCTACAAAAAAGAAACGACTGGATTATTAACTTGAATAAATAAAAGAAATTTAATAAATTATCTTAAATTTACTTACGACGTCCCCACGGGCTATAGCTCTCGTCGGAACTCGCCTCTCGGCCTCTCTGGTGCCGTCGGAGGATCCGCGGGTCCGCGTATGTACTCCCCAGTAACCGGATGGAACCGAGTATGGGGCTACTCCGGAGCCCACTATGCAGTAACTGGGGCATCCCCTGGTGGATCCGCTGCTGGTGGTTCGGATAGCGGAACGGATCCGCTAGCAGATCCGGACTCATGCCTCGACGAAGTGGTCGATCGAGGGCGGGATGCGTCTGTGCCCGGGGTACTCTCCGGGTCGGGCTCGCTCGATGGGGTCACATCCCGGGAACTTTGAATGCGACCACGACCACCAACACCACTACGACCACGACCACGACCCGTACCACCACCACCACCACCACGACCACCACCAGCACCACGACCACGGCCAGCCATCATGACCTGTAAATAGAACACATAAACATAATTATCAATATAAAAGTATAAATGGATATAAAAAACTAAACTAAAATATACATACCACCAGTAGGGAGACGAGTGCCGCCGCGACGAAAAAGACTAGGAGTGCCATCTGCAATAAGTAAATAATCGAATGAAAAAAACATGAATTCACGTAATTGCTTTTATGAGGTCAAACTTAATTCACGTAATTGGAAGTGTTTTTAATATACAACAATATTTAACCTAATCATCGTCTTCGTTCTCATCGGCCTCGTCTTCATCATCATCCTCCTCATCCTCATCCTCATCCTCATCCTCATCCTCATCCTTATCTTCATCGTCGATTTCATCTGTATCCTCATCCCCATCAAATTCTTCTTCTTCTTCTTCTTCTTTTTCGTCTTCTTCTTCTTCTTCTTCTTCTTCTGCCTCAATATTTGGGACAAGACGCCTCTTTCTCCCCTGGTTGACAGCTAAGTCTTGTGTATCAACCTCTTCCTCCCCTCTATTTTCCTCAACAATATCTTCAACATCTATTGTATCTGAGTGTTGTCCCAAGTATTGGGACTTTTCGATCTGGTCCTCTTGGTATGCTGGGTCTCCAACGTTGAATGTATTTTAAGATTTAATCTTGCATACTGCCCACCAGTCAAATCGATCTCTACGACGCCTTGGGTAGCTTGTATAGTAGACTTGAACAGCCTGATTTGCTATCGCAAATGTATCGGACCCTCTATACCTCCTGCGATGATTTATATCGACGAATCCAAATTGTTTATCGATTCTCCAACCGATATTCGGTGTCGTATCGAACCACTCACATTTGAACATCACAATATGCATATCATATGGGCCAGTATATTGTAAATCTACAATATCCCGAAGCACTCCATAATAGTCAAAGTCCGGCTCGTCGTCATAGATGGTGCCTCTTATGCAAACACCAGAATCCATGGTACTGATGCTGTCATTGATAAATTCGACATTTATAGCATTCTGAGTTGACTTAAACCTGAAGCCATTAACGACATAGCCTGGCCAAGTCTTTATTCGCTTCTTTGGTCCCAGTGCCAGATAACGAACACTCTCATGAGTGAGTATTGTTTCAGGCAATAAAACCTGTAAACAAATATTTATAATTTAAATGTTTCAGATTATATATTAATAGTTCTCGGGTATAATCACAATTACTTACGTATTTGCGAAACCATGATGGAAATGTACAATCAACCTCTCTTTGAAGTCCCTCATCGGTAATATCGGGTCTCCTCATTTTGACTTCATCTCTAAATACACTATTAGAGAAAATAAGAATATATAAGTGTAGTCACTTACTTCATCTAATTCGAGATTATAACGAGTGCAAGTGTACTGACTTACTTCTCTAAATCTCTCAATTCTTGTATGTCACAGTTTAACAAGACATATCGGTGAGCGGCATCATACTCGTCGTCTGTCAACCACCGTCTTTTACTAGCCCCAACAGGCTTTCCCCTTACATTAAATATTCCTCCATCCTCAACGTCCTCGTCATTCCTTTGAGGTCTATTTCGATTTGTCTTAACATGAGTATCAAAATAAATGGAGCAGAAGTTTGACACCTCTTCGATAAGATATGCTTCGTATATCGAAGCCTCTATATGAGCCTTGTTGCCAACTTTCTTCTTTAGATGGTGTGGGTATCTAGAGAGACAAATTATCTTGAGAATTAAGAAAGAATTTTAAAACCCACTAAAATTCAACTTAAATTATATCGATTTTTATGTACCTTTCAAATGGGTACATCCATCGATAATGAACAGATGCACCGACACGGGCTTCGTATGCTAGATGAATCGGTAGATGCTCTATGCTGTCGAAGAAGCCAGGAGGAAATATTTTCTCCAACTTGCAAATTGTTAAGATAATCTTCTCCTCAAGTTCAACCATGTGTTGCACAGTCAACTTAGTTGAACAAATATCCCTAAAAAATATTGATAGTTCGGCCAACGGAACCCACACAGCAGAAGGCAACAACTCTTTCAAAGTAATGGGCAGTAATCTTTCCATAAACACGTGGCAATCATGACTCTTCATTCCCGTTAGCTTGCGTTCATTGAGGTCAACGCATCTAGACAAATTTGACACATAGCCGTCGGGAAATCTTAAAGTAGATACCCACTTGCAGATTATTAATCTATCTTCCTTGCTCAATGTGTATTGTGCTATCGGCTTACTTAATTGTCCAGCAGCTCCCCTTTGTATCAAGTTCAGATAAGGACGCTTGCATATCTCGGCAATGTCTTGTCTTGCTTTTGGATTGTCCTTCGTCTTTCCTTTATTGTCCATGACGGTATTGAAGACATTATCGAACACATTCTTTTCGATATGCATAACATCAAGATTATGCCTTATAAGATTATCTTTCCAATAAGGTAAGTCCCAGAAGATACTCCGTTTGGTCCAGTTATGGGTTTGTCCGAACCCATCGACATGATTGTTCGATGGATCTTCCATTACAGTGGGCAAGTCCTTTACATCTTCCCAAATATCGTATCCCGACAATCTGGCAGGCAGATGAGAAAATTCTTGTTTTCCAGCTCTGAATGAGTCCTTGTTCTTTCTCCAAGGATAACTCGCGGGCAGAAATTGACGATGACAATCAAAGAAAGAAGTTTTTCCTCCATGCTTAAGGCAGAACGCCTTACTATTTTGCATGCATATCGGACAAGACAGGGTGTCGTGAGTACTCCATCCCGACAGCATACCGTATGCGGGAAAATTATTGATTGTTTACATCAGTGAAGCTCTCATCTGAAAGTTCTGTTTCCTGGAAATATTATAGGTCGTGACACCGATCTTCCACAGCTGTTTCAGCTCATCCACCAACGGCTGTAAATATATATCGATATTCTTCGTCGGATTTTTGAGATCCGGTATGATAGCTGTCAAGAACATATAAGGAGTCTTCATACACATCCATGGTGGCAGATTGTCAGGGGTCAGAATGACCGGCCAGCAGAAGTATTGAGATCCCGACTGCCCGAAAGGGGCGAATCCATCAGAACATAGCCCCATGCGTACATTTCTGGGCTCTGCAGCAAAATCTGGATGGCGAAAATCGAAATATTTCCACGCCTCTCCATCCGAAGGATGTGACAATTCTCCATCGTCCTTTGTGCGTTCTTCGTTGTGCCACGTCATGTGTTCTGCTGTATTCTGAGACATATACATCCTCTGTAAGCGCTTCGTGATCGACAAGTAATGCGTATACTTGTAAGGACGTCGTTTTCTAGTTGACTTTCCTTTTTCCCTGACTTTCTTGTAACGATCCGCATTACAGAAGCGGCAACTTTCTACATCCTCGTTCTCCTTGTACTACAACATGCATTCGTTGCGACAACAATCTATCTTGTCGTACCCCAGTCCCAGTTGTCGGACCATCATCTTCGACTTGTAGAAGTTTTTTGGAAGCTCTTTTGATTCCTTCGGTAACACCTCCTTCATTAGTTGTGTAATCCGATCATAGCAAGTTTGTGGCAAATTAAAATCGAACTTTATGTTCAACAACCGCATCGTCACTGACAGTACGGAATGTGGATCACAACCAGGATATAAAAAAGTTTCAGCCTCCTGAAACATATTATAGAACTCCTTCTCCTCGGGATTAGGATCCTCCGGATCAAAATTAGGCCCTGCCGCGTCGTACACCATATCTCGTGCAAGGTTCTGCACGTCTCCATAATCAACGGAGCATTCGTCGTCATCGACGACAAAATCCGCTGCAGCATTATCATCAAAAGCATAAGTAGTAGCATTCGCAACCTGTCTTTCGGTATATAGTTCACCTTGCGATGACCACAGGCCGTAATCACGTACGAAACCCTTACGGGTCAAATGATCTCTTACACTCACCACTTCTTCGTAACGTCTATTGCAACAATTACGACATGGACACTTGATTTTGTTACCGTCCATAAACTGAGCTTTGCTCATGGCATACTTAAGAAACACTTCCACGCCTGCCTAAAAATCGTCACTCACACCTATTCTGCTCTCGTGTTGTCGTTTGTACATCAATGTACGATCAACGAAATAACGATCCATTACAGATTGGATGTAAAAATCTGTATAGTAAGACAAACTAAACAGAATTAGTATATAATCGTGTAACTGGTGGATCCGCTAGTATTCTAGCTCGAGAAGAGAAAAACCTAAGTACAGTTGTTACTAATAGTTAGATACCGATAGTGCGATACCGATACCGATACCGATAGTGCGATACCGATACCGATACCGATAGTTCGATACCGATAGTCCGATAGTTCGATACCGATACCGATAGTCCGATATCGATTATAGGTCAATTAATCAATTACAATTAGCGATCGATCACTGACAGGTTTTGGCCAAAAAAATCCGTCGACAATCAGCTCGTCGCTAATAACGG